>WBMW01005463.1:513737-588237 GCA_013396635.1 Penelope pileata | reverse complement strand
GGGGGGGGGCGGGAGGAGGGGGGGGGGGGGGGGGGGGGGGGGTGGACACAGCCGGGACAGCTGACCCCCCTGCCCCGTCAATACTCCATACCATAGAACAGCACACTCAGCCAGAACGTGGGGGGAGCCTTTCCAGAGAAGCCACTGCTGGAGGCTGGGCATCAGACTGCTTGAGAGAGGTGGAGAGTGAATGTCTTTGCATTACTTTGTGGTTTTCCTTTCCTTTTTCCTTTGCATAACTGTGTCTATCTCAACCCACAGGTCTTTCTCACTTTTTCCCTCCTGATTCTCTCCCTGTCCCACTGAGAGTGCTTGTGGGCACTTTGCTGCTGCTTGGGTCAACCCACAACAGAGCCCTCAGTCCTGCAAATACATAGCAGAAACTTTGATTTCAGTGGACTTCAGTTGGAAAGCAGTTGACAGAGAGTTCAATCCATGTACAGAACTTCTTCTCCTAAAAAATACCAATGGCAAAGCTACGCTGACACCGCCTTGGCTCCATGCCTCAAAACCATAGCTACATCAGGAAAGACACTGGAAAGATACAGTTACAGCTGTGACAACTTCTCTGTTGATCTAGATTACTACATTTGAAGTTATTTTATCTACTTATGTGGAGGAAGTGTTCTTGGGCTACCACAAGCTACGCCTCCATGTACGCTGTCAGCCATCACAGACCTGTCAGCCCTATGCACTAACAGGTCAGCTTTAACGTTTATCCTGTGTAATCTTTGGGTTATCTTTGAAACACAGTAAAAACGTCCTTAAAATGCACTAGGGCTGTTGGGCACAGCTGGAAGGGGCAGTGCAGAGTCCTGCTAGAAGCAGCCCAACAGTGGCTGTGAGGTCTGTGCCACACAGCCGCTGTGCGCCAGCACTGCCAGCATGAGCCTCTCTGAGGGCATAAAGAAAGGACAAAGGGAACGGACAAATCTTACTCGCAGTTTTCATGTTCCTTCATACTGAGATTGGGATGTTTGGACTTTAACTCTACAGCTCCCCCACGTGGAGATCATTAGCAGGCAAGAAATGAACGATCCCAAACACTAGCTATTACTGCTTTTTTTTTTTTTAATGGGTTTTCTGAGGATTAGCAGTGCTCTAAATAGTTGGGACTTTTTTTAAGAGGAATTCAACCCTATTTGGCCAGACTGAAGTAAAGCCATTTTCTGAAAACAGCTGAAAAGCAGTGCAGGACACCAGAATGCCACTGCTCATGCTGTGGCGCTACGATTCCAGTTCTAATTAATATTACCCTTTTTCCTCTGTTGTCACATGAAATACATACATTAACTTTTTACTCACATTTAGCTTTCACATGCTGAGCTCTAGATTATTTAATACAGTATTTAAAATGATTATTTATGACAGAATCCTCACACATCTTTCCAGGAGGAACAAGCACAGCATGAAGAGCAACTGCAATTCCCCTGCCCGTTCTCAGAGGTAAATCAGAAACCATCAGCATGCTCAGTGGCTGTTCAGGGATTTCTCATTGGCCCCACGTTCTCACAAGAACATCTGACAGACATCCGTAAAGAGCGCAAAGAAAGAGTTTTCTTTTAACACTTTGATTGAATGTTTGAGGCTTAGTAGGAAATAGAAGAAAATGTGGAGAGAAAAGAGTCTTCAGATGATACTGCTGAATTTGGCCTGAAAACCACATTATTAATAAATGTCTGATGGTCTGAACTCACTTCCACTACTGATAAGTACAAGCATGCACCTCACACACGGTAAAACGGGCTTTCCTGATGCTTTTGCCAAGCTTTTCCTTAAGTCACACATCAGAATAGGCAGGTGATGGGATTCTTTCTGTCAGCTCTGACCATATTTTGAGCACAGATTTTAAAACAAATGGAGCCATCCAATTCCTTCTGAGAAGAGTATTTTGTAGCTTTCTGAAGTACAGTTGAGCTCAGCAAAGCAATCCTAGTCCTTCCCCATTTCAGCACCATTACAGACCCCAAACTGCTCTGAAGCAGAATAAGGTGCTCAGTGACACATTTGGCGTAACTGGGCAAAATGGCTCCAGGGGTGCCCCATCCCTACGGCAAGGAGTGGGGCAGGGTGCATCAGACAGGCATCTTAGGTTAAAAATCGAGAATAAACGTAGTAAGATTCAGAAAGTTTCCACACTAGAAGAATAAAATGAAGTTTTAAAGATTAAAAAAAAGACAAAATAATCTCACAAAATCATTTCAAAACAGTAGTTAATTTTAAGGATGGCATAAAACAGAATGACTACAAAAGAAACTTTTGTCGTTGCTGTCTTCTCATCATACAGACATTTGTAAATTTTAGTTTTGGAATAATCAATGAAATCTTGGCATTCTCAAGGGCCCTTTTCTGTTAACCCATGAGTAGGGGTACCCCAGACGAATTATTTACTACTTATGCAAACCTGCTTCATACATAAACACAGAGTAGGTTTTAAATATTAGTTTTGTTCCTCTCCTCATCAGTTCTTACCCCCTTCCTCTGAATCATATTTAAGGCAATGGACTGAGAGAACCAAAGAGTAATGGTTTAATTAAACATAAACATAACTACACCAGAGAAACACTGCTGCATTCAGATGGGAGATTTACACTAAACCGTGCTGGCAGGCATCTACAAGGCTGAATTCACTGGGCACATTCTACACATACATCTGTTCTTAGCAGCACAACAGTTTTACATTTGGAAGAAGTAATGAGACACAGACAAATCGATCTGCATGGAGATAGAACTATAAGCAGCAAGATCTGAGGAAGAGATGGAACCTGCAGAGCAGAATTTCATCATCGTGTCCAACACAACCCATGGATTACACACTCAGTAAAACTGTGGAAGCTTATTCATTTTCCCAGAACAGCAGCGAGGTATCTTTGAAAGCAGCAGAAGCATCATAACAAGAAACAACTTTTCCAGGGCAGCAGTGATAGAACTGCCACCCTCTCCCAGCCCCACAGCCTGCCCAGGTCAGCACCGTGCCGGTGTCCGACGCTCAGTGAATGCCAAAGAAGGCCCAGGTTGGAGCGCAGGATGTTGAAGCTGTTCCCCAGCTGTTACAGCTCAGAGTTTGATTCTGGTTTCTCCTAAGGCTCCACTGGCAAAAATTCAATCCAGGCTGACAGTGGTGGCAAAACTGCCACTGAGCGACAGGAAGAGGCTTTAGGCACCCCTGTGAACCTGGCTGCCTTAAACTAAAGCTAAGTCAAGCACACAGTCAGCAGACAGCCCACGCTGATTTTGCTGTTGGTGGAGCTCAGCGAAGGTGTACCTGGCTTCCCCTCTGCCTTTCCCATCCCTCTTCACATCCCACCAGGATCTTCAGAAAGCACCCAAACATGGCTGTGCTTTGCTGGCCTCTCCTCTAGCCTGTCCCTTCCCCGGCACAGAGCGCTCTCAGCTGAAACACGCAGCACGCTGGGACCCAAGCAATGAGCAAGACCCAGCACCCCACATCAGCACCACGCCGGGCCCTCTCTGCCAGCAGACAGCAGCTGTCTCACCCATACTAGCAGTCACGAGCTGGCTCTATCTACGACCAGTTTCATCCAGCAAAAACATGCACGTGCACAGATTTGTTTATTGAATACAGCCATATACATTCACAGACAAGTAATGGGCTGGCTCTATTTGAGAGTCCTGACTGCACGCTCAGGTTCCAAAGCCACGGCGTGTGAGGGACTGATTTGTATTTCCTGTGTGCACTCAGCTAGCAGAATTACAAAAATTTGTTGTTTTTTTTCCTGCTGAGCCTGAATTTTGCTAACCACTTCCTTCAGTGAGAGGTTTCGAGCCCACTTCAGATCCTAGGTGAATTTCTCACTTTATTACCACCCCATTTGTGGAGAGGGCCCCCTCGCACACCGTGTTTGCTGGTAAGACAAATAAAGGGGGTAACAAACTTCACAATTTGCACATTAATTTTTACGGGTAGCAGCAGCAGTGACAGAGTAACGCAGTTACTTCGGCCTCGCAGCCAGCAGGCCTAAAAGGACGTCTGTTTTCTCTGCTGAGTACAATCATTGTAAGCCCGGAGGTGCTGGAAGCACACCGCAGCACAGACACCTATGGCAGGGAGCTGGCTGTGCAAACAGGTTTATAACACGTTGAGGAGAGGGAAGCGGGGAGGGGAACCTGACCTTCTGCTGTAGCTCAGACACCAGCTCCATTTTCTTCTAGCTCTTGGACGCACAGCAACATAGCTATCCTAAAAATTCAGTAACTGGTCTCCTGCCAAGTGTTTATGCCTTCAACTTTGTACACCAGATGTAGAAACTAAATAAATAAATCCTCAGAATGTCTGATGTGTGTCCATGAGATAATGTCTTGTCATCAAACTGGCTGCATCTGTTCTGCTTTATCTTCTTTTTCTCATTTTTATACACATATCAGATAGTTTTTGTCATTTTAAAATGCTCTGTGGAGGCTGAGGAGAGCAATTCTCTTGTTTTTAAGGGCAGAGGAAGCCATAAGAAATCCCTCTTAGTGCATCTGACTCATCTCCAGAGAAAAAAAGGAGAGATGGAAGAAGTAACAGCAGGAGGAACAAAAACATGCAAAGTCAGCAATGATCAGGTACCTAAAGCAACAGCCAGTTTTGGGAAATTTTAGTATTGTCTTTGTCTTCTTTTTATGGAAGATCTTTTTCCCTAAAATCCATGCCATATCAACTAAGACACTGGAAAATCAGGAATGCAAAACATAAGATTGCAAACCATGCAGAATGACCAAAGCAAACACAATGAAACGATTCTCTCAGAGAACAGCAGAGTGCACTGCTGCACCGTGGGGATAACCTGAAGGCAGCCCGAGCAACATTACCGAGCTGCGGGTGTACTTCAGCACAAACGACCTAAACGCTGCATGGGGAGATTGCTGCACTTTCAGACACTTGATTTTAAGGCAAACAGACCTGGTGTTTGGTGCTCCTCAACACCTCAATCCTTTGTTCATTTTCTGCTGTGTTAAAAGCAGGCAAAATAAAAACACGCATGAAAAGATGGAAGCACCACGGATGAAGTTTTTTAAGATAATACACACAGTTTAAGAAAGGAATCTGCCATCAACACATCAGAAAATCCTGTTGCTCAACTCAGTTAGAATGGTTGACCCATTTTTTTTTCATTTTTTAAGGAGACAGATGCTAACAGAGGTATACAGGACATCTAAGGGTTTTTTTCTCTTTTCACTGTAAGTTATAGAATCACTCAGAGCAGGGGTTTACCATGCAAACTCCTGCTGAAAGCAGAGTCATGGTGAATTCAGACTATGCTGCAGCTCCCACATTTGTCCTCACAGTGAATGCTCCTCGTGTCAAGTCAGAATCTCATCATGTGAGGACTCAAGGCAGGTGCTACGCTGCCTCACATTGCTGTAGAAGCGGGCCTGGATGTCAGGGGTCTTCCTGGTTGAGGAATCCAGACAGACATTTTAGTGTGCTGCTCCTCTGTCAAGAAAATAAAGACAAATTGCACCTCCACTTGAGCAGACTTCCTTTGGTACTTACTGTGGGGAGTAACAGGTTAACCTAAAATGAATGTAACAGCAGGTTTCATTCATTCACAAAGTACTTGAAAAGCGCACTGAACTCACCACAAACACTTCTCAATTCATCCTTTCATTAATGAATGGCACTTTCATACCGAACCGGAGAACTGAAACATCATGGCTGCAAGGCAGCAGACACAACCCCAGCGCTGTTAGAGTAAGGGGGGTATGTCAGTCAACATCCCATTTTCACATCTTTTGAAGGCAACACCATCATAATTAGCTGGTGTGCTGAGGGTGCACACTGTTGCACAATCAAACGTAATCTGAGCTATACATCACCTTGGGACCAAAATCTTCATCTTTGTGTAAAATTTAGTGCTTAACTATGTATTTTGGATCTTGGATAATTTACAGAAGGCATCAGATGAAAGAGGGGCCTCTGGTGCAAGAGGTCCTAGTTTCCACTTCAACAGCGAAGCTTCAAGCGGCCGTTCCAGACAACACAGTCCCCACAGCAGAGCTCTGCTCTACTGAAAGGAGCTACGAGTTCCCAAGGAAACGATGCACATGCGACATTTGTCCTCTACTAAACAGAACCAGGGGTGGCCATATACCTTAGCCTATCATCAAGAGTCACAGAAAGCTTTGCTCTGTGGCTTTTGGTGTTCAATGCATTCAGTGGAAGAGAACACAACGGGGAAAAATTTAACTTGATGAACTGATGAAACCTCATCTTCTGCTATCAGGATGGCGAGTGGCACTGATTTCCTCCAGTGTCTCACTGAAAGGCAAAATCTCTTCTTCAAGGTCATTACTGTTGTAATGGAAACTACTGCAAAATCTTCAGTCTGCTCTGTGGACTTTGCATCGTACAAATGAGTTTTAAAATATTTTAAAAGCACACATTAAGAAAACCCCCAATCTCCACTTAACACTCCCAAATAATCCCCCGATATCCCTGTAATGCACTGTAACAGTTCGCAAGTCAAACGATTACATTCATTTCTATGACAGAAATAATGAATAGATGTACCACTACATTTTTTCCTCACAACACAAGAGCCTACCAGGGATAATTGAAATTACAAAATGAAGACTGACCAGACTAGATTTATTGGTGACAAAAACATACCCTTGCTTAAGCTTGTATTTGTCAGAATTCAACCCATATTTCTGCCTCATATGTAAAACCTTCTGCAGTGTGCCTGTACTGTTTTGCTGAGTAGCAAACTTCATTACCTGCTGTTCCTTTCCATACAGTATTTTAAGAGCTTTGGGGACAGAAAATAATTTCAAAAATAGTAAGTAGAAAGCAGAACATTCAGTGACTGGGCAGGCAAGCCCTGGAATTACAGATTATGAAGTAAGAATTGCAGATCTGTGAGTAAAGCTGGGTAAGTACTGAAGTACAACTATGCCCCGCAGAAACTGTTCAATTGCAAATACAGAGTACTACCAGCTTCAGCGGTAGCAAATTTTTCCTTGCTGAGAAGCTCACTTAGAAACATACGATTAAAAAATAGATAAAAGATAAAAAATGCTTTATAAACTGATGAAAGGCTGTCAGGTCTTATGTTTTGGTGAAGTTTGTGCAAGGGATATATCATTTCCTAAGCGCACAGACATGAGTTTTATCTTTCAGAACACTTACTGAACCTAAGCATTAATATTACTGCTCACAGATCCTGACACCACAAAACTTTAGAGATGCATCAGATGAACACTCCCAGTCTGCTCTGTTCTGAAGCCTACTCTTACAATATTCTTCTATTTCTTCATTTTCTTTCCTGTTGGCTGAAACTTAACATTGCAGTATGAAGGTAATAACATTGAAAATATTAACATTCACGAAAACATGTTAACAGTGGAAAAGTAATAATTCAGGTCCGTAACTTCTCTTATACATTCTACCAAAAATCTTTTAAGAAACAAGTATCAAATCCCGTGACTTTACACAAATAGCACCATTTGTTCAAAATGTTACGACAGCACACCAAACACGTTTTCAAAATCCTTATTTTTATTGTTTGCCTTAACTGCAGCATCATGTACAGCCTTCACCTCTAGCACAGCAAAGCAGCTCAGCACACACAAATCCTATTCAAGAGCAGCACAGGTGGGACCCTGGTTACATAAATGCAGTACACACCAGTTAGTTCATCATATTTCAAGTACTGTTACTCCGATTTCATGCTTCTTTCAGGGCTGTTGAAAAGTTTCATTTTAGGAGTGCAAAGAGGAAATAGCTAAAACATTCATAGAGATTACTCGTTTCTAAACCAAAATTCTTAAGTCTAAATATTAAACTACAGCAGGGACCCTTCTTCAGCTGAAAAAACTTTGCTCTGCAAAACAAACAAACAAACAAACAAATTAGTCACTTTGCTGTATCAAGCACAACCAAGATCATTAGCTGCCTAAGCACTGGCACATGCTGCATATATTCCCATTTCTGTCAAAAGTTTTTCAGGTTTATCTGCCAGCTCCTGGCAGTCTCTCTCAGGCAAAACACAAGTGGGTACAAAACCAATTACTCCTGTGAGGGCTTTGCCACTTTGTAGCCTGGCTACAAACTTGGGACTTATCAGAGAGTCTAGTGTAGTGTGCCTACACAGTTCTGTTTTTTTTAATTTCTGCAAGTTGCTAAAGAATTACTTTTAAAATTTGAATAGTTAACCACTAACCTGATAAACAAGCTTTATTCTGCCAGATTCTGAATATAATTAGCTCAATTGCACTTTTTAAATGCATCTGGTGTATTTGTTATTTATTACACTTCACTGGCTTAAATCCAAACATCAGCACAAGAGGGAAGGAAGGACAGAGGGGAGAAACAAGCCCAATTCCAACAGCTGAAACTGGAATACTACAGGATTCAGACATGCAATCTAACAGGAAACATACAAGTGATGTTCAGTATGACACTATTTGTTATCAACAGATGTAACAACCATCTCACTACATACTGAAGACTCCTATGAGTCAGCCAGGCAGTCCTGAACTACCAGGCACTTATGGGAGTTTAGGACCTGCAAACCCTCAGAGGCCACAGGACACAATTTCCAACTTCAGACTTTAGTTAGGGACCCTAGAACCCCCATTTGTACCCTTGAGACATTCCCATCATTAAAACAAAATTAAATAGAACTACAACAAGATTACTCTTAGACATATTCTGCCGCGCTTCAAGATCGAGCTTTACCTGAAGTAATCCTTAACCTTGAAAGAAGCCAATGATGTAGGAGCAGAAATCATGCAGGGACTCCCAGCAATGTTCCCGTGCCAGTTTCATTGCTTCGGTTTCATTTTCAGAACCTTGACCACGTTGGGTTGGTTTTATAAGAGGTAGTACTGCAGGTTTCCCTATTTTCTTAGCTGAGCTTCTCCCAGCTCCCCTCATAGAAGCTGAAGCCTTCTGGGCTGATCTGTCCTGATTTGCGAGATCTGCCGGCTCCATGCCAGCAGCTATTTGCTTCATGAGAGCATCCGCAGGAGCCTTCTGGCACATGGTGGCCTTCAACACTGGTGTGGATTCGCAGGCATGAGGGAGCTTTCTAAGTTCCACGGCGATCTGATTCCAGTAGATTTTTGGATTGTTTCGGAAAGGACGACAGACCGACGGCTTGCCAGTATACTCACACCAGTACGACCTGCCTTGGCCTCTGCATTCTATTCTTAGTTTCATCTCCTCATCCCCACTCATGCTCATTGTGCAGACATCTTTGGTTTTAGTCCGAAAATTTATTTCTTCGCCATTGCTTCTTTTCTTTGGTTTCAGCTTTTGCCCCAATCCACCCGTGCCACAGATCACCACTAGGAAAAGAAGAGCAACACTCTTCATGGCGAGAGAGGTTCACTGAGATCCTTGAGCAAAACGATCCGAAAAAGTGGAAGTAGTAAGTACCTGGTTGCTCTCAATTTAAAGGCTTGGGGCACAAAGAAGCCTCTTTCCAGCTACATGTGGGATGTATTTTTTTTATTTATTTAAATAATAAATCACCCTTCAGTACGCATGTGCCCATAATATATAGCCCAAGGAAGTGTCAAATAACCTGTGAACTCCCAAGAAGGTAACAAGACAAATCTTGTAAATGCAGTTAAATACAGAACGATAGTTGTATAACTGAGAAGCACATTCCTATCCAGGATGAACATGTCATGTTTGATTTTTAACAGGTATTTTCCATTCTCCAGCTGCTTTATAGCTATCTTCAAGCCAGAACTTGTAAAGCCATATTGAAGTAAAAAAGATAAAAGTGCCAAAACAATCTATGCAGCCACATCTGGATAATTATGTACATGTGAACCTAATGAAACTCAATGAGGCCAAGCGCACGGTGTTGCACTTGGATTGGGGCAATCCCAAATGAAAAGCTGGACATGAGCCAGCAGTGTGTGCTTGCTGCCCAAAAGGCCAACGGTATCCTGGTCTGCATAAAAAGGGGTGGCAGGAGGGAGAGGGAGGGGATTGTTCCCCTCTGCTCTGCCGTTGTGAGGCCCCATCTGGAGTGCTGTGCCCAGGCCTGGGGCCCCCAGCACAAGAAGGATGTGGAGCTGTTGGAGCGGGTTCAGACAAGGGCCACAAAGATGGTCACAGGGCTGGAGCATCTCCCCTATGAGGATTGGCTGAGGGCTGAGGGCCTCCTTGTTCAGCTTGGAGAAGAGAAGGCTGCAGGGAGACCTCATTGCAGACTTCCAGTATTTAAAAGGGAGATCATAAACACAAGGGAAATCAACTTTTTACACAGGTAGATAGTGATAGAACAAGGGGGAACAGAGATTTAGATCAGATATTAGGAGGAAACCGTTTTTACTCAAGGGGTGCTAAGGTTCTGGAACAGGTTCCCCAGAGAAGCTGTGGATGCCACAAGAACCTAGTTGCCTACCTCACACTTCAAATACTTTAGAATCCTACTGCAAGCACTCAAAGATCTCCTGACAACTGACAAATCAACGTATTATTTACACTTTGTTATGCATAACAGCACGGAGAGTTCCTAGATTAGAAACTAAAGGTCGCGGTCTCTCAATGCTGCTCTGAAAGTAATGCCTCCCATTTATTTCTAAGGAAACTACAACAGATGCTACAAAGACCACAAGCTACAAAACACTATTTTTCAACAGTCACCACCATTAGCTATGCATTTTCACCAGCAATTAACAGTGATGAATTCAATTCCACACCTTTGCTTCATCCGCACTTGTGCCAGGTGTCATTTTGTCAGACTGCCCCTCTGCTGCTGTCACATGGCAACAAAATGGAACAGGATATTGGTGGGAAGGTTCAGCATCTACCGCCATACCACCAACATCTGCCTCTCATGTTGTGGGCCAACATAATAAAGTAGGAGGCATTACTTTTGGAGCAACCCTCAATTGTTAAGGAGATCCAAATTGCTTAAAAAAAAAAAATACTTTGTAACAGTTTCAGCTCTCTAGTCCTGACAATTTCCCAGTCTACAAGGATAAGAACAAATACTGAAGCTTGGACTGGAAAGCTCTGGTGCACTTACGTATCACTGTTCATGTGCCACCCCCACTCCATGTGACATTTGTGTCCTCCATCCCCCTCCGCTTCAGATGAAACAGCTCAGGGTCTGTCACAGCACTGGAAAACAACCGGCCTGCTGCAGGTTAGGCTAGGATGCTAGCAGTGAGCTGTAGGAAAGAAGAACTGCCAACTGTTTAATTCTAGCAGGGATACAGAAACTGGAGGCAAGCAGTAACATCTCCTGCAGGATCAGCAACTCATTAGCTCGAATCCTACATCTCTGCATAAATCGCATCCTTTGTGGAAGTCAGAAGCTCCCTCACATAGACTCAATGTTCTTCCAGTCTTTCCTGCTCCTATTTTTGGTCTTTTATCTTGCATGAGCTAAAGTTCACAATGGAAGTAAAATATATAGCAGAAATTTGTAATCAGGGTAAAAAAAAAAAAAAAATCATTTTCGTAAGATTTTAACTCATTGCAAAACTTCTGAAACAGGTCTACATGACAGACAATTGAGAATTACACATCAGCTAGTTAAGCAAGTTATTTTTTATTTAAGTGAACTGGGAACATCTGAAATTAAAAATAGAAACTTTTAAAAATCTACAGTTCTGAACATTACATATACACATTATGCTACATACTGTCAATTAGAAATGTTTCCATTTATGACCTAAAAATGAAAAATTTAAGGTTATCGCAGATCAAAGACTGGTATGACTTTTGAGCATTTTTTAAAAGTTATTTGAACAATTTTCAGGATTACCCCTACTTCAAGCCAGAGAACCGTGTTGGAAACAGTTAAGAATACTGATAGATGAAAAGACACTCTTGGAGACCAACGTGCCCAATTATTTTGCACACTGTGATGTTTTACACTACTACAATAAATACTTGTGGCCTTTTTGGTGAATTCTGCTGTTAACCAACTCAGCAGCACACCTGCATGCCTAAACTCAAGGCAATAACTCTAACAGCAGAAATGTTAACTCCAGTTGCTAAACACGTCTGAATTTCAATACTGGAAATCATATTTTGAAATTGTTAGGGAAAAATGTTATGACTGACCTCTGAAAGAGGCACCACATAACGGAGATACTATTAAGGATGTTAAAGAAGTGGGTGGGAATGAGGAAATGGGAGACAGAGAATGTAAAGCATCCTAGAAATCACCAACATTATGACATCTTTCATGCTCTTTTTGAATACTACTGAACTTCAGAAAGCTTAGCTTTTTTGCTGCATGGTTGCATTAAGCATTACACACACTCCCAGCCCTCCCACCCAAATACAGATTCAAAACAAACGTCTCCCTTTTAGGTCTATACTGTAAAAATCACTAAACATTAAATAATCGTTTTTTAAAAAAAGGAAGAAAAAAAAATGCAACTGATTTTTTCAGAGACACAAAGAGACACTGTGCATCCCATTACACACTTAAAATTTAGTCCAAAGTGGTCATTCAAGAGCACCAAATAGCAACACTGATCATGCTGGTAAATTCATTTGTGAACTGTATTATACAATATTAAAATCTTAACTAAACACTTAGAAGTTTTAAGAAAAACATATATACAAAAGTCTCTGTATACAAAATGTATTTTTATGTAAACGTGTATGTACTGTATTTAACACATCTCAACAATTTAAGATAAGAACTTGACCAGTTGTCAGAGGACCGCTAAACAAAGTCAGTTAATCTAATTAATTTATATCCTGTGATGTAAGATAGAAAGCCCAGTGTAAAAAAGTAAAAAACAGAAAACATTTTAATTCAAGCCTTGAACAGTGGTATTTGAGAGGCAGTGCCCTGGTCACAAAATATCCTGTACAGTAGTTTATGGCATAACATTCAATAGTACATCTGTGATTTACAGTACGGGTCACGTAACACAAGTGGCTCAGTATTTTGAAGATGAAAGCAAATGCCAGTACACTTGGAAGAGTAATGATCCCGTAAGTAGAATCTTGAGCCTCATTTCTATTGCCTGCAAATAATCACAAATACAATTCAGGAAAACGTGACAGACAGAGTTATAATGTAATTTAACCAGAATGAAGGCACAGATTTTCATATGAACACAAATACGGTTCAGTAACTTTTTAAAAACTATTTTTAAATCTTACAGCCTTCACATTAGAGAAAGCAGAGCAGTCCTCTTAAAAATAGGGCAGTAAGTCTAGAATTCACTCTAAAAGCTTGTTGCTTACCCCTTTATGTTTCCAGTTTCTGTTACCACTGTTCCACAGAGCTATACAAGAAAAAAAACAAAAACCACAAATCAAAACCATAACTTTTTCTTGCCCACAAACAGCAGAAAAGAAGTGCTGCGTCTAGCTGTGAAGTAAGACAGGCTCAGTTGCCACAAGCCATTCACAAACTTTTACCCATTGAATGAAGAATTTTTCAAACACAAGAAAATAAGATTTATGTTTTTTCCACCAACCTTTCCTGTTACCTTTGTTTCAGGATGGAGAGAAATGCGTTGATTACCAATCCAACACCACTGACCTCTGAAGAGACTAATCCAGCCTCCAATTTTGCTCTCACAAAAATGGTGCCTGCATTTGAGGTTACTTACATCTTTCACAAGCAGATAACTTATCTATGTGAGATACTTATACAAATGCAAACATATCTCATATAGATCTCATACTTGCATTTACTCATCTCTTCTATAAAGAGAGATACTTGTATCTCTTTCCAGCAAAACAATCCAGCTGATTTCCAAGGACAAAATCCACATGGGATTCCCCTTACACCTGCAAAAATACAGGTGTACAGAGATTTTATCAAAGTCATCTCTCCCAAAGTGTCTAAAATCTTGCAGGAACTGAGAAAAAGTGAGAATAGCATAAAAGCAGATAGTTTCCTCAAATAAAAATTAAGAACTAGACTTTATAGTATGGAAATCCTGGACTGGGAAACATAAAACATGTACCTAATATAATCAACAGTTTTTCATATGATCTGAGTTAAAACATCAGATCTGCTTCAGACTGAATTCTTACATCACATTGTGGAAGCCAACTTTTAATAACTCTGTTAAACTTTAGTAATAAGAAGTCAGACTTGAACTACTGGGTTTAAAAGATTACTTTATGTTAATATTTACCTTATTCCAGAACACTGTATTAAACTATTCATCAATCACTGAATATCATGAAAAACGTGCTCTAAACTTCAAGATTATTAACATTCATATTAAAGATTCAAAGATCAGAAAGGGACTTCTAAGGACTGAGCAATTATTAATTTCCTTTTATGTAAAATATCAAAAGCCCCAAAACAGAGTTCTCCGATGTGCCAGTGGAGATTAGTTTATAATTAGACACTTTGTAGGTTTATTTAGGGAGTCCCTAAACTGCAGCACAGACCATGACAATCCTGAACATTAGAGTCACCAAAAACATTGTTATATAAAAATACTTCCTCCACAAGGACACGTGGAATCAAAATTTGGTCACTAAGTACCATAAAATACCGTTCTAATAAGCAAAAATATACAACTGATGCAGCCATAAAATCTAGCAACGCTTCCAAACTTTCAGCTTTTCTTGGTATTTAAGCAATGCTGAAAGAACAATGCTATCTAATCTGTCTGCCAACACTCGACCTGTATTTTCAGCCACAAAGTTGTAAATTAAGGCACAGCAAGTACAGACTTTAATCGTAGATTAGATCCTTCCTTAACCAGCTCAGATGTCTTGCAAAGCATAATAAAGTTGTGGGACATCCTACGTTATCTGAAAGTCTCTGTGTTAACTGAAAGTCTCACAACTAGTTAAGGTTTTAAAGCGCAAGTGTTGTAGAGACAGAAGAGAACTCCAATCTCCTGCCTTTTAAATGTAACTTGAATTTCTTGCGTTGCGATGGCACACTAGCTCTACCCATGCAGAAACATCCATTTTATCTGGTCGTGTTTTCTGCGTACCCTGGATCATCTGTCTTTTGCACAGCAAAAGCTCTTTATCGCATCATCTAAAAAACTGTAACATAAGCACGCTTATTCTGGTGTCAGAGCAAATGAGCAACTAAATGCTGTGCTTATTTGCAGGGTCTCTACAAGTCCTCATTAGAATTTAGGATAATCAGAAGAAAAAGCTGATTTTATAAATTCTGGCTTTGTGTTCCAGGCATTGCACAGGAAGAATGTGTACAAAATAATCAGTTTGTAAAGTTGCACCTGTTTCTCTCCTAGATAATATACAAAAAGATATACTTCTTACAGACCTTTGTATAAACATAAAAGCAAAAAGACTCAGGAGCAAGAATGCATCCCACCCTACAACTATACATTGCTAGCAAAGTATTTTAATATATTTACTAATTTAAGACCACTCACTGTGCTAGATAAATACCTAATTATCTGGATTTTAAGGTCAAATTTAGGCAATTCCTTTGTTAAGTTGCTGGAAATTATTACAACATCTGCTGTTACGTAAAGAACATTTGAGAAATATTAATCATACAGCATTTGCTATAGCGAGCAACCATGCAAAAACATAAACAGAGAATTAAGCGATTCGCTTTAAAACATGCAGAAAATTGGAGAGGTGATTAGTGTAGTAGATTAGGCAAGGACACATGAAGACATGCAGTTTCAGACTTGGTTTACCTTGTAATAACAGGATTGTGTATACCATATAAATGCTCTTTATGATAACCATTATTACCATTTTCCATACTGTAATAAAATAAATACACCAAGAAAGACCATGTTAACTACAAGATGCACTATGTACAGTATGGCTTCCAAGACATGTACATGGATGATGGCATTATATGCAAAGATGAACTGTTTCTGTACAATAGAAGATCACTTTCTTTTGTAGCATTCAGGAGTTATGGAATAATTATAATTTTTATATTCTCCAAAAAATTAATAATTAAGATATTCCTGTTGAGTTGGATACTCTAATATAAAGTCTGGTGAAAAGAATCATGTTACTTCTGTTGAAGTAACAAATTAAAAATACAAACCCTCCCACCCAAATAAATTAATTTTATCAAATACCAGCAAAAATGTCTTACTTTTTCATGGGTATAGTTTCAACACTAAAAAACACAAAAAAGCAGTCATTAACTAGACATTAAAATAAGTGAATAATTTTAGCTGTACATGCCTGTTTCTGCTCTAGTGACTTCTGAATGTGTAATGAAAAACGACCAGTGTGAAATTGGAGAAATGCAGTGCACAGGCTAACTGAACAACAAGCAAAACAAAGAGCAGAAAAGAAAACAGCAAAACCAAAACCAATGGAAAAATACGTAAGAACAGTTATCATAAAGTAAAATGCCAAGTCCCTGAGACAGAGGAACTGCAATTGAAAAAGGAAAGACTAGTTAGGAATAACTAAGACAGTATGGAAGTAAACAGTTAATTCAAGATTACAAAGGAGGCATAATCCACCTTAAAAGGTAACTTAGCAAAGCTAATCATTTGTACACTAGAAGATATTTATATAAAGGCTGTACACAGAGCTATGAAGACCTCATTCTGAAGTAAGTTTCTCATAGTCAGAGCTGGCAGTACCTATAGAGCCATGGCAAATCAAATTAATCCAAGCCCACCTGCACAAAGCACTTTGCAGGCACCAACCCAAACCTGCAGCATTTCACAACAACGTGTAGTTCTATCTGACAGCACAGAAGATTTAAAGATTACAGCACCTTCATGTGAGACACTAGAAAAACATTTCAATCCATTTGCCATTTAGCTTGCCTAGAAGCATGTACTTACTCATCATACACATCCTCTGTATCCATTCTACGATAGTATTTGGAGAGTTTTACAGCAAAAATTATGGCAGGAATTAAAAATATTGAAGATCCTCCCAAACCAAACCAGAACGTATTCTGAAACAAAACAAAATCCAAGATAAGAAGATCCCAGGGCATGGTTACTTAAAGAACACAGTAGAAATTACAGCCATGGGCCTACACGCTATCCTCCTTACACTATGTTCCTCTAGAGTAGTGAGGAGCAGGGCATGTTAAGCACTTCCACAGTAAACGTGAACTAAAGCACGAACACAACTATCTTACAAATGTAACCAAAGAGAAGACCATCCAAAGATGCTCAAATTCATACTGCCATAGTGCCCTAAGTAATAAGTTCAACTCAGCCAGCGTTGGGCTATCAAGTAATTTTGTCTCTCAGCATTAATTTACTAGCATATTTTTTCCCTTTCTTGCTATTTTGAAGTTATCGTCTGTCGTTCTTGTAAAAATCTGAGCTTCCAGCATTTTCTCAAGGTGCTCTTTAACTTGCCAGCTGCAGTGTGCTTGCAAAACTAATTTTATTATCACACAGGTGAGCTGAGTTATCATCAGATGTTAGAATCGTGATTTTTCAAATTTGATTAGTATTTGCTGGAGGTGTTTTGACTTTTATGTGACTCAGCTAGGTTCTATCACCATGAAAACTGCGATCTATCTACCACTAGATGGCTAGTTGCTACCCCAAAAACAGAAGCTCTGTAACTTATGAAACGACCCATCTGTACAACATGATTCTGGCAGGTTAGAACATTTCATGATTAATAATTATCAAGGTCAGAGTAGCTTCAATTGGTTACATGCATTTACTGTTAGCATGATTATTACCTGGCTAAAATTGTGATACAGCAAAATAACAGCTAGGAGTTGTTTCAGGTGGGTTCCACACATGTGATTGCTTATTTTGTGCTCCTCTTTTGCAAGATGAAAGAGCCAGCACTGCCCTTGCATACTGCTACAAGTCATGCTCAAAGTCTACACTGTACAGGAATTATTCAGGATCAGTCTGCTACAATTCAGATAAAAAATCCATTTACCTCATTCAGGTTTTCTACATATCAGTAAAGATACTTAAGGAAGTTTTTCCTCATTCTCTCTCAATCTCTCCACTTCAAGTTAGAAATGGTTACAGCTAAAAACTTCAGATCTTTATGCTTTTCCATTTCAAGAAGGTTAGGAATCAAGCAAACTGAAACCCATCCTTTCCAAAACTTTGATTCCAAGTTAGCAGTAGACTGTATTTATTTCACAAATCAAGTATGAAAGAATTTAGTAAGAATAGTTAATTTTACAGGATTCTTGCTAATAAAAACCTAAGTTTAATAGAAACATAAATCAAGCCAAATTGGTTGGTGGATCCAGATCAGAACATTCTTTCCTTGAATAACTTTGGATGTGATCCCTTATCATCATACTCTAGAATGGTCTAGATGGAATAATTAAATGTAGATTTATGTTCAAAGAATTTCCCACTTGCTGCCCTGATTTTGAGTAACAGAAAAGATTTCTTACCACAGAATCAGTTACATAGCTGCATAAAAATATATCTACTGCTGTATCTATCACATTGGCAATAGGCTTGCATGCTGCTACCTCCATGGCAATCTGAAAGACATTAAAGAAAACAGTTTGAAGTATCTAACGTTAAAATAAGAATCTCAAATCTTGCTTACAGCAACTGATACTGTTTACTAGATCGTTGTCTCTCACTCTCTCCAAATTCAAAATAAATTCCAGTGGGATATGCTATCTACTGAACTTATAAATCTTTAAAACATCAGCTCAATTTCTCAAAGACTGCAGCTGAAGAAAGAAAAATAAAGATGCTAATGACACCAATTTGAACAAAGCAGGGTCAGGCTCAGTACAACATTAGCACAAATAGTAGATTTCAGGCAAGCCCTGGAAAAAAGATAATATACTAAATTTGCATTTTATTTCAGTCAGTACTACTCATAATTTCTATTCTACTTCAAAGAAAACTATTTATAGAAGCTTTCCTTTTCATACCGAGCACAAGTATCTTACAAACTGAAATTACAAAACATACTATCAATGTAACTGTTCTATTATCACTGTTTAGCTCCTTTATGTTTTTAAAAGCAGCTTCTCTCAACAAAACAAATGCACCTTACCGACTCCTTCACCCACTCAATGTATTGCTCGAAGTAGCCAACTATGGTGTCCATGTACTTTTTTGTTTCCTAAAACCAGAAAAAAGGAAGTGAATCGTGGAAATAGTTCCACAATGCCATAAATGAATGTACTTAAATCAGATAAAACTCACCTGGACAATAACTAGAGAAGCATTGTTATTTATGAGAAGCTGGGCAGCATTAACAGCACTGATGACATTTTTCACCTTTACCTGGAGGGGAATAGAAGGCATTTAATATAAATAGATCCCTTTCAAGAAGTTATTGTGGCTTGGTAGCCACTGTCATTAACCTATTCTCTTGATAAACCGGTAGCACCGTCCGTCCAAAACCAGACAAAACACACAATTTGAGACAGAGCATGAGTAACCTTCAGACACACATTGCCTAAAGATTCATGACCACCCGACAAATACCTCTCACTGCTAGAAGAGGAAGGGTAGCAGTGGCTATGAAGAGCAACTTTTCTGGAACTTACATAACTGAATTTACATACTAGACCAGCTTTCTCTTTGATTGTTTTTTTTTGTTTGTTTGTTTGTTTTACTTTTCTTAGGAGTAGAGATACTTTCATCTCCTGGAACAGTCAATAATCTTTGGGTCCTACAACAGCGTCAGAAATCACAAAAGAGCTAAATTTAATATTGTACTTAATCACAGAATTTAAAGTATACTGTGTTTCATGACACCATTATACATACATACATCTACATACACACACGGAGTAGAGGAACAAGAAAACACTGGTCTATTTAATATCACAACCCCTGATTACCAGCTGAAGTATTAGTGCTAATCAACATCCAGAAGGACTGACACATTCACACACTTCTTCAACACATGTACAATCCCATAAAGTCTCCCAAAGAACACACACAAAGAATAATGCACATACAGCTTTTAAATGCATTTCTTACGCAAACTTCAGGCTCAAACATAATCTTTTTCTTATGAACACCTTATTTCAAGGCCTTACCATCCAGGGTTAAAACATATGTTCTGAAACAAATCTGGCTGGTCTGCTGTTGTGGATGGGTGAAAAATCTTAACAGGAAGAACTGTGGTAGGCACGGGCCATCAAGCTGTTGCAAAACCATGACTCTTAAGTGCTAGCATGGCCGGAGTTTTGCTACAGAAGCCAAAGCATGCTAGAGATGACAGAAAGCGTTGCTGCCAGAAAAGTAATCATCCCGTTGCTTATCCTCCTCAGGCCGGCAGAGCCTGAAGGCAGCTGGTTTCACTGTAGTGCAAGCACTAGCTCTATTTAGAGGGAAAATGTGGGCTGCCCTGGAGAAGCCTCAATACAGACCTATCTTCTCATATTCCCATGGGGACTGACTACCATGCAAAAGTCACAGGACCCAGTGGGAGGCAGACACTGGACAAGAGCTGGTGAGAATTGGAATTATAAAGCTTTATTTTCTCAGTCATATTTTGGGGTTTTCTTTCATGGTTGTTCTCCCTCTCTAAGTTTTGTTCCCAGTGGCTCCATAAAAAATTCCCACATTTTTAGTAACATGAATAGCACAGTATATGGAACTGTACTGAGGTCTATTTCATCACCCGATAATCAAGTTTACAATCCGTATTTTAAAAAGCATTCTTTTTTCCCCCCTCCTCTAAAAGGAAGGGAAAAGCAAGGCAGAAAAAGCTGTGCAGAAATGTCTATATCACTGTTACTATCTCAATGCACTACAATCACTTCCTAGTAACAGAACAGCCAGAAATAGTAAAAGCTGTATTGAAAATATATGCCCTGCATACATGGTGGATGATTTAAAACATATTAAAGTGTTCCTGCTGCCAGAAATAAAAGCTTACCATCAGTTCAGATGATGTCCTCTTCAGCACCCTAATGCTCTGATTTAAAGTGCTCTATTAGAAAGGAGGGGAAAAAAAAAAATCAGTCATCACTACAGGTAAGAGCCTACTTGTTTTAACACAACATTTATGCTTTGATTTTGTACAGATGATTTTGTTTCTAATATAACATACCACGTAATATGTAGTAAACACTCTTGTATTAAAATAAATATGTTGTGCTTTTAATTGATTCAGTATTTCACCAATAGCATTAAGTAATTATAAATTATGTATTAGAAGACTTCAAATGAACTCAAAGTAGTAGCAATAAACAGAGAAAGATTTATTTGGGGGAAGAAAGAGAGAACAGTTAAAATCAGAACCGAGTGCTCAGAGTACTTCTATATTGCGCAGCTTCAGAAGGGAAAAAGCACTTACCCTAGCTTTAACATATTTCTTGACAGTCAGTTTTGTAAAAGGAAAAAGAGATGAGAATAATTAGGAGTTAATTAGGAAGTACAGCATAGAATCAGAGGCCGAATGCTTTTTCTTTTTTTTTTCCTTAACAGGCCTTCCATAGGGTAGAAATACTGTATCCAATGCTAAGACAAACTAGAAGTCATCACATTCTATAGAGGAAAAACCCAAGAGCTAGCATGCATGAGATACACAGACTGATACTATACAATATCAGTGCCTGGCAAAACCTTTCACACCTTGTATAGCATCAAAAAATTCTCCTTCGGCTCTAACTAGTACTTTTAGGAGCTCCAGTTCCAATGCTGCCAGGTGACTGCTAACTCCATGAAATAAACTGCCTTTATTACTGAAGATAAGTGATAATGAAAAAGGAACACGACTGATTTAGAGTTAAGCTTTTGGAAAATTCTCCCGTTTCATCTTTTATTCCTATATAATCACAAACATAAACAGAAAAAAGGAGTCAAGATTTTAGACACCACTATAAAATAGTAGTATCAGAAGTAGGTTAAATATTTATTAAATACAGATTTCAACCAGATTACTCTTCAGCGACAATACAAATGCAATCTGTGCTTACACACTAGCAAGTTCAGCTTTTTAGACTGTATTCAAGATTCAGAGATTCATGTATATATATAAACACATTTACAAAGATGTTTTAATAGTGCACTAATATTTTACCATAGCTTGCTCCAGTGGAACAACTTGCTGGCTGTGAATCATCCGAATGTTGTTTGCATGTCCTTTTAAGGCATTTTCCAGGGCTCCTTTAGGCTGCAAAAAAAAAAAAAAAAACCAACAGAAATTATGCAGCATTGTTCAATAGTTTCAAAGCTTTCAAACATAGCAAATAAATATGAACTGCAATGGAAGTTGCACATTATATGGTGCAGAACATTTGATGCTAACAATAAGATACAGCAAACTGAACTCAGCACGAGAAGGGAAAAAACCACCGCATCAATAACTCAAACCTCAGTAACCAAACTACATGTATTAAGCTGCTTCTCTGCTTGTATCACCACAGATTTACTAGAAAAGAATTTCCATTGTGCAGTAAGTTCCTTCAAGCACAGAAGAGGGAGCACCCCCCTGCTGCTCGCCAAGTCCCTGGCGCAGGGCTGCCCTCCGCTGGAGCAAGTGTTTCTCAGGCACAGATGCTCACTGCTTTTGCTTCGTGCAGCGTGGACAAAGCCACAATGCTCCCTGCTTTCTGAGGGGCACAGAAGGTTCAACACTTTCGGCCAGTAAGCTGGGAATCAATCTGTGAAGGGTATTTTTCCTCTTAGTGGCCTCCACTTTTCAGTCAAAAGTTGTGCTCATGCCCTGGTTTTAAAGCCTGAACATGTACATAAGGCTTCCGCTTGTTGCAAAATACTGTAAAATTTCATTTAATTCTTACAAATACATTTGTTTTCCACTTCCTTTCCATGGCAAAACTTCTTGGCTTCCTGAATGCACACTGTTAACTTCATTTTGGAAGTGGAAGAATTTTAGACCTAGACAAAACATTGGCCTAAACCTGTTTTCTCAGAGGAAATCAGATTTTTTCTCTGTGCATCGCCCATCATCAGTACCACATACCACATTCCTAGTGAGCTGGCTTGCCTTTTCTCCTATGATACTTCCTTTGCTACTTTGGGACTGCAGCCCTCCGGGAACGTTAGTGCATCACCTCATATCCCATACTAATGCCCTTGACCTCCTTGCCCCCTGGAAGGAGAGGTGTGTATTGGGCTCATCGGAATCCTTCAACAGTGACACAACACAGCAGCAGTTACTCGATTGCATGGAGAGAAGCACCCAAGCTGGTCTCACAGCCCGGTGCCACGCTGGAAGCCCTCCAGCTGCAGTTCAATGGCATGCAGGAGATAACCAGCCCCCCCACAGGGTGAGTGGCCAGGTTCTGCTGCAGGGTTTGCTGCTCATCCCCTGCACTGCTGAGAAACCATTGAACAGTGGGGATGGTGGGCAGGTAACTGTGGGCCCATTTCCACAGGACACAGTTGTGAGGACTCAGAAACTGTAAGAACTGCAGGAAGAGCTGCCCTAAGCACAATTCCAGACTTTTGCAGAGATGACGCCTCTTCAAGGAAAACGAGTTTCAAGATGTTTCATCTGGTGTACCCTAACAGTGCAACCTTTTACTCAGAAAAATGTCTGCAAATACTTTTTACTGTACTGGCAAACGCAGAATAGAAAGAGCCATCATTTCGTTATGTTGAAAACAAGCTTTTTTTTCAAAATTAAATTATCTCAGGAAAAGACATGCTAGTCAAATACCAGAGGAAACAAACAACGATGTGAATGGCCATATTAATTTTGCTTCTTTTTTTCTGTACAGTGGAAATTACTTATTCCGCAATGCCTGTTACATCAGTCTCTACATTGGAAAAGAGGATAAATCCCATGGCAGTACTGTAACTGAGAACAGCAACACATCTCTCACAGCACTGGCTCCTCTCCACTGCTGCCATCTACCCTGAGAGCAACATCCTGGTGAAAAGCAGCAAAACATTTTCCTGGTTGGGTATGTGCTTTTTTAAGATAATTTTATCTTTGGTGTGCATACTTCTGTAACATTTTTTTCTAGGTCCTCCTGCACCTCCTCCTATCTCGGCCTATTCCTCTGACAGCAGTCTGCCAGGGGCTCCATTCTGTCTTGTCACTCTCTTTCCAAATGAGAGGGATAATAAATCCTTACCCACTTTACAGGTACAATGACCTAAGAAATGTATTTATTGTAAAGCCAAAAAGCAAAAGAACAACTTTTTAGCTGCATGGCTGGAAGGCCTTGATGCTCAGACATGTTTGCTGGGAAGTGTTCATGTGAGCAGTTATTTAAGGTTCTTTGTTCTCAGAGATAAGGGTGCTCAACACTGCTGATAACGCTACAGAGCAGCTTCAGTATGCTTTGTACTGACAAGCAGAATCCACTAACCTAGTAACATCTGTGGGCAGTATTGCTCCCTCCTCCATAATGCAGCACCTTGGTTTGATGCAAGTTTTTTTTCCCACTTCTCTCTTCAGTGTTAAAATGTGCATTTCATTTTGTGCAGTGTCAGAAAATTTAAACTAAATGCTCAAAGTTAACTCCAAATATTTTTAGTTTATTCTTTAATTTATTGCTCTTACAAGCTGTAAGAACAATCACTAACAACAAAGTGGGATTATAAAAATACCCTTGGAAATCTGTATCAATTTTGAAACAATTTGATTGTTACATCAATACATTGTATTGATGTTTTTTCTTCCTCTAGATTACATTAAATAGTATCAGAAGAAAGAACCAAATACATACACCGTCAGGGAACACATTTAATGCTGTATTTTTTTTTGTCTTTTATATGAAGAAATTACTCAGCCTGATCTATTCTCTAATGCTTCCTTTAGATTCTATTACAAAACATAATGAAAAACCAATCTACCAATACAATATATTTTCCTTTATGGATCTAATTAAAATGCACCTTTAAAGAAACATCTTAGAAACAACTCTACTAAGATACAACATGTCTGAAGAACCTCAGCTCCCACTTAAAAAATAGCTTCCTCAAACAAAAAATCTCCATTTGTACAACCTTTAAAACGGCAGAGTAAAAACTGAAAATGGAAGTGTGGCCAAAGCTACTGGTATCCATCCAAGTTAGCAGACAAACTAAATCAGTAAATAGGCAACACGTCACTCACCCACTGTGCTTAGAGGATAACTGCAACACAAAAAACCATGAGAAGCCTACCTTCTACACAGGTCTGGCAGAACAACAAATGCAACAGGTGTAATCAATTTATGCATAAGCAACCTCTACTAGTGCTGCCCTCTCTCTGAAGAAGGGATGGAAATTTGATTAATTCCAAACAGCAAGTCTCACTCAGCTGTCTGTGTCCTTTTGTGATCCTAACAATTGTAGTACATGTACAGTGTAACTCTCTATCCCATACCTCAATGCAGGAATCTGCCTTGGGCCAGACCAAACCAACCTAGTGTCCTAAGTGACTCTCATTTTGAAAAATAAATAGAAAGTGACCTTGATGTACATACAAATACATCAATTGAAAACTTATTATCTGTTAACACAGCTGTGCCGTTTTAGAGATTCATCTATGGGCATGCTGTAGTTCTAGCCTTTGACCAGTGCCAATGTGTCTACATTCAACAAGCCCTACAGAACAGACAAGATCTGTTTTGTGCATTCTGCCTCCACAATGGATTTCCAGTTCCCAACAGAGGCCTTATGAGCTACAACAGTATTCATTTCATTGCAAAATCTTCTGCTCAGTAACTGAAAGAAAACCAATTCAAATCCTGTTTTCCATCATGATCTATGCAATTTTTCTTTCTACATGGGACTCTAAAATGTAAAAAGTGTCATAGGAAATATTACAGCGGAGTTGACTGATTTCTTAAGCAAATAAAGTATAGTTTCAAAGCAGAAGTTGTACAGCTGCTAATATACAAAACTCAAGAAATAGCTCCTATACCACATTGTTTTTTTCAAAATTTTTCCTCATGTGACAATGAATCATGCATATGTGTCCAAAGTACAAGAATTCTCCTATACAAAGTCTAAATATTTGGCCATATGTAATTAGTAGAACATTGAATTTTATGTATTATTATATGAGCGAATTAAACTTACCAGTTGGTCTGCTCTTGCTTCTAAGTCATTAGCAAATGACAGAAGATCAACCTTGGTAACACTTTTATTGATCTAAAACAAGATATGAAAAGTACAGAAAGAAAAGAGTATGGTATTACTGCGCATACAGACAGCACTTAATCACACCACCTATACTGTCCATCCTTTATTTCTCCAAATGTTTAACAAAATTAACTTCTCAAGTGCTTTTGTTCCAAGTTTTATGAATCTTCAGTACCTCTCTTTCCTTACAAAAGCAGGTTTTTCTCTATTTTGCCCATTGCTAAAGAAACATTTCACGTTTTTGTTCCAGCCATGCACCCAGATTACAGCAGTCTCACCTCTGTCAAATATGCTCCAAAGTTTATCCCTTCTATTTCTGAAGAGCTGAAATTCAGAAGATTCTCTTTCCCAATTTCATCCAGCAGAATGATTTTGCTGAGATTAATCTGAATATGTTCAATTCTAAGTGCTACATCTTCTGTATACTGAGAAGAAAATAAAACACAGAAGTAGTTTGCATCTGGTGCACAGTCCTCTATATCCCTCCTCTCACATAAAAGCATCTCTCTTTTGCTGACTCATCACTTTCATGAAGAAACAAGCAACTTGACTTTCACTTACATCTGGCTAGTTTAATTAATTTTTTGACAGTATCCAGGTAATGTACTTCCCTTACTTGCAGTATCCACACAGTCTATCCATGCCATGTTCTAGCCCACCTGTGCAGCCTTCATACCAAAGAATTACTCCCTTCCCAGCCACCACTCCACCACTGTGGAAACTCAGACAAACAAATTTTTCTTTTTAGTGAATTGTACTTGTCCATTGTATAATTATTGTATATTATAAATATACTGTAGGTATACATATGTGTATATATATGTATAATACGCATATTATAAATAATTGTATATTATTTGGGACAGGGACCATATCGACTAAGCCTGTAAGCTTGTAACCTATCTACAATGCCTGGCAGAATGGAACACAGATCCCCCAAGGGTTGCTGTAATGCAGGTGGGTATTACAGATAACTAAAAATAAGTACACTTGTGTTATTACAGCTTAACTGAAAAGCAGTCTTTGGGAGACAAACTCCTATGCAAGTTTCAAAACTAAAATCAACATTATTATCAGCACCCATAAAAAATTACATCAGAAAACCTTCCATGGCCCACTAAGACTGATAAAGAACATCTTATTTGCAAATAGATTTCTTTCTTTCAAATTAGCTTGGACAGTTCTTGTCTCCTTGCAGAATGTACAGTATATAAAATCTAAAATACCTCAAAACTCAGACACGCTATACCATGTTCAAGAGCAAACACCTCTTTAACTTTTAAAAAATATCCATGAACTCACTCACACGTTCCTTACTTACCATACTAATATTTAAAAATTCATTGATATTGAACAGGTGTTCTAGGTGAAGGGAAGTATAAATTCCTTTGTTTTCCTTGCAATCACTATAAAAATAAAAATACATACATCAGCCTGAAAACTACCCTGGGACAGTGTTAAGAAAATGATTGATTTCACATTTTAAGAAATCAGCCCTTTAAAAAAAGTTCTGGCTGTATCTTTTGAAGCTTTGTCCATAAGAAAGCAAGTAATTAACATTTTCTGATGGTCTCAAAGACATGAGAGCTTTCTTTAAAGAGCTCAACTGCTGCTGTTACACAACCTCATGTTAAGGCTATCCCTAGTAATTCATTGACAGGAGAAAATCACTTTTACTGGTGTTTCACCAGAAAATCAGACCATGGCCTTCTGGAACGTCAGATTTCTGTTTGTGCTTGAAATATGAAGCATGGAAGACAGCACAGAACTAAGGTATAAATGGAATTAAATCTTGACCGTAACTTCACATACCTGTATACTTTTTCAAAAGTCAGGTTAATATTTGGATTTTTAAAGAGCATGCCAGAAAGATAGTTTTTCCAATGTTGATTTAGTAAGTAGGGAGTATCCAAAACCTAGGAGGTAAAATTCAACGATGTTACTGTAATCCTGTGTTTCAACTCATGAATATATTCATACGTGATCTTTTGACAAATACCCACACCTAAGCTTATCACTTGCTGATTGAAATAAAAGCAGAACAGCGAATTCAACCTCTCTGGGGTACAAAGTGAATATTAAAGCTCCACGTCACCAAGAAATGCTGAACTGCAAAAAAATTTATCTCCAAAGGAGATGCAGTGTTTACACTGCAAACCAAATTAAACCAAGAAAGGATGAATGTCTCTGTTCACTGTGCAAATGGAAAGTAAAAACAGATCCAAACTCACTTGAAGCATCCCATAAAAATAATAAGCCATGCATAACTGACAAGACCATTAAGATTCATAGGGAACACATTCACTGTTCAGTAACATTGTTTAGTAACTTCACCTTGAATAAAGTTTTATCTTCAAAGGGCTCACAGACCAGTTTTTCTATATTTCCACCTGTGACAAAAGTGAGAACCACTACAATCATCAGCACCCAGGAGAAAAGAAAACTGAATCCAACGCCACTGAAAAAGAAATAAATTAGGTAAGTTTTTGATTTTTAAGAAGCAAATATACATGCTTTGGGTAACAGTGAAGCAAACAATTAGCAGCTATAGCATCTGCTGAGATATAAAACCTGGCAGATGACAGAAATGCTCACGTTTTCCAACAATGTTCTTGCTGTCTGAAATTTCTTATGTTTCTGTCCTGTAAAGTTTTAGTTTTCAGTTAAAGCACAACTAGAATGGGGAGACTCACGTTTGCAGTTGGCATGGGAACTCCTTTAAGAGCCACAAAAGCGTATCATTTTCTTTTTTAATTCAAATCTCTAGCCTTGTGCTCTCAGAAGAGTGTTACATAGATTTCAGACGCGTACTACATCTGCATACAACAGAAGTGATATTAAACTCCTACTGGGAACTTCTAAGAGCAGTCCCAAACCTCCTGATGTGATCTGACAAAGTCATGTTTCACGCCTCCTCATATGACTTTCTCTTTTTGATTTTGAGCAAGTGATTGACTATATTTAAAAAAACTACAAATTCCATTTATACTTTCAACTATTTGATACAGTTCTGCAGTTTCCAAGTGGGTTTACATAGACATTCACTACCTTTAATACTTGCCATACAGGAGTAGATTCAGAGCCTTTATCTTCAGCTGTAATCCTCAATGAAAGAGCAACCCAAGGCCAAAGCGTTTCAGTGGAAGTATGTTAAATAAATGTTGATGTTCTAATTATTTCAGCACACATACATTGCTAACAAAAATTCTCTTCCTACATATGTCCTTCGAAAACAATTAAAAAAAACCTACAGGTACCTATATGCATTTTGTTTTTCACAATTAAGTGAAACTTACGCCATAAGAAAGTTTCCTCCGGTGTTGGAAATGCAGCCTCTGGTTGTTGGAGAAGCATGCTTATCATAACCACAGGTTCCACACAGTAACCCGAGATAGTAAAAAACCACAATTAGGACCACCATGCAGCAGAGAATGAGACAACCCAGCCACCTAAGGAATAAAGCCAAAGTGCTTGGTTATGTGCAAGTAAAGGGCACAGTGAAGACCTGCAGAACATTTCAGGCAATACTAGATTCCCAACTGTCCCATTTGTGGTTCTGGCTAAGCAACAAATGTGAGCAATGAAAAAACTCTCTTTGTACACCCGCATTCATTTTGGGCCAGAAATCCAACCACTTTTGGATTACAGATAGCTGCTACCGAAGGGTTGGGGAACAAACATTAAAGGAACAACATATTCCAAGGTCCAGCTACTGTAGGTCGCCTGAACTGAGTGTCAAAGACTCCAAGTGAAGCAAACTGTGAGAATCTGCCTCCACTGCATCAAACAGTGATTTATTCGAGAAGCAAATGAAAAATTTATGAGTACGGACTGGTGATTGGTCATGACGTACATAACTGTTTTTTCTGTGGGTCTTACTATGTTTCGCTCACAGCGCGTTAGACCTGAAATTGAAAATAACTTCATTGGAAGCTATTAAAACCTAGGCTTTGCGCATCTGCTCTGAATTGCTTTCAGTGTATTGAGCAGTTTATGAAACTTGATCAGGAGAAAGATCTTGGATAGGAACTTTCATTCTTATTAATAAAGTCGTATAATATTTCCAAGTCACATATACGGAGCACATTCATTTGTTCACACATTTCACATCTCATCCAAGTTTTTCATCCTCCCTCAATTCCCTCTGCTCTTTCTTCTTCCTTTCATCATCACTGTTCCCAGCTTATATTTCTTACACTCCCTTTTAAGGCTCATCACAAAAACCTAGCAGGTATTGCATAGGCTAAAGGAAAGGTTATGACTACAAAAAAGGGTTCTTAAGCTCAGTCTCCTCCTCTCTTTCATTTGATATTGCATTAAAACCATCAGCACATCTACTCTGTAATAGTGAAGCTGATTAAAACACAAAGAAGCAGTTTTTGATAAAGGGTCAACTGAAATGTCAAAATGCAGGGAGAACTGAAATAAAAAATAGACAAAGTAAACAGTATGAAATGAAAAGCTTTATGCCCAAAAATACGAAAATATTTTTCAATTATAGAAGTTATACAGGTCTCAAGTAGAAAGAACATGTTTTTCTCAAAGCGTAATAGACCCATGCATTCACAAGGACAAGTACTACTTCAGTATGAACAAGCATGAGTACATAAAGATTTACCAAGTGTAAAGCAAAATCCCTGCTACTACTACTTTGCGGTAGAAAGTCCTGCAATAAAAAAAAACAGATTGGCTCCAGGGCCCCTCTGTTCCTAAGTTCTCGCAACTTACCTGCAACTCAACAAAAAGAAGTCCCAAATAAAGAAGTCACCCTAACATTTTGAAACTGCTTCTTTATGTATTACATTTCCTGACATCTGTCCCTCCTGAAAAAGATTGGAAGGCCTGCAGAGTAGAAATCACCTCTTGCCCTGTACTGGAACAGCACCCAGCTTGGTTAGCAGAATTCAGGGCCTTTTACCAAAACACCAGAAACAGAAAGTTGCCTTATAGCATCTCGGTTTCACTCTTCACTGTAAATAGTTTCACTGCCCGTACAGAACATTAAAATATTGCTCAGCATTAACTGCAGATAGCACTTCACTCCTGCCTAATTTCCTATTTAATATATTCATACCTGTAAAAATCGTACTGCTCCACTACTGGAAAATAATCTTGAACATAGGCTTCACTCTGTGTAAGATACACTGTCAAATCTGCTAAAATATTCTGCACAGGGAGAGTTTTTGTGAAGTTACTGATATTTGAACCAACGGATTCCAGCACATTTTTGATATCTAAAAGAATAAACGTATTGTATTGTTACGGATTAATAAAAGAAAATTACATTCCATGTATGCATTATAAATGCTATTAAGCCTTTCTGCACATGTAACAAGGCAAGCCATGAAGACAAACGTGAGGAAAAGATGAGCAAGCAACAAAAGCACTTAGCTTCAAAGTAACACAATGGCATTTTAAAACACACACTTTATTTTTAGCATTCAGTTTAATGATGAAAGATGTAGATGTTGAGCCAGAGTTTTCTTTCCTTTTGTTATAATGAACATGTCGCTTCTCTTGCCAGCTTAAATCTTGCTTTTCATGCAATATTGCAAATGGTAACGCTGGGTGAGACAATTAGCCACTAGGTTTATGAAGGAGAAGACCAAAATCTATTTAAACTCCATCCCTTGGGAATACAACATTGTGAAATAAATTAGACTGCCTATATTGATAATCTATACTACTTATTTCCAATCTTTTTTAAAAAGATTACTTAAATTCATTCCAATCAGTTGGCAACACTCTCAAGATAAATGTCAATTAAGCCATTTTTTTCGCAAATTATGAACAAATCCTATGCTTAAAATTTAGATACACGGTATTTAGACACAGATTCATTCACTTATTATACGTATTCTCTATTTGTAAAATGCAGTTTCTGTTACTCTTCCCCTTCTCTCAACTCAGAGCATACTTGCAACAGCAGGATGGGTAACTATAGGTTGCTGCTTGGTAGTAGGCAGCACCGTCCTCTCTCCAACAACTGGAGAAATTTTTGTGTTTTGATGTTTGCTCTTCCAATCAAGCTCAACCAGGTACCAAAATCATCATCTTCAAAAAACTAACAAATGAACATTAAATTTCTCTAGCAGAGTTACTGGTTTTGATTTGTTAGTCAAACTCAGTTTTTATAAAACCAAAAAAGTGCAGATATAATAATGGATAAATTAAGATGGCCTGTGTTTATGGATATCAGAAGTTATTGAAAATGAGTAAATCTGCATTAGACTTCCTAATGAAAAGCACAACATTACACTTTTAGAAAAACTGGCTCATTTTAGGCAAGTTCACACAGTATACTATGCTTGGAGGCATACTGTGCTTCATTTTGCCAAAAAAAAAAATAAAAAAAGAAAAACTTACAAGGAACAGCTGTATATTTATGCAGAACAGGTCCACAATGCAAGAACAAGAATTAAAACAGATTAGTATACATACATTATACTACATTTCAGTCAGTGTCAAGTGTCCTGGTACTGCCAAAAAATCACAGTTTAAAGCCATAGTAACAAAGCAATGAGGACAGACATTTACATTAGGGCACATTTTTTTTTACCTCTCCTTTGCCACCTACTACATTTTAATACAGCAGCAGGCAGGGTCAGGTACTTTTTTTGTTGTGAGGTTTTTAGTTTGTCTGTTTTTTGAACATCACACTGCTAAAAATATCATAGGTCCACCACTGGTAAAGCCAAATTAGTCATTCAACTAAAACATGTAAAGCTTCAGTGTGCAGTTGGGATCTCACAATACCTCATTATTTGAGAAGTAAAATGCCTAACAAACAGAATTCCTCCATAAAATACCAAGAGGACTATTTTTAGATTTTATTTTGGGTCTTCATTGAGACATACTTGCTTTCTAGGCTTTTTGTGGCACAAAATCTTAAAAGATGTTAAGGTTTAGACTTCAGTTTTGATAACCTTTAGCCCAATAAATAAATTATCAATAAAAGAAAACAAATGCATCAGTAACTGATGCAAAAACATCAACATTAAACAGTTAAAGAGAAAAGGCAGTTTCCATTGTCCTCACCTGATAAGATGTTCTTGGTCTGGTTCACCACTAAGTCTGGAGTATCATTAAACGCTGCATAACCCTAAGAATAAAAGTTGGAAAAACTATAATAAATTTCTCATCGCTAAGCTAACGTACTTTTTTTTCCTTTATACAAGGACTAAAATGTCTGTGGTAATACCACGAAAAATACACTTTATTATTGCACATTAGAAAAGGTCTAAGCAAAATAGGAAGTCAGGAGCATTTCAGATTTTTGCTCTCCAGGATATTCCTTATAAAATGTCTACATTTAAATACACATCAGTCAGACATCTCAAACTTTACAGTACTTTTGCTTGACAGATCTAACGCATGCAAAACTGAGAACACACATGCAAAGACTCACTAAGTGAAGGGAGTGACTGCATACCAGGAGAACACCTACTCTCTGCAATTCTATCTCTTCTTAACACGAAACATGTTACAAACAATGAAATCCAGCTACCTCCAAAGACACTGTGATCCCTTTGTTTTAGCAAGGAGAGAAAGGATAAAAGCTGTGGGGACCAAGCTCAGTTGCTTTCCTGGACAGAAAGGAGAAGGTACCACATTGGATGCCTGAAACCTTTCCTTGCAAGACTGATCACTTCAGCAGCAGGCAGGGGTCTAGGTCACCAACACGAAGCCTGCAGTCCCCTAAAGTGCCCTTTTATTCCTAGCAAATGTTTTCAGATTGCCCGGTGTTTCAGCAGATCTAACTGTGCCAGATTTGCAAAAACACTGATGCTAATTGCATTAAATCCATTGCACCAGATTTAAGAACGAATATGCACATAAGGAATTTAAAATACATTTCAAGATAACTGGAATACAATACAGCTGATTAGAAGAGTATGGATTTTACTTATTTATTTATTTAGAGCTAAAAATAGAGAGCTTGCTAGCACATCCATGTTTCTGTCTTTTTGCTTTTTAAGGATCCTCCTTTCAAGCACACAATTAGCTGCACACTTCTGACGTGTAGTATCCTGGGGATGTAAAGCACCACATTCATACTTTTAAGTACTAAATCTTAGCCAAATAATGGAATAATAAGAAGAGGTTTCTACCCTGAGGCATGATGAGGGGGCAACAAGAGAATTTTGCTTGGGAAAGCCAAGGGAAAACAACTGATATGTAAGTATCCCAGCTAATTAATTAGGAGTTTACAAGCGTGTCAAGAAACATACCTTCTGAACCAGACTAGAAAGGTCTATTTTAAGGACATCGTTGACCTTTGCAAGCTGTGAGCTCACCCCCGGCAACTAGGAAACAAAAACCATCATTGAGTCACATCAAAGTAGTAGGCTCACTACTTTACTTGATATCTCAAAGACAAGAAGGAGGGTAAAGAAACAAGAAAAACTGTTTGCAATAGAATCTTTCCAGCATACCCCTGAAACCTTTGTTGTACAAAAGCAAAGCTTAGCTTCAGTGTTTCTGGGAGGCAGATTCTTTTGCTGCTCATAGCAGCACTTTAATGTAGCTGCTTGACACACATTTTATTCTTTTCTACACAGAAAATGAGACCAGTGACTGGAATTACCCAGAAGCACAGCAAGTGAAGGTCACTCATCCCACTGAGCCCTGCAGACATACAGTAGGCTTATCCAAGGCAATCACACTATGAGTCTGAAAAGAATTCTCTTACCCCACTGAAATTGGCATTAATGTTCAGTTGATTTAATGAATTCCTGATGATATTGCAAGTTGAGGCAGCCTGAGCTGCAGCGCATGCAGAATCATTGAGGGTGTTGCTCAGGTGCATTTTAACATCTGTCAAATTTGCATGAAGCCTCTCAGTGCCTTCCTGCAAAACCTCTACAGAGACGCTCACATTTTCCAGTGCTTCCTTCGTTTCTCTGATTGCTGCAGGAACACAAAATTGTTTTTTAGAAAATCTTTAATTGGAAACTAGACACAGGTACAGAGAGAAAGTGTGCATGCACATGTGTAAACACTAAGAGCTTAACAATTCTGATGTGAATGACCTTTCCATCCCTCCCAGTAAAACCCTCTAGCATAGAATGCATATTTATTGTTCATAGAAATAAATCACATACTTCCTCCTACAAACAAATTAATGTGCTCAATCTACTTTTATTGAGATTCTACCCACTCCTCAGATTACTCTTTACTCTTTCTCTCTTTCTTCTAACCCAGTGGTTTTAACAAAGAATTTCAATGCTTAGTTATTAGAAATCAAAAGAAAGCCCATATCCACAAAACAGTATGTTTAACATGTCAGTTGTAGTCCAACTCAATTACATGGCTGCAAGAGGAAATGAAAAGAGATCATATTGCATCAGCTAAGCCTTAATGTACACTAATACTTCTCTGTGTTTAGATTTTGCCCCAATCACACAAAACAAAAGAACACCAAACAAGAGTCTTAGGACAAAAAAAAACACACAGATACAACTAAAAATGCACAAGTGTACAAAAATAAAGCACACTTCACACAACACAAGGTTAAATCTTTTTTTTCTTTTACCTTTGATAGCCCTTTCCACTTTGACTTCAAGACAAATAAAAGAAATAAAGCAAAAAACGAGAACGATGATGAATGAATGAGAAAGAATTCAAAAAAGAATTCATGAGTTAGAAAAAACACAAAGTGATTCAAGTTTAAGGATGCCTTTTCCTTTACTCTATTAGGTGTACACGATTCCTGAAAAAAGAAAACCTTTGAAAGAAAAAAGAATAAAGGAATATTTTCTTTAAAGGCAGGTGGAACTAAGCACAAACAATGCTAAACTCAAAGGTACGATCAAGAAACTGTGGTTGTTGGCACTCTCAGTGTAGGCTTGGCAGCAATGGGGTCAGTGTACGCTCAGTCACTGAGCTGTTGAAGACTAACCTGCAAAGACCAACGGACAGATCTGAGAGCACAGCTCTCCTAGTCTTCCCTACAAACAACAGAAAGAGACAACCACCCAAAGCAGGGAATATAGATTTCATCTGCCTTCAATGACTGCTGAAACTAGGCATCAAAAATGGCACTTAAATCTTGATTTACTGTTAAAATACATTTATAAATCTTAAAATAACAGACAGCCTCAGTTTAAAAGAAACATTAAGGCATGTAGAGAAATGGTAAGCAGAATCATGGTACTGCCTAAAGTCATCCCATGCTGTGCACTAGAAAAAATGATGCCTGTCTCACCATGGCAACAGAACATTAACACAACATCTTTACCTCCTGCCATTGTCAAAGCTGCGTCAAGTGCGGGACGTACTTCTTTCCCCAGCTGCTCTTGAACTCTGCTCCCAAGCAAAGGTCCAACATCTGCAGCATGGAGAGATGAAAAAAGTATCACATCCTAGTTCAGCTTTAACTACCTCTTAGCACAGGTACTATCAGACTTTTACCGAACAAAGTATACATAAGGTATTACAATTTCTCTAAGGCCTGGCAGTCAAAACTCAGTTTTTCATTGCAATTACTACTTTTCATGGAAACAGGTTTCTTCTACAAGCAATCTTAACAAGGCCCAACATCTGAAAGGGATTTTGTGGCATACTCATTCACTACAAGCTATGTTTTCTGAAGTGCAAGAAAAAGAAGGAAATAATTCTTTTCCTTTCTCTCGTTCCTCATCTGTCAAAGTGACCCACAGCCCAGATCTGCCAAACATCCCTGCCAAAATCCCTTAAGCACGTTACGCACAGCTGCCAGCCCCTGCCCCTCAGCAGCGTGCTCAGCGCTGCCTTCAGGCTCACCCAGAATCATCCCCACTCTCTGAACCCTTCTGCCTCACTGCCCACAGACAGAAATCATCTTAGTTCAGCAAAAGTGAGAACGGGTGTGTGCAGTAGACAGACAAACGCAGAGTAGAGACTGGTGAAGCATCTTAATGTAACACATCCTTTAGGTGGTTGCTGGGTCTCCTCTGTATTCAGGTTACAGCAAATGGCTTTTGGGACTTTTGCTCCTGATGAGACGGGAATACTGAACGGTACAGAAGCATCCATTACTGTCAAGACTGCCATTTCTAGCTTGGGATGAGAATTTTTATCAAGCAGAAAAGACTTCCAGCATTTCCTTAGAGTGGGTGAACTGAACTCATCTACATTTCTCTTGAGGTTTATGCTGCTGTTGATTCCCTTTGAATGAAATTCTTTTGTCCCCAGGTGTCACATACTTAATTCTGGTACCTCAGTACTATACAAGAAAATAAAAGCTATCTTTATTTATTGATGAGCACTCATTGCAAATCCGGACAGGTTCCTGTTAACTAACATACTACACTGGCATTGAGAGTAAATAAATATTTAATTTGAACTTTTGGTTTGGAAGCTAGTACTTGAAGGGCAGATGTCAATTTACTTTTAAGTTGTGATTATTATTTTTAAAGATTTAGACACGATGCCCAAGAGCTGAGTGTTCTTGCCTGGAATTAGTTAGGAAAATGTGCAACTACTGCTTTGGCTACTACCTTCAGTGTGCTTCAGTATTCTTTAATAGAGGAGAGACATTGACCTGAAGGTCTGTCAAGCAGGCTGCATTCTAAACTCTCTTCAAAATATGCTTTAAACCTACACCAAAGCATACATTCAAAGAACGAAATGTTAATACTTTGCTTCCAACAATCTTTTTCAAAATCAGTTCTGGTATTTCTGCGTTGCACTTCAGTCTGAAATGCAGACCTGTACGCAAGCTGACACGTTTATTAGTACATGCTAATAATGCACACTGAATTCTAATCTGCACTGAATATGATTGCTCTTTTCTGTTCTCATCGTTTTTGAAAAGTGATGCTTAAGTTTTGAAAAAAATCAGTGGTTTGGTTGTTTCTGTTTATTGAGGGGTTTAAAAGGTGGTGCCTTCTATTGTAACTGTAACTGAAGGAGAAGGTGAAGCAACTGTATTTCAAGTTTATCTCTTGCTCTTCAACTGCTCATCCTGGAATGCCAAATACACTAAGCAGCTTTGGAAAGAAGATAAGCATATATCTCAACTTCCGGCTGAGTAGAGGACAAAGGCATAACAACAAAAACGAACAAATGCAGAGATCTATCAGTCATTGCAACTGCAGCACCAGCTGACAGCTCTTATCCTTAACATTTGCCTCCACAGTCAAAAATTCAGAAATGATACTCTAAAAAAACAATAAGTATTAGTGGTTATTGAATTGTAAAGAGGAAAAAAATAAATAAATAGTAGCCTGCCTTATTGTATAAGTAATTTAACAAAAGACTCATTTCAGAAAATAACATGCATTTTACCAGCTCCAAGACATTTTATATGAAAAGAATCTTAGGTTTTCATCTCATTTATCACTAAGAACAGTAATTATGCTTGAAAATCATATCCTCATAACTAAAATTTCACTTTGCATTATGAGCTGTTTACATTATTTTATTGAAAGCTTTAAATAAATAACACATCACTAACCCCCTCTAAATCAAAGTACTCACTATTTAGGTCAGAGAGTGCTTTATCCTTAGTTGTGTTGTACTGGCTCACCAAGTAGTCAATTTGCTGGAAAAAAAAGATGATATGAAAACTATTAAAGTAATTGGAATAAATGTAATGCTTTCAAATAATGAGTCAGAAACTGCCACACTTAGAAACAATCCAAATATTTGCGCAGTACCCCCTTCCTCTGCCCCCAAATCCTGGAGCTCTACTGTTTTCAGTTAACTAAATATTTTAAAATCCTGCTTGGCACAACTGCACATAAAAAGAAGTGTTTAATCGGGAAATGTACATTACTGGAACATCTCTGGGGAAAAAGACTCTGCTTAAAAATGTTAAGTAGTAGGAACTGTGGCAACATGAAGGCTTCAAGTCAGTCAGGCACAGTCAGTTTGTGCACATCTTCGTCTCTCTTACTCGATTTTCTAGTGAAAAAGAAGATTTCTCTTGCAATGAGAGCCATGCAGCAAATTGATGGGACAGTGGTTTTGAAGCAATTCACAATCCAGACTGGCTTTTATCTGGACAGCCTCACAGAGCTTCCCTTACAGAAGGGAGCTGGTCATTGTGCCTTACTGCAAATGGTTTTCATCGCCCACAGATGGATTTGGTCCAGTCACAACTTGGGCTCTACCAAGGCAGCGTATCAATATAAAACACCAACTGAGTTATCACTAGCTCTTGGTTTTGGACTAAGGGCTATTAAACAATCATTCCAAGAGGAAATCTTACTACAGGTATAAAGTAATCTTCATTGATTTCTGCATGTTTAAAATAATTCAGTGTGAATCCTACCCAACTGAGTCAGGTTGAAGTTATTACTTGGTAAACAGGTTTCCAATTTTAAACATAAGTGACTCAAATGTGCAACAAAGTGTATTTATTTGGCTTGCAGCCTCAAGTTTTCAGTGGAGTGAAGAAAAAAAGAAACCAAAAGCCACCCACAAAACAACCCATACATCGTACAGCAGTGTATACAATTAAATCACCAAGTATGAGACAGACTCCTTTTTTTAAACAAAGGAGAAAAAAAAAATGAGTTTTTCTTATCAAGAAGGCTATGTGCATTTTTGGGTTGGTTTGTTGGTTCTCCTAGACTAACCTGAGGACTAAAATTTTGCAGGTCTACAAGTTTTGTGTTGTTTCCAGCAATGTCCTAGACAAAATGCGATCCAGAATAACTAATAGTGTCATCAGCAGTACTCGTGGAGCCTGCTAATCTTCTATGACAAGAACTCTTTACATGTGACTTTTTTCAAATCCTCTTATATGTTATACATCTCGTACTCATGAAGCAAGGACATCAGTTAGGATTTCAGAGTTTATAGCCAATGAATTGAATTCCACAACTTTTTAAAGAAACTGAAGTCCTTACCTTGAAGAAATTCTTACATGCCTATGTCCACACATATCAACGTACCTCGTCTGCCACAATGACTTGTATGATGTAACTAGTGATTGCATAATTAAGTGCTATCAAGTCTAAGAAAGAAAACTTAATAATCTCACATAAGAACTAAAAACCTTCCTCATAATTGAGACTCTGAGGATCTCCTGGCTTGAATGTTCAAGTACTGACACTTTTAAATTCAATAGTTCAGGTATTTTCATCAACTTTTTCGCTAGAGTCTATTTTTTCCCCTTTATTTAGCTAGTTTCTTCCATGTAACAAGATTTTCTACTGTACTTCCTGTCATAGGCGACAATCATGCAGTGAAGAGGAATCTAGTGGGTTCTGAGGCTACTGGATTACATCTTTCAGTGCAAGCACAAAGGGCACTCTGTCTCAGATTCTTGATGTGATCTCCACTTTCTACCATAAACCTGCATCACCAGACTGCCACAACATCATGCCCAAATTAATAATTGTATACAGAACAATGCCAGATATAGAAATATTTAATGGCACTCCCTAGATGTCTCCTGTTCTCACATAGCCCTGCCAGCAGAAAAACAGCTTGTAGGTGACGGAAGCCCAGAATCAGTGTGACTGGGATGCTACCACACCCATGGGTCACACAACTGTGAATATTAACTCTTCCAAATTTATCAGCCACAGGGAAGAAAAGCAGATATACTAGTAAATTAAATAAAGGCAAGAAAATGCAAGGGTAGGACATTTTTTCCTCCCAAACCATAAAGAATTGAAATTTGTACAGGAGGAAGTTTACAACTCTTACTTAGCAGCATTTCTTTTTTTCTTTTAGTGCAAAAAAATACACATGACTGCTTTTGTGATTTCAAGGAAAGTTTGAAACTAGAAAGGAGAGAATATTTTCATACTGAAAAGATTCAGTGTGAATTCAGTATGAATCTTTCCTCTTCAGCACTGGTTTAAAGAAGAAACAGTCAAAAGTAAGTCTAGAATAAAGTTACCATAGTTCATTCCCAGAACACATACAATTCAAAAAGACAAGGAAACAAGAAAATGCAACAAAGAATCTAAGTTGTTTTCTGTTTTGTTTGTTTGTTTTTTAATGTATCACTTTTAAAATCTTATTTTTCCAAACATTTCACCTGCCAGCAATTTCCACTAATTCAGTAAGAGGCAAAGAGCCCCATTCAACAAGTGTCACTGTAATATCTAGGAGCACAGCTCTCAGGAGTCTAGCTCAAAAGTTGCTCGAATAATGTTTGCTCTCAAACATGTGTGGTCATGTGAAAGCTTCCTACCTGGCAACATTTACTCTACTTTGTGAGACTGACACACAAAGAATAAACACCATACTTCAGCTGTCATTCATACCAAACAGGAAAACAATTACTTTCTGCAATACTTCTTAGTAACACACGCTTCCCTCCCACCCTCGTTCCCTGTACAGAAAACATTCTTTACCGCTGGAGTGTCATTAAGGAAAACTTTCAGATCTTTAAAATTACTGTTAACCAGCTTCTTTGCTCCTCGGACTTGACTCGTTAAGTGTTGGTTGGCAGCATATGCACAAAGCACTCCGATGCTACAAAAAATAGAGATAAAAGATATTTATTACTCTAAATGCCTATCCTAACGTTTTAAAACAGAACAAAAAAAAATAGAGCAAAAAACCTCTAACATTATTAAAATCAAAGTCTCCCTAAGTTCACGCTTTGTCTTTCTTACTCCAAGTTCTCACAGCCACTCCTTGGCAGAGCAGACGAATCAGCCATCAGGGCAGATATGGTACTACTAATTTAAATACAGAAACGAAAAAGCAACGTTAACCTAAAGTCTTCAGAAGTTATTAATTTACAGCCACTTATCCTTCTGCACTGACAGTGTCAGCAAATGTCTACAGCCTACATAAACTGCACGAGGCTCATAAACATTATGCTCTTTCACGAGCATCATTAGTGCTGACACAGCTACAAGCAAACATTCATAAAACAACTATGAAAAGGCATATTTACATTTGAAAACTTCAGCAACATTTATTCATAATGGCTCTATTTATTTACATAATCACAAACATATTTTAAAAATAGTTCCTATTAACTCTAAAAAACATATAAACATTTCCTGATAACATAACAAAAGGTGGAAGTCAGGATAAGACTTTCAATCAGCACTGCTGCTAATTATTTTCTATTTGATCATTCCCGCTGCAAAATCCTAATCACAATACGATAGATTTGCACAAACATTAAATAAAAAGGCAATTAAAAATCTCATGAGAGCCTCTAAAATCTTTCTTAGCATACAAAATACTTAGTTTTTGTGTTTAGCTTAGGTGTAAAATAAACAGGAGGATGAATTTTTGGTTTTAAACCTATCTCATATCACAACAGCTGGAAACAACCTTCTGCAGTTACAGGCACCAGGAGACTAAGAGTGGTAGGAATGCAGTGGTGAGAGCCCAGAAGCAGGCTGAATACAAACCCACTCCACTGCCTAAGCACTATCTTGCTGTAGTTTTAAACTGGCAGACAGCACAGAACCTCTCAGCACAGGTGGGAAGCACTGCCCAGAGCCTGCAGCCAGATGCACTACAGGCATTTCTGGAGGTGCGTTGGTTCAGTCCCTCCGTTTGCAGGGCAGTGCAACAGCTCAGCACTAGTAGTTAGGCACTATCCTGAGAACAAACACCACGGACATCCAAACGACAGAAGGGAGCCACTAACACAACTGGCACTGTACTCCTCCCAAACTGACAAACTTTGCATGCTGCCATCAAGAAGACCTAACATTTTTAAACAGGACTTACAGGAAACCCATACTATCTCCCTACTGTGCAAAATAGATACAGTAAGTACAAGTTCTTGCTCCAAAGAACTTAAGCTCAAAGGAAGCCATAACATAGGCACTCAAATGAGAAATGATACGGTGGATGGGAAATGAGTACCCAGAATAATCTGATACGTGCATCCCAGCAAGGCAGGAGCAGGCATCCCAATGAAGCTCATCTCCTCTTTTTATCAGTGAACCAAAACCAACATTTCATCTTTATTTCGCTTTTCCTATTTCAGCTTTCTCAAACAAGGTAAAGGCTTGCTCTCCCAGCAAGCACTCCCAAGTACAACAATTTTTGCTGCTGACAAACACTCAGTAGGAAAAGTTTGGTTTAAGAACATGACACAAGAAGAGATGGTAAGAAGATATGCTTCACTGACATTTTTCTCAAGGTCCAAAGGAAGAATCAGAACAGGATGAGAGTCTGAAACAAAAAGATCGTTTCTTGTACCAGAATTTCAGTTCTGTCTTCAATGCTGGCTATCAGCTACTTTCCCAAAAGAAGTCACTAACAAGGGGCCACCAACATTCATCTTAGTACTTAACTAACAGCAAGGGGCACAGCTGTATTTCCAGCACAGCCAAACCCTCGAGCAGCCATTAACATCAGCTACCACCAAAGAAAAGTGAGCTGAGGATGCACAAAGTGCCAAGTATCTGAGCAACCTTCAGTGGTTTGCATTTTGGACACACACAATTTCTCTTCATTCTGCAGTAATGGTAATTGTTCTGAAAACATTTTTCTAGCAAGGTAGTCAAAGATTTGTTTTCCTCCCTCAGTCTGAAGATAAAACTATCTGAAGCTGTCAGGAAAAGTAAACATTTGTGTATCACTCTGTGGACTCAGTTTATAATGCCATCTTTGTTCTTTGGGCAGCCAGCTTTTTCATGCCCTTTCAGTGTTACGCTCACAGACCAGAAAGGTCAATTTCAAGCTAACAAAACAGTACTTTGTGAGATTTGAGCATGATCATTTTTCTCTTCAGTCTGCTAAATGGAAGGAGTGGGACAACACGGGATAGGGGGAGATGATTTATACTCGGAACAACTGCAGCTACATTCTGAATGTAACTAAACAAATACACAGCATGAGAGAGGAAAAAAAAATCTATTTATTATATAACTGAACCTCGAGCCAATGTTCAGTAAGCAGCTACAAGGAGAAAGGCACAAAGCAGGAATAAGAAGACATGCCTTTTCCACAGCAGATCAGAGAACTGTTCAAACAGGCTCCTCAGGAGCCAGATCTTCCACACTCTGTTCTTGACAGGTGTCACAGAGATACAGGAGTCACCACTCCAGTTACAGGGGGACCCAAGCTTTCTTCAGCTGTGCTTGCTAAAAAAATTCCAGTCACAGAATAGAAATGCTGAACTGATTTACATACTGGATGAATGATGTCTTCCTCACCACTAAATGAATGCAAGACAGTAAGAGGGTTAGAGTTTTCTGCACTATCCCGCTCACCAATTGTTTTGATTAAGGCTGGTTCCCAGAGATCTGAACAATGTGCACTATCAATTCCACACAGCCCCGAGGCCTTCTACAAAGCCTTGATGAGGGATTTGCCAAGACACCAATACCATTTCCATCCCTTCAGCCTTAGCTTTCCCTAGCACATCATGTATAACATCTACAACTTCAGAAAAGAACACTCCTGCCTCTCTCAGGAGGACAGAAAATTGATGACCTGCTGTGATTGGTATTAAATTTGGCATTCAAATGTACATTTTTATTAAAAACAAATTACTAAAAATCTCCCTACTTTGTATGACAATACCCATGCATGAAAACTGAATTGCCAAAACCACAGCACGTATTTCTGACTCTATCTACCAAGAGAAGTATTTCAAACACAAAATGCATCTACTGGAGAATGACACTTGTAAGGCCTATTTACTTTAAGACAAACAACTGAGTAGACAATCACAACTCCTGACTTGCTTCCTTATACCTCTCCTTGAGGACACCACGCAGCAGCCAGCACACCCTGCCTTCAGAGAGCACATCCCTCCCATCTTGCTCCTTCTTTTACAGAACTTCTCAGTAAACTTAAAACCTCATCCTAATATCCAGAGCACTATCAGTGGAAAAGTAAGAAGAAATAACATTCCTTGTAAACAAAAGTTACTAGGTGAAGTCTCCTAAAATCTGCACTAACAGCATACACAGATCAGTGTGAACTTGTACGCTGGCACTCAGAAAGGCCATCCACATGTCACTGGAGTTGCCTATGTGTGCTACCTATTGCAAGCTCTGTGTTCAGCATCCTTCCGCTCCTAATACTCTTCCACCACACCTTTGATCTTTCTTTCCCAGTCAAGAAAAGAGTTTGAGCCCGTCTTTCTACACCAAGGACTGAAAAAATAAAAGAGACAAAAAAAAAAAAAGGAAAAATGGCTCATGCTTCCTGCAGCTCTTCAATGTTTTGATCCTTTGAACAAGAGAAGCCCAGAATGCCTGGCACTGTGTGGGAGAGGGAGAAGAGAGGAGGAAGCAGCAATTGGGCAGCACATCCTGAGCCAGTCCGTCCCCCAGAAGTCCTCCTCCTTCCCTCCAGCAGCTGCACACATGTTCACTCCACCGTGGGTCCCTCAAATGAAAGCTCCATGAGCAGAGGAATGGTTGCAGAGCAGAGGGACAGCTGCCTTCCTAAGTGCACCTTCTGAAGCGGCACAGTGCTTGGTGAAGGAGCTGTGGCATTCCAGACCATTGCCTCGCAGGGGCTGTATATTCCAAAAGGAGACCATGCAATGCCGTGTGAACTTGCTGTGAATGAGGGGACCCATCTCAGTGATTCCAGGGCATGGCGTGATGTCACCCAGTGGCAGTGGAGCTCATTCGAGTCCTTGCTCTTTGGCTCTGTCTGCAATTAGCCATAAGCATTTTACTTGCATGGGATGGAACTCGTTTGTATTACTGTCACAGTTTATGTATGGAGCTGTGGCACAGTCCTTGAGAAGTGTGGTTTTGGGAAAAACAACTACAGATTAATCTTCCAACTAAGCTGAAACTGCAAGGTAGCTTAGGGGAAAAGCAGAAACACATCCATGGGGGGACTTGGGCTGAGAGCAGCACAAGAAGTGAGAAACTGTTATAAGTAAATCTCAGGCTTTCTCTTCTTTTTTGTGTGAGGTGGGTGGGGAGGGGATGGCTACCAACACTGCTGTGTTTCAGAATAGCAGAGCAAGCTGCCATGGTTTTAAACAGATCCAGGCATGGCACCTTCTCTTCCCTTGTTAAAGAAGATCTAGCAAGGGCAGCAGACCCCTGCTTTGTGCAGACGTGCACTGGAAATCCGAGAACCAGACCTGCCTCAGCCGGGCTGGGATCAGCAACGTGAGCTGTGCAAAGCCCCACACCTTGCCTGGCGCAGCACTTGCAGCATTAGAGACTGAGCTGAGAGCCCGACGGGATCATCTCTGCCTCTGGGAACCTGCAGAGCTCAGGACAAGCACCTGGTACTCCTGAGGCCTGATACAAAAGGTGAGTTGAAGGGGCAGTTTCCCTAGCCCTGGAAAATATGTCATGAGGGCTGACTGATCTCCCATTCGTGACCTGGCGTACGCTTAAAAACACAGGAACAGCTGGCAGCAAGTGCACCAGTTAGAGACTGACAAAGGGAAGGATCTCTTAAGGCACTCCCCACTGACAAGCAACATCCCTCAGGCACTACAACCAGAACACAGCGTCCTAAGACATGATGTAAAGATACTGGCAAGCTCTGTCAGCTGCCTTCAGCTCCAGCATGCTAATGGGTAACTTCATAACACATTTTCTTTGAGCACTACTGCACTTGGAAGAACTTTTGTCCTGTCATCACAGCAGGGATGTACCCATCCCCTGCTATGTCTTTTGGCTTTCTGGTCTTCAGATTACTGAAGTGCCATGTTCATTAGTGACACCTGGCAGAAAAGAGCACGATCCAATACTGGGTATCAGCAAGGAATACAGTCAAGCATAAGGAAGGCCTCAATTCAGCACGACAGACAGCGGTAACATGAAAAGGAAGTCAAGGTAACAGTGAAGTGACAAGGTGAGTCCCAGGGGACTGAACAGTCACACAGTACAGATCAAAAGACTTAATGGGTTTTTGGAATATAATGAAATAAGAAAAGTAGGTAGGTGAAAAAATCAAGAAGTTGAAGGAAAACAAAAACCTGTAAACAAACAATGTATTTTGAAAGCATCTACAGGGAAAAGCATGGACTGCAGTCCCTCATCACCCACTGCATGCCCAGCACAGAGCAGCAGGATGCTGATACTCCTAATGCTGACAGCATCAAAATGTCTCCAAACTCGCATTTTACGGTAAGTATACACATGGCTTAAACAATTCAGTCAGTGCCCAGGAGAAAACTCATTTATTTGAACTTATAAGAAAATCCAGAGGACAACAAACACCAAAGGATGTCACACAATTGCTTTTCTCACCACTACTGCACTATGAAGAACAAAGTATGGTGTACCCCAGGTACTCTACGGGACGGACTGAGCATGGGACACATTATCATATGTTCATGAGTTTACCATAACACTCTGCAATTGCCACTTTGAGACTGGCAGAAGCCTTGTTCGTCAAGTTCAAGCTTATTTTTTGTTATGTTCCATATCTGCATTCCTCTGAAGTGAATACATAATGACCTGGGGATATCAATGGCAGCAGCACTTTTATAATGCAGTCACATTTTCTTTAATAAGCACTAATATTATTTAGCATAATAAAATCATTTCTGCACCTGTAGGCTAATACAGTAACATTACAAGTCACATGGCACTGCAAAATTAGTGCTATAGCAAGCTTCACGTTGTTCTATTACACTTGCCTTATTATTAAAGAAGCAACAAAAAGAAATGTTGCAAAACAGCTCCTCTGACAGTCAGCATTTTTCTTCTGTCTCTGATGCATTTCCCCACCACAGTTGTCACAGCAACGACACATACAGAAGCAAAGTCCCACAAGAGGCAGTAACAAAATAAATAGCAATCCCAAGGCTGCGGAGACTATAAAACCGATCTCATAGTAGATGGCCTGTAATTCAGACAAAAATAGTGGTAATGGCAGGTATCACACAGTAACTGCAATCAGTACAGAGCACGTGAATAAAAATTAAACTAAAGACTAAAGCATCTACTAAGTCTCTGAGGTTATGGACCTGGTGTTTTTGTCAATAATCGACAACTTTTCCAACAAAAAGATAAATAACATCGTAGACACCAACAGCTAACAGTCATTATAGGAGAGTACTAGGTAGGAAAGCTGCAGGAATGAGTTCTAGGTGAGAAATATGCTCAAGTGAAATGAATGCAAAGCGATGGAATTGAAACAGATTAAAAATGAACACAACTGATTTCCTGGACCACAAATCTCATGTTTCCCATGTCTGTTTCCAAAAAGCCTCTATAAATGTCAGCAAGGCTGCCTGGATCAACATTGCACTGGGGGAGGGAGGCTACTTTGTTCTCTTTATTAATGAGTTACGAGTGGAAAGGTTCATGCAAACAGCTAAGGGAAGTCCTCCGCTGGATGACAGATTGCAGTAGCAGAGTTTTCTGCAAACTCCAGAAGAAAAAACTGCTTAGGGACTGAAAAACATAAAAGAGTGGATTTTAGGCTCTCTCGGGTAAGGACGTTTATTCTGGTGCCAAACAGCAAGACAGTTTCCAAACCCAGAAGGAAGTCAGGGGAACCCTGCAATGCAATACCCCAAGCACCGTGGGGCACAGCGCCCTGCAAGGTGATGCAGCCCCCAGGGACGAGGCTGCCTTCAGCTGCAGACACAAGCCAGCACGCCCAGAACCAGACCAGGCAAGTGTCTGTGCAGAGCCAGACAGTGGTGTGGCATGCCCCAGTTGTCTCTCTCGCCTAATAAATCTCTCTTCTCGTATTTTTCCATAATTTTTGGAGAACTAATTATCATGCTAGTACATTGAATTCTCTTCTGTTTTACAAAAGAATGACTTGGCAGTAAAAGGATGAAACGGGCTGCACATTGTCCTGCAAAATAAGTTACAATTTCTCACAAGCTATCTCTCATGCTCCAGTTCCAGCTTCACTGACGCCCCTCCTCACAATCCCTAATTAACAACTGATCCAAATACAGCAACCACCACCATTAGCAGAGTTGCAAATTTCTGACCTAATTACCAATTCTAGGATGAAATCTAGTTTTTGTGTTGTGGTTTCTTTTGACTGTCATTATTATTAACTGCTGGTTAAAAGCTGTTTCCCCTTCTGAAGAATACAAACTAGACGCTTGGAAGAAGAATATGGGTATTTTTTGGAAAGAATGACATGCTAACCCACAAAAACACTCCTGTTTTCTTTTTCAGTTAGCTGAACACTTCAGAAATTACTCTACGATGCACATTTTAAAATAGGATACATGGAAAAAAAAACATTTAAAAAAACATAAAAAACAGTTATGGATGTTTTAATAGGAGTAGTGCATATAGACATTGTTAGTTTCTTGTCAAAGCTGTACGTCTACCAGATAAGACATTACCTGGAGAGTCAGGACAACATTTTCTGGCTGTGGAAGTCAAAACAAATGGAGAGTGTGTGTAACAGGCAGCATGCACAAAAACAAATCGAGTAATGAATCATTAACCACAATCACAACAATGAACAACACAGAAACAATAACAAAAAGCCACTGAAGTAAAATAACGCATAGAAGCACCATTAAGTAATTACAGAAAATTATTTACAATAAAATACACAGCAGGTAATTTCTGGTTTCCTTTGTAAGTAAACAGAACCTAAGATTTGTCCAACAAATATTTCCATCTTAGAGCAGCACAGATCATTTCCATACCAAACATCTGTTTCTTGTAATTCCCAACACATCTCATGGAAAAGAAGGCCAGAGATTGCATTTCTGGGTGGTTTAGTGATTTCTTCAAGAATTCCACCAGTCGTAACTGACCTATGATGGTCCTGACTAACATTTTCTTTTCAATGCTGATTTCATTCTGGCCTAAGCGCAGCAGTCGCAGTAGCAGTTTTGGGAACGTAACAGATTACACAGAAAATTCACCTTCACTTTCAATGAATTATGGAGAGATTTATTATAAATTATGCAAAAGTAAAAAAGAAGGCATCCAAGAAGGACAGGAGAAATGTATTTAACAGGTTCTTAATTCATTTCTCATCCACATTTCAGAAAAACACTGAAAGCTACATATTCAGTGGCAGGAATTTCTAAAGAACCTCATTTCCCCTTTGTTTTCACAATGAAAACAGAATTTACTCTATTTTTCCTATTTATCTCCATATGGTAAGTTCACACCTGATAATACTTTCTCTTCTCTCATCAGTAGAAAAGTGAACTAGCTAAAACAGCAAAGTCTGCTGTGTGAGAATCAGAAATGTTTTCAAGTTTTAGAGAAATTTCTTCTTCAGCATCAAACACATCTTTATGAAACCTCTACCGTACAATACACTTTCAAAGAGTCAAAGTCATATTTGGTACCGTATCTGTAATGGGAGGAAAACAAGTACTTACCCTCCCTTAAAAACACAGTACCAAGTACAATTTTGGGTGGTTTAAGCAAGCCATCTCCCAGCAGAAGCAAAGCTGTCGCAGCAGCAGCGAGCCGAGTCCCTGCGAGCAGGCGCAGCTGCGCTCAGCTGCCAGGTTATCCTGGCAGATCGGGTGCCTGGCTGGGGACGGTAAGACAGCCATGTAAGAGTCCAGCTGGGATCACAGGGACAAACAGTGCCGAGCTGGGAAGGCCCTCCTGGGTCACTAACACATTCTACAAATAGCTTTTAAAAAAAAATTGGAGAGAGAGAGGTAGGAATGGCAGCAGAAATTTTACAATATACATGTCAGCAGCAGTTTGATTTCCTGTTCTTGCTGCTCCTTGATGAACTAGCGAGTCTTCCTCTAACATGGGTTCCCATCTAGGCCATTTCTGCCCCCTTGCTTCTTTTGCAGTTTTTTCTTCCTGGTGTTTCCTCTCCATAAATATTTATAAGGAGTAATCATACCCCTTATAAATTCTTTTCCTAAACTTAACAAAGGCTTCTGCTGTCCTCTGGAGACCCATGTGCTTCCCAGGCCATCCTAACAAACACTCTGAGCCCATCCTAGTTTGAGTTCATTCCTCCTGACTGAGCAACCAAACCCATGGCAACGCTTCCAGTTCCCTACCCGCACCCTTCAGGGACATTCATGTGTCCCTGTCCCTGCTGGGAGCTCCTCCAGAGGCTCATACACAGCCACACTTACCTTTTCACGGCTACCTCTCTCTGATACTTCTGGGGTTCTCTCTATGTGCCCCAATTTATTCTCTTTCTCAAGCTTGTTTCAAGGTTTGAATTGTCTTCTGGTTGGAACTAGGTCCTATAAATGTCCTACAGCTGCTCATCTTCTTAAGCACACCTGATATTGTACCTGCCACCCTACAATCACATAGCATTTTACCAAATGCTTTCACTATCAATTACAGCTATTAGTCTCAAATTTCTCATGACTTACGCAGTAGTTACTAATTACTATACTCAGTCTCATGTATTCCCCCTGTAGTCTAACACTTTGCCCAAGGACCCTGCCAACAAAGCCCGCCCTACGCTCCTCCCTCGGAGCGCAGTCACCACGGGGGTTGCACCACTATGGCAAAGCCCCACCAGCCCAGCCCATGGGATTGGGAAGAGCTGCTTGACGCAACAAGAGGACAATACTCACATCCTCGGGTGCCATGCAGAGTGTATGGAGCAATGGGCTCACTGTCAGAAACGTATGGAAGCACAAGGCCTTCCCACTGCAAAGTCCAAGGCCATGCAACTCATCCTGATTCAAGGCAATAGCTTAGTGCCTGTATGATGAGCTCCACGCTCATCTACCTGTCACAACACCATACTAAGCAAGTAGCTCACATGGAGCTACTTGTTCATTGTGTGGTCTTGGTTACGATTCCTACTGCAGGAACTCAACCACTGATGCTGCTCCAAAGATGGGGCACTGTCCTCGAGAACAACCTGAAATCAGATCCAAGCTCTGTTCTACCTCCTCTTGCTACTAGCCATCCTAAGAATTTCAACTGTTACAGAAAAATCGCAAATCTAAAGAGAGAATGGGGAATATACTTCATGTGATTAGCATACTACATAAACTAAAATATACTTTATCAGTAGACAATGGAAATTTAGTTTTACCAAGGCACCAGTATATAAATTGAGTTTTTGCAGGACAATAACTGAAACTAACATGAGAACTGAGCAGTAATAGTTCTCTCAAGCATTTTTAAATAGGAACAGTATTTTTCAATACAAAAGGGCTTCAATCTTTGCATAATAAGCACTGCAATCACATTACAGCTGGAATTTATAATGGAGCCTTAACTACGTGTTGGTTTTTTATACTGGCTTATGAAATTTCCTTTGTGACATTTTTGACAAGTTTTAAGAAGTTAAGAAAACATCAGTCTTGTTATCTTCAAATTTTATTCCTGCATCTTGTTGTTATAGCCTTAAAATACTGTTTGTTGTTTTAGAAATAAAACTGACTTTCAAAGTCACTGCTTTCATTATTTTATGCAGATATACACAGACAATTTACCTTTTGATAATCACCCTGTGTATTTCCAAACTTCTGCTGTGCAAGTTTTCTGATGAGATCTGAAAATAAGCAAGAATATTCCAGAGTTTTAAACAACATCAATTATAAAAATGAGGGAAAGAGGATGGAATGACTTATACTCTTAGGTAGGCAAGATGCAATTAAGAATAGACATCAATGAGATAAGCAAGCACATAAGTCTTTCCACAAACTTGTCTAGTATCAACATTTTTAATCAGCTGTGTATTTTATGAGATCACAGGAAGATAACCAGGGTATCTGTCAATTATATCCCACGGAAATGCAGTGAAGGTTTTTCTGAGGTCACCCTTACATACCTTAGCAATATTATTTAAGTTAAGCACAAACATATCAATTACTTGGACAAAGTTATAGGTATCAACTTTGCTTCACAGTTATGACAAGCACATATATAGATACATATAAATATATACACGGAATTACATACATAATGCGCAAAACAAGCATGTTAACGATGAATTCTTGGTTGAACAGCACAAGGAAGAAGGCCCTTATCTTGCCCATTTTATTCTATTCGTTCTTGTTTTGGGGGTCAGTCTCTGGAACAACAGACCTTGCACAAGAGTATGCAACACAGCCAGAACAAATCAGAAAGCCTAAGACATGTCATGGTACCGCAAATGCAACTCCATCTCAAAAACTCATTTCTACCTTACTCACAATACAGACAAGATACCACCGAAAAAATGAAGTAGGAGTTTAACATCAATGCCACTCAACATGAGAAATATAACTTTGCCACACTCGTTTCTTCAGTAAACCCCAGCAAGTAACAGAATGGATCTCCTTTAGGCGACATCACCAGCCAGTCCTCACAGAGGTTTTACTAACCCAATGGGAACCACGGTGGGACCCATGGCTGCTGGCTGCCAGTGCGATGCCCTGCACCTGCAATGCTGGGAGCTCTTGTTCTGCTCCCCCCCAGGCTGCACACAAAAAGCCCTGCTCAGATGTCTGGGAGAAGTGATGGACTTGAGCTTCTGGACTTTGAGGAAGAGTAAACATATTAGGAGGGCGCTACTTCTTCTGTGGATGAATAAAGGACCTATAGACTCAAAAATGACTACTCACCCCGCAAAATACCCAGCCCCCCTCAGAACCCATGCAATGCCTTCAGTGAGCTCCCAGGCGCAGCGACCTCCTCCATCTTCTCCAATTCTGCTCAAGCGTCGTAAAAACAAATCCCCAAGCAAGCAGTCCCAGCACCCTGCAGAGGGAGCGTGCACCCGACTGATCTGCAGGTTCAAGAGATCCTGAGAAGTTCCTCGCAGAAAATCATTTCAAAGGAAATAAAACACACAACCACAGAGCGACAACCGCTGTGTTCAGTGCACCAAGGAAGGCTTTCCCTGCAAGGAAGCTGTAGCCACCAAGAATGCAAATTAAAAAATTAAAGTAAAAATCTGTTAACGTATCACAGGGGCGTCAAGCCACAAATCATCCACAGACAGGAAGCGTATTTTAAAATGCAGAAAGAATGCTAGCAGCAGATGATCAAGGGCTCGATAGTGAGGCAACCTCCTTTTTGAAAGACTGCACACAAGCTAGAAGATGAGGCTGGATCCCACAATAACAGAGGTAAAGCTAAAGCACTGGTAAAATAGGCACCCAGGAAGAAGAAAGGAGTAATGATCCCAACAAACATGTTCAAGCATTGCTACTGATCACCCTGAGAGTCAGGGGCTGCCAGAGGGACAGTCACACTCTGCTGCATGGGCAGCACACGCCTGGCCCACGGCTGCCGCTCTGAGAGCTCCAGCACCCAGGGACCCGGGGGGGCCAGCCTGTGCCAAGATGCTCACAGCATCCCAAACAGTGTGCATGCCTCAAGGAGTTTCAGTGGCCAGGAGGTGCACAGCCCAAACAGCAGCACAATGGGGCAGCACTGCACAAAGATCAAAATATAACGCACACTGGCTGTGTCAGGCGGTATTTTCCTCTGCAGCAAATGCAAAATTTCTTTCTTCTTGCTTAAGTAAATTTATCTCTTTGGAAGGTATATAGAAGAAAGATTTGGTGCATGAAACGTAATACTATGAATTTTCTCTGCAGCTCTATTTTGCAAGCAGAAGAGCTAAAATAACCCTTTTGTTTACACAGTTATTTACCCATTTAGCATTGTGTAACAACAGACTGCGCAACAGCCAATGAAGAGAAATCTCTACGAACTCAAATCACAACACAGTGGGAAAGAAGAGGAAGGACAAGTATCTGCACTGCCAGCCACAAGAATTGGTACAGAACGGCTACAGGACAAGGACCAGAGCCAGGGACCTGGGGATGCTGTGGCATCACGCTCCTGGAACCCCAGCACCTGGTCTGCAGGCTGCCTTGGTTTGGGAAAGCGCTGGAAACCTTCACCTCCAGAGGTCCCTTCTCATCTGAGTTGTTCTGAAACGATCCTACAATCATGCCAACTTTTTACTATAAATTATTTAATAAAGGAGTGAAAGCACTGCCCAGAGGCATGTAAGAAAGCTAGTTTTTCTTATTGACAATGGCTTCCCTTGATACATTTCCTACCGTCATGAATCAGTACAGGCTAAAATTTCAAAAGCAAGAGCCTCTCCTGTTGAATAAAACCTGAGTTTTTATCAGTTCTTCTAGCTGAGTGCGTTTGTTCCCTGTCTCAAGTTAAAAAGAAAAAAAAAAACATTTTACATGAACTATTACATAGATACACACACCCATGTATGTCTGCAGACATCCACGTATGTGTACGCATGTAAACAAAAAACACTACTCAACAGAATTACGAAGCAACTGAGGCTAGAAGGGACCCAGAGAAGTTGTGGATGCCCCATCCCTGGAGGTGCTCAAGGCCAGGTTGGATGGGGCCCTGGGCAGCCTGAGCTGCTGGGTGGCAGCCCTGCCCACGGCATGGGGTTGGAACTGGATGGCTTTTAAGGTCCCTTCCAACCCAAGCCATTCCATGATTCCATGACCCCTGGAGGTCTTCCAGTCCAACCCCTGGCTCAGAGCAAGGGCACCTACCGCACATTGCTCAGGGCTCTGTCCCGATCTTGATCATCTACAAGCAGAATATCTAATATTAAAAAATAAAAAAGTCCCAAACTCCTCTGACTACCTGTGATACACTTACATTGCTCAGAATGATTCACAGTTGTTATTTATACCCTTTCCATAATTTATATCCTGCCAGTCAAAAAATGACAGTACCTGAATACACTAATACAGACTGATGCACAAAACAGGATTTTCAGTGTCTTCAAAATTTAGAGGCTCCAAAGCCTTTTCATCAGGAACTAAAGCCCCTTTAGGTTTAGAGTAAACAAGAATGCCTGAAAATAGGCACAAAAAGTTCCCACCTGAATTGTATAAACCAGATATTAAATAGTAAGAGAAATGCGGGTTTCATGCCATACACAGCACGACTTCTATTTACACAGCCCATTTTTCTCCTTAATTTTCAGAATGTGAGTTTTCCCTACTCAATAAAGATTTACTACTTATATTACTTGGTAAAGATTTTTTTTAGAAGTAGTGTGAAGCTTCAGGGTGTTTTTCTCACCAGGCAACACACAGTGGTTGATTGTTCTTTGCAATGAATTTACTATTTCAATAGCCTTCAATATCAGCTGTAGGACATATTCCCAGTTAATTCATTTCAAATGATACATGGAAGTCATATATATTCCCATAAAAAATTACTATCGGCTAAAACCAAATGTAAAATTACCTTCAGTTACTCACCCACACATCTATAGGCACAAACATGCCTCAGTGATTTTGCAGGATCAAGAATCTCCCTCTCAGGTTTTATGCACATGGCTAGTAATCACGTTTACTACAGCAGCACTATAGGGTTAAGTGGGAGAGCATCCTATGTCCTCACATAAACTGCATGACACTATGTTTTCACGTGCTGCTCACTGCAGCACAGTGAAGAGAGACCTCAGCCTACATTTAATCCACGCATCTTTGTGATTTAGACTTCCTTTTACGAAGCGTCATTCCTTCCTAGCTAGAACATCTCATCTCTAGCATTCAAATATGTTTTTATTTTAAATTGCACTAAGGTAACTCCACACAATGCTATTCTGCATGATTGTTAGAGTACCTCAAAGATGATCCAACACCTTAGGGTCTGATTCCTGTTTTGAACATAAAAGTGCTAGGCAGGTATGAGAACGAGTGGTATCCTCTATTTTCAAATTAACTGGATTATTTCTGAAATCTTGGCTTGACCAGCTGTACACATTGTTTCACAGGACCAGTAATCCAAGGCTTTAGCACAGAACACATCTCACTGGGGTTAAAGAGATTTACCTTGTGAGGCTCATTTACACAGCTAATTACATTACTGCTTTGCACTGTCTCCTTCCTGCTCTCATCACACATGCAAAATGCCATCTGCCCTGGTAAATCTAACTAGCCAGATGAACTGTTCATTTACCAGTGCAATTTGTGATGAAATATTAAGCACCTTTGAGAAGCTCCTGTCAAATCAAAGCTCATTGCTTTGATGAGCAAATCCTGCTCATCAAAGGATGCAATCACCACCTCCTGCATAGCATGAGTGTCACGCACATCCAACCAGTAACATTGTACCGTTCAGACAAGAAAACGAGGTTACAACTAGGCTTTCTTCTTAGAACTACTCACAGAAAGGGAGAGCAAGAAGAATACAGATTTAAAAATAAGCTGTCTGGCTATTAAGTACCAACATAAATTAGCTATAAATGCTTCTTCCAAGAAAGCTTTTCAAATCTAGGTGACAGGAAAACAGTAGGAGTAAAACCTTCGGGAACGCTATGCTTGATCTTCACTCAAACAATTCCATTGAGCCAGTTCAGCTATAGTGCAACTCCAGCATTAATCAAATTATGCCAGAAATTAATTTATCCTTCTATGCATAATGCAACATATTAAGCTTCTATTCTGAAAAAAACTTCAAGCAAACCATTAAGTACCATGACTGAAGCATTCAACTCGCACTGAATGGAGATCTTCAGAACAATGGGGGAGAATTATATAGATAATATACCTGATAATGACTGCTTTCATACCATCTCACATCACAGGATTTCCTCACTCCCCTTCACCTATAACAGACAGACAGAGTCAACAGACTCTGTCCAGAGTCAATGGTCAGTGTATGCACAGGTCAGTGTGTTTCTGAATATGGGTCAGTTTGACCTAATTTCGTCTCATGAATAAATAGCAACAATTAGTCTGAAATTAATGAATTAAAATGGCTTCAATATTGTTTTTTTCCCTCTCTAATTATGACTCAGACTAATAACTAACTCTTGCAAGTTCAAGAAAATCAGAAGTTTTACGACATTTCAGACTTATTAGCAGAGAAAAAAAAAATTCTTTGGGTTCCTATAGCAAATTTTACAGCAAGTTCAGTTTATCAACATTGTAGAATACTTGCTTTGACCTGAGTGGAGCTTTGGTTGTTTCCTCAAAGTTAGAAAGCCTCTTGCCATCGACCTTAACTACGGTCAGATTCAGCTTCCTTTGAAGTAGTCTCCTCCAGCAGGCAACCTCGGGTGCTTCCCTTTACTGTTGCATAATTACCTAATGGCCCTACTCACTTGTTCTGGCCCTAGTCCCAGGTCTACTCTGCACTGCTGAGGCTGCACCTCCAGCACTGCGTGCAGTTTTGGGTACCACAAGATAAGAAGGACAGAACTATTAGAGGGTGCCTGAAGGAGGGCTATGAAGATGGGGAAGGGTCTAAAGGGCAAGATGTATGAGAAGTTGCTGGGGTCCCTTGGTTTGTTCAGCACAGAGGAGGCTGAGGGGAGGCCTCACGGCAGCCTACAGCTCCTCACAAGGGGAGCAGAGGGGCAGCACTGAGCTCTGCTCTCTGGTGACAGCGACAGCACCCAAGGGAACAGCATGGAGCTGTGTCAGGGGAGGGTCAGGTTGGGTGTTAGGAAAAGGTTCTCCGCCAGAGGGTGGTGGGCATGGAACAGGCTGCCCAAGGCAGTGGTCATGGCCTAAAGCTGCCAGAGTTCAAGAACCATTTGGACAATGCTCTAAGAGATATGGTTTGAATTTTGGGTGTTTCTCTGTGGAACCAGGAGTTGGACTCAATGATCCTTCTCAGATAAATTCTCCCTGCAACTTTTTGGCAGGCTGTCTACATAATTTCATTATTTTTTTTTTCCCCTTGAGTTACCTGGAACACCACGTAGGTTTAGCTTCCATCCTCTTGCTTCTCACAAGGGGGAACTCTGGTCTTCCTCCCTTTGTGCACAACTCCTGAGCAACACCTACGTTCCCTCAGTTCTAAAGCCCTCACACAAGACAACCTACTCATCCCTACAAAGGTGGTGAAAGGAAGTTCTCTGTCGAATCACATTGCACATTAAAAAAATAATGGGTGAAAACTATAATCTTAAACCATCATCCAGGCCTTTTTACAAGAACAAAAAAAAAAAAAAAAGGAACCTTGCCACTGCACCTGATCACTGACATAAAAAATGATGCCCCAGAACCCGATATTCTCCAGTGGCTGGTTGAATGAAGATTAAAATCAACAAATACATACTAAATTGTCTAATTATTTTATCTTCTCATCGTATCTGCAATGCCAGTCTGCCTTGTCACCACCTTCTGTCTTTAATATGCTGCTTCCTCTCACCAACATGATCATCTCCCATTCTGACTGAATTCTTCAATTATATGGTCAAAAGCAATAGAAATATGCAACGCTCTCAGCTCATCCTAGAGTACTCTGGTTCTGTCTGAAAATCCAGCAACACAAAAAGTGAGACAAAAAGCAAATACATATTAAGTGCATTTAACATCTTGTTAAACTTGGAGAGCACGTACTGCTCTACTCATGGATGAAAGGACGAGCTACTAGACCACCTAGAAACGAGTCTTAGCTTCTAGTGGATGAGGCGAGGAGTGATGTGAGAGGGTTCAGGCTGCAATATGAAATAAGTAAAGAGATGTATGAATAGCTATGAGCAGGAGTGGTCTAAGCTAGGTGAGCTTTAATCAGAGTGCAGGTAGGAGCAGGTGCACCACAATTGCTGAAGATGTGGAATTGCAGGGCAGCAACTGCTGCTGAATGTGCAGGCTGCAATAACTGGGATGTGAAATATCAGAGACTCCCTTTACATTCTTGGCAGAAAATAGTATTGACTTACAGAAGAAATTACACAGCAGCAGATCAGATAAGTAACAGTTTATGAATTTCGTTCATGCACAGAGAGTTCCCTAACTTCCCCAAAGCATGGATGAAAGTACAGAAGTTTTATAAACTTAGCTTCCTCAAGGTTGTTGTTAGTTAGGAAGATCAAACAGGCTTCAGTCTTCCAGGAAAAATTCTCACACCTTACAGCTGCCCCAAACCGAGTATATCCCTTTAGTAAAGTCACATATTTTTGGGGCACATTCTGCTTTCCCTCAACATACACAGACATCATTTGAGAGCCTGACCAGAAAACGATTTAAAGACAAAAAAATAGCCAGTATACTGTCTGTTACAGAACATCTAGAATGAAAGATTTCTCCTTTGAAAATAATCTTTGCAGAGACTTTCTAGCTGTTCTTTGCTACAAAGAAAGTTCTGTTCTTGTTGAAGTTTTGGAGAAAGAATAAAAGAGAGAAGCTTTTAGAAGAATCTTTGCTTAGGAGTTTGCGATAAATTTGCATATATCATGCAGACACAAAGTCAAGTATAAAGCTTTGAAGAAACATCTACGCAGAAACTGCATTGTCTCATTTTCTGAAGACAATGAAACTTTTGCAGCGCATTGTTTGTGCCACAGCAGCTATTTTTTGCCATTTCTTTTGTTTGTAGCAGCTACCTAAAGTTCTCTCCAGGCCACCATCTGGTAAGGATTTACAGCAGATTACAAGCAAAGATTTAACTTGATTCACTGTGTATGCTTGTCTGTCTGAGCACACTGCAGAGACTGAGCAATTTCTTAATAGTTCACAGGTTGTGTAACATGTTGGACTTTTAACTTTGATGAAAATAGCAAATATATAGTAAGTATTTACATTGTATGAACAGCAGCATTTTTCCTGCTCTTTCTTTCTCTGCTCAGAAGCTCCCATAAACTGAGGAAAACACAGAAAATCCTATCCCTATACTGCTATCTTGAATCACTGAAAACAGGAATGCAGATAATTGGTAGTGATGTGCTGGAGCCCTGCTGGTAGCAGTTTTTAATTACCTCAACAAGTGGCTTTCTGGCAGCTTTACTGTGGTTTCTCAGCATTCCTTCTCTATGTTTTTCCATTTTGGCAAGGGTCAAAATCTTTCACGTTTGATTACTGTAGCACACACATTGGTTCAAAATACTATACATATATATATATATATATATTCAAAATATCACTCCTTTACTCAAAAATCAAAAAAAAAGGAAAAAAGGAAAAAGGAAAGGTTGCTACTCTGAAGAAGGGCCTCAACTTCACATTTGTTCTGCACACCAAGACAACTTTCAGCTGAGCTGAACATCCAAAACAACACTTATCATTACTAAGAATATTCACATACACAACTGTAATAACTGTTTACAGTTCACAAAAATAAAACAATTTGGTGTGTTTTCCAAGAACATAAAGCTCCCAAAGATGTTAAAATGCAATACAGGTCATAATTTAATCATATAACTCTTTTCAGATTAGCAGAAATATATCTGCATAGTGCAGAAAAAAAGAAAAGCAGGTTTTGGGTGTTTTTTGCTGACTGGTAAATTTACACTAAGACATACATACTGATAAATTAATTAGTTTAAACTACAGTATCTGATATCCGTGGCAGTTGATTACCTTTCTAACTAGTACTATTTCCTTTCTAACTTGCTTGTGGAAGAAGAAAAAGTACTTTCAAAAGCTTTAATTTCAATATGGAACGATTTAGTACACTAAAAAGATGACCAAAAGATAACTAAAATTGACAGTGGTACATTTATTTTCCTCCAGTAACTTTCCAATAGTGCATACTCACTTAAAGTATTGTTAATTCTCACATTGAATACAAGGCCAGCAGAAAAAGAGGATTTCTTGCAAAGATCTATCAGATTCGTGTTACTTTGGCTGACAGCATTCAAGAAAAAGCCATAGTGTAACAAGAATTAAGAGTTCATTGCTCTGTAAATGACAACCTAAGTAAATTATCAGACAGAAAACAGGAGTGCTAGGCTAATGTCACGTTATTATGAAGGCTTATAACAAAGAAAACTAAGTCAAAGGACTGCTCTTCCAACAGCAGGCAGTATTCATAGAGTACCTCACATAATTAATTCAAATTGCTTTGTACGATGAAGGAATTGAGAGATTCCTTACAGACTTTTGGAAACGTGATTCCATCGTTTCAAGTCACAACAACCCCATGCAACGCTACAGACTTGGGACAGAGTGGCTGGAAAGCCGCGTGCCAGAAAAGGATGTGGGGGTGCTTATCGACAGCCGGCTGAACATGAGCCAGCAGTGTGCCCAGGTGGCCAAGAAAGCCAACGGCATCCTGGCCTGCATCAGAAACAGTGTGGCCAGCAGGGAAGTGTGGCAGGGACGTGATCGTCCCCCTGTACTCAGCCCTGGTGAGGCCACACCTTGAGAGCTGTGCTCAGTTTTGGGCCCCTCACTACAAGAACAGCACAGAGGTGTGGGATTGTGTCCAGAGGAGGGCAAGGAAGCTGGTGAGGGGTCTGGAGCACAAGTCGTACAAGGAGCAGCTGAGGGAGCTGGGATTGTTTAGTCTGGAGAAAAGGAGGCTCATGGGAGACCTTATAGCTCTCTGCAAATACCTGAAAGGAGGTTGTAGCAAGGTGAGGGTCATTCTCCCAAGTAATAAGCAATAGCATGAGATGTAATGGCTTCAAGTTGCACCAGGGGAGGTTCAGGTGGGATATTAGGAAAAATTTCTTCTCTGAGAGTCATTAAGTATTAGAATAGGCTGCCCAGGGAGCTGGTAGAGTTACGGTCCCTGGAGGCATTCAAGACGTGTAGGTATGGCACTGAGGGACATGGTTTAACCGGCACAGTGGTGATAGGTTGACAGTTGAACTACATGATCTTACAGGTCTTTACCAACCTTAACAATTATATGATTCTATTCTATGGTTCTAAGCTCAGTGATGTTCCCTCTCTCTCTCTCTCCCTGTACATTCCATGAACTGCAAGTTAGAAGAGAGAATGAGGCCAAACACTATGTGGATAGATAAGCTTAAGAAAATGAAACGGGGAAAACAGAGTGCAGAATAGGTGTCATTGTCGAGCCAGGAAAAACAGGAAGCATCAGCTGGGTGCCCTGAAAATCCACTCACGATATATAACCTGAGAATCTGGCTGACCCCAAACATGCTTAGCACCATACAAGACGCTCAATTAAGCTTTCATACGTTCGTGTTTCTGATGTCCTGGCTACCATTTTCCTACCAGAGAGAGGGACACAAATTACCAGTTTATTCGTGCAGTGTATTTTCAGACTGTGATTGTGCCCTAGCATCTGAAAGGCAAAACTTAGGCTCTGATCAAGTAGATGTCCAACTTGCTTATCTCTTTGCCATGAAATACCACATGGGACGGCCAACCTTTTAGAGACGCCGAGAAAAATGAATGAATGCAGAATTTTAAGAGTCGAATTCAATATGTCAGTGTAATTGCTAGTGCAGTCACAATGCTACGCTCAACATAACTCACATCAGCCGTACACACTACACAAAGCAGCACTAACCATCCAAATACAGGCATTTTTAGGAGATGGTACCTTTTTCTTTAATAAAATACTTAATTTTTACCCAGAACAAAAAACAAATGACGAGGCCATCCCCTAGGACAACCCCGTCCTGTACCTCCCGCTCCTCCCACCATTGCAGCCAGAGGCTCTGGGTTTGGCTGCACATAGGTCTCAGTCCCCATGCACTGATGCAGAGAACACTGCTGACCAGCTCTTCGGCTGTACCTTGTGTCTCCAATGGCTGTCACAGTGTCAGGATGGTTTCAATTCCTGCTCTGATATTTCTCATACTGCAGCTATTAGCAGCCTTCCCAAGCCAACTCAGTACCTCTCCCAGGAAACGCCCAAAGCATGAGCTAGTCAATGTTCCCAACAGACAGAAAGGACCTAGCTATCTTATCTGGAAGCTGTTTTATTTGCCTCAATATCACTGAGGTTGTGAAGCTGAATTGTCAATTTCCAATAGCTGTTGAAGCATGTTTTTCTCCAGGCACAGCTGGCAGGCAGTGTTAAACCGGATCAGGGCAAGCATTCAGGATACTGCAGAGAGAAGATTCCAGATGTACATACAGTGCAAGATTTTCAGATTATCATGTATGCTACACTGGTCATTACCAACTTGCATATTTTCTGCATAATACCAGTCTCCAAAAGAGACTCCTTGTTTACATGATCCAAATGAAGTGGGCAGGAAGATACTAGAGAAGTGTAAACTGCAATCTTCTTTGGATTCCAGCAGATAATCTGCGTAAGCCTCCCCTCCCCCAAACCTCCATCTCATCCCTATCCACAAAAAATCCTTTTGACAAGCAATACGCTGGGTAGTCTACAGTTTGGAATTGTTTTGGGAAAAAAGAATTATGCTTCTGATGTCTATTATAAAAAGCAGACCTTAAGTCATCATTAGAAACTATTTCAGCGTTCCCTGTTTATGTGTGTATGCTATCAAGTGGAGCACCTCTTAACTTCTCAGCATGAAACGAGCAATGATCTTTTAAACGCTATTTCCTTAAGTGTATGTGAGTGGGCAGAGAAAAGAAGATGCTAATTTATCTCGTATCCTCCTGCTGTTCAATATTTCACAGTATTTCTAACCTTAGACACAAGGCACTTCTTTCAGCAAATACTCCACATAACCACATAAAGGAGCTCTGTAACTTCCCCCCTTATTCTAGTCCTACCCAAATCACACCAGCACTATTTGCTGTATATAAGCCCTATCAATGAACCCTGCAGCCTTGTTAAACACTCTTCACTTACCACCTTAAATTTGTGTCACAGCTGAGACCACAGCACTGAGAAAAAAAAAAAAAAAACAGTCCAGGGTTGCGGTGAAGACAGTGACTCTACAGCTAACTGACATCGTTGTTTCACAACACAGCTTGGCCAATCTAACAGCTGCCTTCCCAAGAGGCAGGTCTTGCTCTTCACAGAATCCTCCCTTCCTCTCAGTTCCTGCACCAGCGATTGCAGCTGTTCTCCCAACCCAGCTCCAGGAGGCAAGCTATAAGAAAATCAACCCACGTGCACAGGGGGTAGCTGTCAAAAGGCCCTGTTCTGGAAACCTGAGGGCTGCCTTGTGTTGCTGAATGGTAGCATCTGAGCATAAGTCAGAGCCAGAGTGCGCGCAGTTCCTTCACTGCACGATCACATGGACATGCCCAGCACCCCGGCAGTCTCACACGTAGAGCCAACAGCACGTTACTTGCTGAGCACAGCACAGCACCATGCACACACGTGTGTCTCACACGGGTATGAAACTGCAGATTGAAACTGTGAAAAAAAAAATACAGACTTCTTGAACCTGTTCTAGTCCAATACCAATCAGAAAGCTACAAATCTTATCCTCTTACATTTGCACAGAAGCTTTTTTTTTGGCAGGGGAACTGTGGAAGATTTATCACTAACAGAAAGCAAAACCCAAGTAGAAACGGTTAAGCAAGAAGTAAACGTTTTGCAAAATGCCAAGTTAATTTTACACAAAAAAAAAAAACTGACTTATTGAGTTTTTAGCTGAGAGGGTGATAAATTATTTTCACGATTTGCTTTAGAATCTCACATCCAACATATCTAATGTATTAAAAAAAAAAAAAAAAAACACACATCACACAATATCCTCAGTGTTCAAACCTACCTCCAACAAAAGGAGGTATGCTTTTTCTGTTGCAGCTATACTAACTAGAGATACACTGTTTACTTTCACATTAAATTATGCCAATTTTTGAAGGTTAACGTCTAAAATGTTACAATTGCTGAATACGCTCATGTAAGATACTAATTCCAGAGACAGGGGACACAAGAGTAACTTGCTGAACTCCACAACTTGCAGCTGCTTTGCAAGATGCTCCAGCTGTGCAGCAGATGAGACTCTGAAGAGAAAGAACTGAGAGGTGTAGTCCAGGTCTACAAACCAGCTTGGTTTTGTTCTTCCCCATGAACAGTGCACCCACCTCTTCATGCTACGCTTTGCTCAGCAAGTACCTGCATTCAGGTTTACATCATTAAAGTTTTATTCCTGCTTCAGCAGAAATGATGCAATCCAGAATAAAAAGCAGAAGCTGAAAATAAGCAGTTGTAATTAAAGGTAAGTGGCACAATTGTCCAGCAATACACTCTGATACCCTAGAATAAGGTGAACATGCCTTAACATTTTGTCCTACTTCACCTAAAAAGAGAAGGAGCTTGTATCTCCAGCTTAGCTCCTTTGTGAACTCCTCACGTTAGTTACAAGACGCAAGCTGTGAAACTGAAGACTTGTTGTGCACATCCTGCTGGCAAGTGGAATCTCAGATTAAAATCGTCTTACTGCAACTAACAACTGGTTCCCATGGGAACAAAGACAAAGCCACGCTAAGACAGTGACAGCAGCCCAGGGATCACACTGCCCATGCCCTTTCTACATACACCAAGTTCAGACCTGAAGGTCCCCAGCACAACAGGTGACAGGCACCATGTCACAACTATGAATCGACCTAACTTTATCAATACATTAATGCTTCAGTTTGCAACAAATTCTAAGTAAGACAAGAACTGACAGTTTGTTTTGTTACAGATCCTCTTAGCTGAGTGATGGAAGCAACCTGTAATTTTCCTATTATCACCCATTTATTGTAAACTAAGCTGTTAGTAAGGAATAATGATCCTACAGAGTAGGAGCACCATCATCTCTGTTTTACAAATGGAGAAACCAATGCACAGCAAGACTGAAGCGACCTCCTGAGCACCACACAGCAAAACAGAGGCCAAACAGTGCCATCCACCCCAGTGTATCATTAACTCCGAGCGGAGGCTGCTTCCCTGCGTTAACACCTTATGGTCTAGAGCAAATCACTCCCATCTATACCAGTACAGCACCTAGAGAGGGCAAAAGGACTGGGCAGATGGAGTTGAAAGCGGAATCTGTTCATGCTCACTGAAACACTGCAATCAGATATCCCAGTTCATTTTTTAAACTAGTTTCTTGCAATATACCAAGCAGTATGGTATTGTTCTTAAAGATACAGCAATTTAAGCAAACCTAAAGGGTTACAGTTCCTTGCTCAGGTTCTGTTAGTGTGCTTTACTCAAGCACTACATTTAATCCCATTAATAACTCACCTGTTAAATCTGAACTTAGATTACGTTGTGTGTCCACAAACCTCCTGGCATGAACAACACACTTAAGTAGAAGCTGTTTATCAAAAAATTACTCAGATTTAACTAACAAATAAATAAAAACAAACAAACTAGCTCATGACTGATTTTCTTTTTAAATAGAGTGATCACTTCCAACTTTAAAGTAACTAATAAGAACATTTAAATAAATTTGCATGCAAATGAGCAACTTAAGAACAATTTTACCCAAAGACTCTGATGTACTTCATCTTTTGCTTTACCACAAGCTATGAACCTCATACCAGCTTCCTTCCTAAAGGCTTTCTCGGGACTGAAAGAGCATAAACATTATTCTGTAACATAGGAGCACTACTGGAAGCACAAAAATGCCTTGCAAAGGCAGGAATATCTACATGCAGCCAGGCAATCCTGTCACTTTTTTTTTCCCCCCTCCTAGCTAAACATACTAACTGCAGATTGGAAAACCAAAGATTAGGTACTTTCAAGTACTAGGGAAAAAAACATAAGGCTAAGATCAAAGTTAGAAGTGATGGATACAGAGCCCTGCCTGTGAATCACACTTCTCTATGTAGTGATTATATGCAATGCACTGGGGCACCAAGCTGGAACTCTTCTGAAGCACCAGAGCAACTGCAAGGACAATGCTGCGAGCCACAAACATGGAACTGGCTTTCTGTGCACACTTGAGATTATGTTTATTTTCATCTCTGAATCAGAATGAACTCTACTTCAAGTTGGCAGTTCAAAAAAAAACATTTCAAATATTTAACTACACTATGAATACACTGAATGTGAAAATAGAACAGCATATGGCAAGAGAGATTAAGGGGATTAACCAATTAAATGGTATGACTCAAACTGACATGATCCGTCAAATCTGTGTTTTGCAGTGAGGTATGCAGGGGCATGGGAAAAGGACTTCACCTAATGAAAACACTGAAAGCCAAACTTTAAAAATAGCTGGTTCGGTTGGAAGTGTCTGCTGGGAGGGAATGAGATGTGCAAGACGTTCAAAACTTATGAGGTAAGCACAAGAGATTTTCTTTTGGACGTCTCCTTTCTCTTTAATGCTGGATTTCACAAGCATCTACTTATTTGATGCAGAACTTACCACAAACAGTCCCACATGACGACAGGCTTGATAGTAAACCCTGTACACAATAACTATTTACATAATACTAAATACATACACATAATACTAAATTTGACATACAAGGCCACAGAGCATATTCCTGTTGCTACAAAAGCCCAGTAAACATCTCACTGAATTCAAGTTTCCATAATCAAAAGAGAGCAAAATATTCAAGCAGGCCTTTGGACAGAACAAAGGCCTTTTTCTGAGTGCTGAACGCAGACGACCTTAGCATATCGGGTCTCACGGAGAGGCAAATAGTTCATCTGCATATTTAATGGCAGGACAGAGGCACAGAAGCAGAGGCATCTGGAAACATCGCCTCCAAAAGGTGACATTCCTGTCAGCTTCCTGCAACTGCCCTCAGTACACCTTCTATAAGACCTGCTGGGAAGAAAGATTTTGCAGGTAACAGGCCAGGCTTTTGCTCTCCAGGTTAACATCTGGGACTCCAGGCACTTGTTTAAATGTGATCAATGCATTCAAGTTCATCTGACTTTGTTTGACAGCTACCGAAGAAAAGGCAGGAGCACAAGCAAGTAATAGTATCATACAGGCATGTAACCAAAGTAGTTACTTTTAAGATTTTAAATCAGTAAAGGATTTAAGATAATTGAAATATATACTACAAAATAATATAATCTTCTTTTATACAGTTACAGCTAAAATACCAAAATAGATCAGTAAAAACCAAACCTGTTGTTAGGTTACTAAAACTTCACCTCAGTATAACTTCAAATGTCAATATTACACAAACATTAGCATTTTAACAGCTAGATTAAACAAAACGCATGTTGAAAAGTTACATTGATACAAGTATCCAATCCACAAACACAGATCCCAAAAACACTCTTCAAGCAATGCAGTCTCATTAAGCACACACCTTTCTGATATTTCAACTTTTCCTTTAGAAGGAGAGACAACTTAGTAGGAAAGGAATGGAAAAAAAAATAATGGCAATGTAGTTTCAGTGTTAACTTCAGCTCACAAAGGAATAAGGAGTTGCATACTTGTGTATTGGAAATGCACTTGCATGAAGCTTGACTGTGGATGCAGATATGGAAACAAATGGAGTTTATTTAGAGTTGCTAAGTTTCTATGATCCTTCTGAGGCTACATCTCATAACACCGTATTCTTAAAAGAATGTTTATCACAATATGCAGATCTCAGAGAGCTGTCTTTTATGGAATTAATATTAAATACAAAGGGAATTATGCTTTACTCCTAATCCCATGCTTCTGAGCATACATAAGAAAAAGTAGCCCCGAATGCATCGATAGCAGCTTTGAGATATATAAGAAAAATGCAGTGAAATTTCATTAGCATTTCATTAATACCCTCCAACTATGCAGAACAGAAAAACATCTTACATGGTTCTGCACACATTCCCAGGCCACATCACGTGCTACTAACAAAGCCCTTATTATCATTTACTTCCAAACTATGGTCTTGGTATCTACAATAGTATGAATACATCAGTAACAGATCTTAAAATGAAAAATAAGAACAGAAGTTTATCTGCTTACCTTGAGGAAAAGGATTGGGCTGCACTAAATACAGGAAAGCATGGACTATTTTAAACAAAATTCCTATTGGCCCAGGTTCATGGTATGCACCTGTATCATACGTCTTGGCAGGCACAAATCCAAAATCCAAAGTCCCAGGAGGCGGTTTGTATATAGGCTGAACCTCTGAAATAGTACTTCCACAAAACAAGAGCAGCAGCAGACAGAGTTCCACAGCCATAGCTAGCAGTATTCATAAAATTTGAGGTAGAGGTCTTTGTCCCACCAGGTCTACAAATCTTCAATACATTCACTCGGGAGCCAGCTCTGCCAGCAGCAACGTGCTGGTGCCCTCACACCTTTATTCTTTAAGGAACTCTTGCTCTGGAGTGGTATGGGAGGCTCTCACGGAAACAACTCAGCGCACCATCTCTGGCAAAAAAAAACACACAAAAACAAGAAGTCTCAGCTCATTAAGGTGTTTGCATGCAAATCGGAAAGTGCAAGATACCTGCAATCTTCTGCAGAAACTGAACTCATCAACAGTTATGAAAGCAAATCTGGAAGGATAGAGAAGAAAAAAGAACTGAAGTTCATGAATAAAATGTCTACTACACACACTGTACTTGAAAGAGGGATAAAAACAATTATGCACAGTTCCAGGTCAATGAGTTTTCAAAAACAAAGCAGAGTATTGGGACAGCTCCAAGGACAACAAACAAAATTAAAGGTACAACATATGAATTGCAGCTCTAACTAAACACAGCATGTCCGGACACAGCAGTACGCACGCAATCAGCTACCTCATGTTAGTTGACGGCAATTGTTAGTCATGTCCTGCCATTTCTTCAACCTGTAACTTTCTGGGTTTTAGGACTCCCCTCTCCCACCCCATGAACAACCTTGCGGATGGCACCCCTGTGACACCTGTTTCACAACAAAGGCCAGAGGCTCCACCTCAAGAGAGAACTCAAGCTCCTACTTGTTTTGCCATGCCCGTAACTTTCTATCAACGAAGAGTTAAAGAAAGGAAATCCACCACTCTCCTGAGAGATAACAGTGAGTATCTTTAATTGCTTTCTATTAACTCAGACTATCAGAAGGTTCTCCTTTGGAGCCTGAGCAGCCAACAGTTTTTATTAAATAGCTTGTTAAAGCTGAGCGGCACAAAGATGACTTTGGATGCCTTGAAGAAATCAACGAAATCACACCAGTTTCATCAATGCCAGGTAAGAAAAATAAGCAGAAAATCCTCAGGTTTCCAACAAAACACCATATCCTCACCTGCCTAGAGCTAGGTAATGCTCCTCCACTTCAGCATGGGTCATGGTGCCCTGCGAGGAAACTGGCCAAAAAAACAAAAACAATAAAAGGCAGCTTTTGCTCCCTTCTGACTTTGGAAGGCACACAGCGTGCCAGCTGTCACCACACTCACTCTCGCACCCATCAGACCGGCTCACCTCTGGAAAGCCCCCAGCTATCAGCCAGAATGCCACCGAGGGACGCGCTGCCCGCGACCTGCCCCCCAGAGCACCCGGCGCACAGCAGCACGGGCACCTCACAGCCCCAGCCAGCCCAAAGCCACAGCAACGCCTGCACTTCCAGGTCAGAGGGAGTCTGAAGACAAAAACACTTTCAAAGTTGGTAGCAAGGTGAGAGTTAGCCTCTCCCATGCTTTACAGCTCCTGGTAAAACACAGGCTGCCGTTCCAAAAGCCAGCCCGACTCGCCAGGAGCCACGCGGCAGGCTTGCTCACTGCTCCTGCCTGCACGCGAAGGACAGAGCAGTAGCAGGAAGAGTATGGAACATGGAAACACAAGACCAGGTCACAGAACTAGAGACAGTTTTGTTGCCCTGAAACCCAATCTAGCTAAAAACTCAAAGCCACCCTTCCACCTAATGCTTACTGAAAACCAAGAAAAACAATAAAAATCCTGTGAACGTCAGTTACCAGGCCAATGCTACATATATATATATATATACACATAACGCTCAACATCAGAATGTGAATCTCAGACGATCTTAAGCCATGAGGATTGCCCTATCAGAAAGATATGTTCAGTTTAATAAAGTAAGAAAAGAGTTAAGCAGTTCTAACACATTATTTTTCTTCTTTTAATCCTTTCTTGAGACTGGTTTTCCTCAGCCTAAAAGATATTTTTCAGCAGAATTTTCTTTCACGCACCTACATGGCTGAATGTAGAAATGGTCAGAAACTGAAAATTGCTCAAGTTGCAGTTTGTTATCAGACCTACAGGAACTCCACAGGACAAAAATATCACAACATTCTAAGTGCAAAAGATTTTTATTTTCTCCTAGTGACAAAACAGTGAAGGCTGTACAAGCTTGATAAAATAAACTAAGCTGAAATTTTGTTAAAAAGTTTGAACACTGAGTCAAGTTGAATGCTCTGGAGACTTCTGAAGTACCATTCCAACACCTCAGTAAGCCAGGAGAGAGAGCTCACCCACCATGACCGACGCTTGATTCCCAAAGTTAAGGGGACAGATGCAAAAGCGTACAGCAGACACCGCATGGGAACATCAGGTGTGTTTGCAAAAGATAAAATTGGAGAGGAAGATGACCTTCATAACTGGCATCCTAAGGCAAAGACAGGGCACGTTTCCTGTAGTGGGTTCTGCTGTACTACAGAGAAGCGAGAAGAGGAAAACGTGTATGCAACTTCTTTTTTCTTTAAACAGATGAGATTTTCGGCTAAGGACAATTCAAACTGGATCTAATTGCACAAATAGGCAAACGAAGCACTACTGAAACATCCTCCTGATGTGGCAAAACAATCACTATGCCTGGCAGAGGTGTGAGATCATATATTAGCTGATACAGAATGCTGGCAGCTTTAGGACAAGGACACTACTGGCATCGCAAGGACACTACCTGCACGGCAGGCACAAACAATATCCTGCTTCACGGAGACACACAGCCGCCTTTCAGTTCCAAAGACACTGCAGAGACCTCCGAGCCCACATCACTTTCAGCTAAGCCTTTATGAAGTTCAATATTTTTCAAAAAGCAGGTGGGTACCTCGTGAATCACAGAACCTGGAGGATGTTGACCAGACTCACTTCTCCCTTTATTGGCAAATACATCACAATGAACTTGGTATATACGGCCTTATTGGGCGATTCCTCCAGGCTGACACCAAATCTCCCCTAAACTACATAAAGGCTACATTAGCAGCGATCAGAAACTTGCAGAAACACTATTAAACCCATAACTCAGGATACCTGTGAGCATTCAGTAGCTGTTCAACCTACCTAAAAATAACTCTGATGTAACGAGCTCCTAGCAGTTATCCTCATCTCGATTTAAAAAAAAAAAAAACAATCCACAACCTTAGCTGGGAGCATATTAGCAGCTGAACATGTGAGATCAACAGCACTGAAAATGAAAATCGATCCATGAAATTTGTAATTGTGAGAGCTGCAAGCACAGCATGCACACAGGAGTGACACACGTACAGAAGTGCTTAGCGGGCTATGGCAATCTCCAGTGCAGCGTGTGGCCATCCCATTTCCTTCAGAACAGTGTGACAGCAGTGCAATCAGGGAGCCACAGCAGTGCTTGCACAACTCGCCCCAACTTCAGGCAAACGGTGAGAGCAAAGAAGCTGCGTGAGCCTTTGAAGTGCTTCCGCTAATTATCAAGCAGGGTGCCCGTTTCATTACTGTTTCAATTAAAAAAGTAATACTATTAACTATGTAAGATACATAGCAAGGAAAACTTCCATTTATTTTCTGTGTGGTTTGCAAGCACCCATCTTTACACAACCAGACCTTTTGCCTTTTATTCTGCAGCTGCCACCTAGGTGCTCTCCACACACAAGTCGCTAACTGAGCTCCTGGGGTTTTTTAAGCACTGTCTGTGGAGAACTTCATCACTCCTTTACCACGTATGCTGCAATGTCATCAAATCTCCAATATATCTCACTTCGTATCAAAAAAATCGCAGTGCTTTCTGAAAACAATAAAGCTTCAACAACTCCAGCGCAAGTTTAAGAGGGGAAGAGGAGACAGATGGGGAAGTTCAGTAATTGCTTTGATGAGGGTACCTACTCCAAGGAGCAGAGCTCAGAAGCACCACGGTATCCTGCTCTTTGTTCCAGCAGGAGTGGCCTCCTGCTGTGTAACGCTGCACTCCATGCACGCACAAGGCTGCAGTGCAGCGATGTGGCTGTGATTAACCCTGCGAACCGAAACGCCATCAGCCAGAGGCCAGGCTGCTGCAGCTCAGCGCGGGAGCCTCCTGGCAGCGACCCAGGACGGGGCAGTGGAAGCAGCAGCTGTCCACAGGAAGCCCACCCCAAAGAGCTGGCTGCGTTTCTTGCATTTTTTAATTAGCCATTTGAAAATCCACATCCGTCGTCCCCTTCAAGGTTCCAGGGAAAGCAACCAGCGGAAGACTGGGACTGATGACAGCCACAAGCTGCAGCTGGCCCGCAGCTCCCAGCTGTGCCTCACACCACCACAGCTGGGAGGTGCGATGGCAGCCAGGCCAGACGCCGTCCAGTTAAAAAGGTACAGTTTTCTGTTAGAAGAGCTCTCCCAAGCCTGCCAAGGGTTACAACCTGTTGCCATATGAGTAGGTAGTACACACCAGGGACTGCAGGGAGCCCCAAATACCCGGGAGCCTCAGCTACCAGGCAAACAAAAGCCCCTGCCCGAGGCGGCCTCAGGAGGCACCCGTGGTGCTCAGGGCAGAAAAGGGCTGCTCCGAACCTGGGCTGGCTCTGGGCAGCTAGCTGCTTCCTCCTCTGAAATAAGTAAACATACATTAACAACAAACCCCCAAAAATCAAGCAACAAAACCCAACGACAACCAAACAAACCCACCCTGCTGTTTCAGAAGCCACGGCAGTTTACAAACAGAGAGATGCAGACAAACAAACAATTTCCAAGCGAGAGATCTTCCCCAGAAGATCCCTGGGTCTGGTTTCTGTCTAAATGTGTTCTCACTGACTGAACCAAAAAACACCCAGAACTTGATGGAAAGTAGTGCATTCACCCTAGCATTCCTCAAGCGTTCCCTCTGGAGAGCGCTTCCCAGCGCCACGCGGGGAGCGCCCCGCAGCTCTGTGGAAACCCAGCAGGGGCTGAGCGCAGCCCCAGGCCCAGGGACCGGGGTTGCACGGTGCCCGCTGGCAGCTGGGACCGAACCTCCCCCCGTCCCTCCATGACTTAGCACTGTGAGACCGTCCCCCGCCACGCTGCCGAGTCCTTGAGCTGCGAACTGCACGGCAGCACGGGCACCTCAGCGCTGCCAAGCACGGACCCGCTCGGTAGTTCCCTCGGTCGCGTCCCCGCGCACGGCCGCACGGAGGGAGATATAAGCGGGTGCCCACCGGCACAGCCCCGGCCCCGCTGAGGGCAGC
>WBMW01005463.1:452395-513546 GCA_013396635.1 Penelope pileata | reverse complement strand
GGCCGGCGGGGACGGCGGAGGCTTCGGGGCACGGCTCAGCCGCTCCGCTCCGCTCCGCCGCCTCCGAGCGCCGCGGCGGCGGTGGTGCCGCCCGCGCACGGATTATGGAGGGCGGGCACTGCCCCGCGCCGGGGCCGCAGGACCACCCCGGCGGCCCTGGCTGGCGGAGGGAGAGGGGAGGAAGAGGAGGAGCGTGAGGGGCTGCACCACCGGGGGCGGCCCGGAGCGGCGGGGGCAGCCCAGAAGCTGCAGCGACCTGTTGCTGCTGGGCCGGGGCGTGCAGGCTGTGCTCTCGTCCGGGTGTTGTCCCGTCTGTTGTTGTTAGGACACCTCGTGGTGCCCCTCCCGGGAGTGCCCTTGTTTTCTGGCAAGGTCATCGTTTCCTTTGGGACCAGAATCCGTGTTCTTTGTTCCAAGTGACTTTGTTTCTGGGCCCAGTGACATCTCGGTAGGACAAGAAGCACCTTTCCTTCACACCACAATTGAGTAATGCTCCTCCAAAGGCTCCTGCACTTTCCTCGTTTGCCCTCTGTGATTTTTAGTGGCAGCTTTGGTATTTTAGAATTGTCTCCCCCATTGCAAAACCAAGTCATCGGGTACAGAAACCATTCCTGTGATTCTCACCAGGCCCTGCACTGCTCGGCCTCACGAGCTGGTGCTGCAGAGCCAGGGTCACAATGACTGCTTGGAGGTCCTGAGAGCACTGATGGAGAAGGCACTGGTGGAAGGGGCTTTATGCAGATAGAAAAAGACAAAAGTCCTGCTGGAGTAGGATTCTCTCTTGCTAATGCAAATCTGGCCAAGCATCAAACAGTTCACAGGTAACGCTGTAGTCTCGGTAAGACACAGAATGTGCTGGCAAAAGGATAGTCAGAAGCCAGATAGTCTTCAAACCCAGAAGTACTGCTCCCTTCTTAAGCTCTGGATGAAAGATGCTCTAAATACAAGAGCATGTTCCTTCCAAATAATGGGGTGCGTGTACCCAAAACTGTTAATCTAATGATCTTGTGGATTTGATTTCCTCGCTCCTGCACAGTGCTAGAAGAGAGAGGCCAAATCTCATGGCCCTTTGATTTTAAACTGCAGAATGAAGGCATACAGCGACAGCAATGAATAACAGCAAGAGTAGAAGAGTGTGCAGGAAACTGAAGGCAGTGTGGAAATATGGAAGAGAAGGGCACAGGATGAAAGGGAAGGACATCAAGCCCTTCTGGAGCCACAGACACTAAGAATTTCTTTTGGATTGCTAATTCACACAAGTAATAGATTTACTGCAGGTTATGGTAGGCTACCGCAGGACTTTTAGCTGAGAAATGGCTGTGGTTTACATACAGCTAGAGTTACCGGAAAAAGACACTGGCTTTCACAGGAGAATTCAAACTAAACTAAATCAAGAGCAACTCTTAATGGGGGCATTTCCTCACTGGACTAAGCCAGCACCAGGTTCCTGATGAACATCATCCACGTGTAGCAGCTGTACCACTTTTTGTGCTTAGTGCTGTTGATATGAGAGACCTAAAGCTTTCACATCTGAGTTTCTTTGTTGTATTGCCATCCAGCCTGAGACAAGGAGTCTCCCTAAGGTCTCTGGAAGCGGTGCTTTATTTCATATTAGGTACAGAAAATGTTTTCTGCATAGCACCCGGTAACACATCACTGATAGATAGTGGATGGAAGCCTGACCTCCTCAGCTGCCTCCCACTGCGTTGCTGGCAAGGCAAGTGTATGTCTGGCCTGAAAGTGCTCTGAGCAGCTGCTGACCTTTCCTTGATGTTTCTTCTGCATGTCAGGTAGGGGTGGACAACTGTTCAGTGGGGAATATGGCACCAGTTTGCCGTCTTTCTTTGCTCCTGCCATCCGAGGCACAGTGGAAGCCGGGTTTGCTAGGCTGCAGATTTATCTGCCTGACGTTAGCTGTGTACGTGCTGTTGTGAGCTTTGTGTGCACACTGCAAAGCCGTCACATTGGAGATGTGGAGCATGTGAGAGCTGTGCACAGCAACAGCAGGCTCAAAGATGTCAGGAAAACTTCTCTTCCAGGGACCACAGAGTTTTTTTCCTGTGGCCCTTTCTGTCTTAGGGCACTTGGACTAAAATTCATCAAGGTGCCTTCTAGCTTTCAGGTCCCCAAAATAGCTGACCCCAACCCATCAGCGAGGAAGTGGTCTGTCAAACCACAGCACAGTGGGTGCTAAGGCCCTCAAAAACCAGCTTATATGCATCCAAAACTGAAACAGCTGGATGAAGAAACCTGCCCTGTGCTTGTTGGTGCTGAGCATTTGAAAATCTGGCTGTGTATCAATCATCTGTTATCTCAGAGGAAAATCCTCAGATAACAGGAAGATACACGAGATTTAGAGCTTAACTATAAGCTGTATCATGTAATTGATTTTTAAGTAGTGCTTGTGATTAAAGGTCTATTAGATAAATAACCTTTTCCATTAGTTGGAGTTGTGCTAGGTATAGTATTGCCTGAAGAGAGCTAGAATCAGAAGTGCGACCTTCCCCTCTCCCCAAAAGAAAAAGGCTGAGGTTAGAAAGCCTTTATGTTGTATTCAGCCTTCTCCTGGCTGTTCCCTGGCTGTTTTCAGGGAGAGAAGCGGATGGGGAAGAGAGAAGCAGCACGCTTGCCCTGCACCGGGGCTGTGGAGGTCAATGATTTACACCCATCGTACCTATTCCAGTTACCATTTTGCTCAGCTTTCTGTGGGTTATAACCACCTGGTCCTTCCCTGTCTCCCCACTATGCTATCTGCCCAGCTCTGCCCTCCCTCCTGCCCCCAATGCCTCAGCCCTGCATTCTGGCTTAGCCCTCCACCTTCTGCCATCCCTCACAGCCCCTTGGATCTGCCCTGGCAGCACCTGGCACTTGCCCATGTACCCTGTTCCCTCCTCCTGCTCAACTCCCTGTCCCTGCTGTCTGTCCCCTCTCTGACACCCGCAGTTGTATCCCTCCCCGCCCTTAATTCTCCTGTGGGATGTAAGGCTTAAGGGATTATGGTCTGTGTGAGTTTGCAGCGTGGACTCTGCAGACACTGGGAAAAGAGGGGGCTGGGGTGACAGGAGGCAAGGAAATGTCAGAGGAAGAACATGTTGCATTATTAGACACCAACCACAGAAATTTTGAAAGAAGGATCGGGATCCGTAAGAATGGTGGGAAACAGAGCACAATTGCTGTGTGCTATAGCTTACAATGTATTTGTTTAATTTCTTGCTCCCGAGAGAGAATAAGAAAGGAAACGGACAATCTCACTCACATTCATTCTCAGACTTAGCCAATTAGATGACATTTCGTTGCAGACCTTTGGTTCATGCCAGTTTACAATGCAATCTCAGTGAGGCTTGCTTTCCTCCGCACGCAGGATTTATCCTGCTGTATATCACTTCACAACGCCTTCAGAGCGCCAGTGCTTTGTCAGCTACACGTCTTGCCATTGCGCTCCACCGTGCCCCCTTCTCACAACTGTGATAGATCTGCATGACAACTCATCAACCAGCTTAAAAATTATGTTCATTTCTTTTCATCTGAGGGAAACCACTACTAGTTGCTCTAACGGATTTCAGAGAGAAACAAAGATACAGAATGACAGGGGTCACATGATGCATGTGCTCTGAGCTTGTTGCTTCTTCTGTGAGCTCCCCCCACTGTGTTGCCGTCATCTCCGTGTTTTATTCTTGCTCTCAAGTCTTGATGCATGGCATTCTGATAAATTAGTATGTCAGGAACGCTTGAAATTAAAATGGGAAAGGCACATCTCTTTTTGGCCCTGGAACAAAAGGAACAAAGGCTTAGTTCTGATGTTTTCTAATAGAAGACCAGGGAGAAATGGCCAACTCCTACCCAGTGTTTGGCTCCGGCTGCAGCGCATTCTGCTCCCCCGGTGACACAGAGGGCCTAGATCTCTGCTTGTGGGCTCTCTCTCTGCAGGAACTGTGCCTAATGAGCAGCCAGATAGAGGAGAAGGGCTCGGACCCGAGCAGTGCCACAGGCAAGAGAGGCTGCAACCTTGTTTAGACAAGGTATTCAAGAGAGCCAAACCAAGTACGCTCCTGAAAGCTAGCACAGAAGCAAAGTTGTTGATCTCGGTAGTCAGTTGTGAGGAAAAAAGGGATCAGTTTTCATCTCTGTGAGTGACCCTTTGATAAACAGAAGTCCCCTCAACGCAGAGTAGCTCTCCCATGCTTCCCACAAAATGTAATCCTACCTTATGAGCTTAGCTGCTGCAGTGACCTTCTTTTGTCTGTCTGCTCTGGAGTAAATTCTGCCTGACATGAGTAAAGAAGATTGGGAGAAAGTTATTTTTAATATCAGTATAGAATATCCGTAGCAAAAGAAAGTACAAGGAAGGGAGGCATCCATCCATTTGTTACGTTTTCAGGGAGAATGACACCGCCACCTACGACATCTTGCAGGGAGCGCGTAAACAACGCACGCCGCAGGATTAACCTGACAAGGCCCCTTCGCTCCAGTTCCTATTATTAACTTTACAACTAGTGCAAGTCTCCTCAAATGAACTACATGAGGTAACTGTTCTCTTACGCAGACTGTACCTCAGCTGAAAATTCATTAGCAGGATAGGGAGACTTTTATACGTCCTTTACAGAGTATCTGATTGGTAGGTTTCCTGTAGAATGGTAGAGAACGCTTTCTCTGTAACTTAGCCCAGGCTGCTGGTCTAGGTCATGAACTTCTTCCTCCCTCTCACGTTTTAAACTGCAGACTTAAAAGAAACAGCATTTCTGTCCCTGCCATCCCGAGGCCCCGCTTTCCCCGGGGTGGCTGGGAGGGCAGCCTGCTACCCACCCGCCTCATCACACAGAGCAGGTCTGCAGGTGTCCGCCTCACAGCTCCCTCATCCGTCTTCTCAGGGTTAGCACAAAAATCTTGATTAGGGCTCAGCAAGAGAAGATTGCAGCCCTGACGATAACTTGCTCCAAGAATAAATGCCATTTTCTCCTCTATAGTATAATGGATTTTTTCTTATTAAGGAAAATGTTTTCAGAGTTTTATGGAGGACATTGTGGTTTTTTTTTTTACTAGCATCTCATTAATTCATTATTTCCTGTATTCGACCTCCCTGCTGATTAAAGTATGAGAGACCAAGAAAAGGAAAAATGTTCCCACTGGTGAAGACATAAAAAGGAGAGGCTGACCTTTAACTCTGCTCCTCTGCCTTTTAGCAAGTCAGAATGTCACATTATTTTCCACATTAAAGTATTTCATGGCAACACAAAGCATTTGAGAACAAGAAACATTTGTGGTGTTGGAGGACACCTGAGGTTTGCTGCCCTGAAGCTAAACTGCAGTCTTAAGCTCTAGCCTGAGCAAGAGTGAGGCTGTGTGCGGGCACACAGCAAGCACCAGCCTCGTGCTCCAGGAGCATGCTGCGCCTCTGGGATCTGCCCCACTGCAGGCTATGACTTCCCTCCCTCTGTGCTTGAGCTCACAGTCGTGCTGGTGCCTACAGCCAGGGCACATTTACGTTGTCATGCTGGTTTGCTCTTTGCTTGGGTTTCCAGTCTCTGGCTGTGTATGTATTAGCTCATGTGTCCAGACTGGTACAGTTCAAGGGATGGTGGAGCCGTTCACTGGAGCACATCCTGCAGGCTGCACGCTTTGACCTGGGGATGGAAGCCTGCCCAGGCACAGAAAACAGAGTTTGCACACAGTCCGGGTGAGAGAAAGACGAACTTTCATTCTGGTCCTTACTCATCTCCTGCTTTCATAAAAGAGGACTGCACAAAGTCTTGTGGGTTTTGGTCTGCTCTGTGTCTAATAAGGAAATGAATGTTGAAGTGTTGTTTCATAAGCTCCTTGATTCATAGTTTTTTGAGTCAGAGGGGACTGTTCTGACCACTTTGCGTGTGATTCATATGTACAACATACACAAAGTCATGAAGACTCACACACTAGTTTGAACATCAGCCTCACCAGACATGGCAGACATGAAGAGCCATGGTTTCAGACAACAACAGATCTTTCTTGGAACATGAATTGTCTGAATGGCCATTTATTCTCATTATTAACAAATACAAATTTTAGCCTTCATCTGACTTGTCTGGGTACAGCTTCTAGTTTCTCTTATACTCTTCTGAACAGCTTCATAATAGTGATGAACAACACAGTGGCCTCTCAGTGCCAAGCAGTGCCAAAGAATTCGTGTTGTTCTGTTGTCTCTAACTTTGCATGTCCAAATGACAGGACTTTTCACTACATTTAGGGAAACCATTCCCAGTTCTACCAGACCGCACTTTCTGTAGCACCATGAGCAGCATGTGCCTCTGTACAGACTAAAATATTTGCTTTTGCAGATTTGTAGCAGTTGCTGTTTGTACTAAGGAAAATAAATAAATTCCCAAATCATATTTCAGTTGTAGAAGCAATCACACTGTAAAAAGTAATCCACAATGCACTATAGTAAGACATATTAGTTTATATATTCTATATGAGCTGGGGGTTGATGCAGTACAAGCAGGCAATTAAAAAGTGCACATCAGATGTACTTTGAGCTTTCTTAACAGCTGTTTCATATTACTAAATGTGCACATTGCAGGCTGGTTTTCTAATTGTATAATTCAAGTAGCTTGCAGAGTATCTCAGTACACTGAGCAAACCCCAGCAAAACATTGTAAAAAAGTATGCATAATAATTCCACCCAACAGTTGCCAAATCAAGAGCAGAGAAACCACATGACAAACATTTCCTGCCTGTGTGAAATCTCTGACTAGGAAGAAAGATCAGCTCTGGGACTGGAATGCAGTTTACATTAAACCCAACAAGAGGAGATATACCTGCATGTAGCTGTCAGCCAACTCTGAACTCTGGTATACATCGAATGTTACTAATTTGTACTTGCTGACACAGCATGCCACATACACTTGAAAAATCCTCCCAGTTGAATTTCCAGCATAAGACTGTGTATAATATAACCACTTCAACACATATTTTCTGCAGTCACTTTGTGACATCTGAAAGACAGCAGATTGAGTATGTTGTCTTGTTTATAATTGAGAAGCCAAATTTCATTTTTAATACTGAAGTTCCGTGATGGAGGAGCGAGGTAGTATATTTTATAACTGAATGCTTAAAGATTTTCGGTATAAATTTTCTCACCCACTTTAGAGAGGGAGAAAATCTTCTACAACATTCCTTGCTGCTGAAGCAGGATTTGCAGTACGACCAGGACCTGCTGCTCTATTTGGGAGCTGAGATTACTCAGAGTCAAATGGCTCAGCTCCCCAAGGCTCTCAAAATTTGAGCTGTGCCTTTGCCAGATTCACAATAGTCTCACATTTGTTATTTTGCTAAAATGAAATAAAAAGGAAGAATGTGTGCATGGGCGAAAGCACAGAGGGCTGGAGCACCTCCCCTACGAGAACAGGCTGAGGGAGCTGGGCTTATTCAGCCTGGAGAAGAGAAGGCTGCGGGGAGACCTCATTGCAGCCTTCCAGTATTTAAAGGGAGATCATAAACAGGAGGGAAATCAACTTTTTACAAGGGTAGACAGTGATAGGACAAGAGGGAATGGTTTTAAACTGAAAGAGAGGAGATGTAGAGATGTTGGAGAAATTTTTCAGTGGGAGAGTGGTGAGGTGCTGGCACAGGCTGCCCAGAGAGGCTGTGGATGCCCCATCCCTGGAGGGGTTCAAGGCCAGGCTGGATGGGGTCCTGGGCAACCTGATCCAGTACCAGATCTGGAGGTTGGTGGCCCTGCCTGTGGCAGGGGGGGTGGAACTTGATGATCCTTGGGGTCCCTTCCAACCCAGGCCATTCTGTGATTCTATGAAGAGCTTCACGTGCACCTCCATGGTGCACGTCTGGGCTGAAGAGCAGTTTTTTTAGGGGGCTGTCTATCTGTCTCAAGGCTTGAAATAAAAGACTGGGGGACAGCCACTGTGAAGCTAGAACCTCTCTTGTGAATCTGTGTACTCCCTTCTTGCTAACCTTGAGCGAAATGGTTGTAATAAAACTTGCCTTTATCATGGGTTTTTGTCGGCATATATTTCTGCAGTGCCTCTGGATCCCTGCTTGGAAAGCTCTGTACAGGATAGTTCAGCATCTTGGGAAATCAGACAGAAGTATGCTGTGTTTAGAAATGATTTGTGTATCGAATGAGATCATAATTGGTTAAATTGCCTGGTAATTAAGGAATTTCTGCTCTTCTTATTAGATAAACAGTTTTTTTATTGCAAAGAGTTCTCGTCTTTCTAAATTAGTTCCAGGAAACCCTATAATGTCAGTCACTATTAGCATTTGGAATAGCATTAAGAGATTTATACGAGCTCATATTAATCTGTCTGGGTTAACCTTTGTATCCAGGCTGCCTCAGTTGCTGTATTTCAAATCTGCAGAATGTCATTTCTTCTCAGTGGGCAGGAAAAGGTTTAGCCCAGATTTAGCAGTGCTTTGATCGTACTATGAAGTCATTTTGAAGTCATTTGTGACCAAAATAAAACATTTCTCTGGAGCACTTCTATTCAGTCTTGTATCAAGTTTCTTAACCCTTGGAGCTAACTTTTAGCTCCTCGTTTTCTCTATAAAAGCTGCTACAAAGAACAGACGATTGCTAGGACAGGTAGCAGCAGCAGGAATATTCCGTTTCATTTGGGTGCTGAATCTCAGAGCTTCTGGAACATGTCATCCCAGGCAGCGGGTAGGGAGGTGTTCAGCCCCATCTCCCACCTGCAAGGCGAGCGTGCCCGGGGCCCCGCACGGCTCCTGTCCAGCACCGCCTGGGAACAAGGGCAAACGTCCCACGTTCCTCAGGCAGTCTGGTCCAAAGCTTAATGATGCTCATAATTAGAAACTTTTCAGATATCTAACCTAAATATTCTTTTCTGCAAATTGGGTTCAGTTCTTTTCACCCTACCCCCGGTGGACATGGAGAATAATTGGTTGTCGCTGTTTTTATAGCACTGTTCGAAATACTGGAACATGTACTGGAACATGTTACCATGTCCTTCCCCTGATCTTCTGTTTTCTGGATCAAAATTCAGCCCCTTCAAAGCTATCCTAAGAGTCAGATTTTCATTTCTCTCTCTTCCAACCTCTCTCTAGTTTCTGTGTACCCTTTAAAAATGCTGCTCCCCTGTGCCAGCATGCGGCTGCAGCACCTTCCTGAGGGAAACAAGCTGACAGCTTCCCTCACCATGCCTGCAGCGTGCTTCTTAGCTCACTGCTGAATCTGCCTTTTTGGTGAGAGCATCCCATCTTTGGTGCACACTCAGTGTGTGGGGGTCCCTGCTAATCCCAGACTACGTAGTATTGCTATCCGGGCAGTTGTTCCCTACTGGTTTGTTTTTTTGTTGTTATTAATATTATTTTTTTACTATATCCCATTCTTTCCTCTTTTTCACTTTTCTTTCTTTAATTTCATACAATTTATCTGGAATTCCCTCCTTTATCAAGTCAGTTTTGAAAAATGCCTCCAAAATGTCTCCAAAATGTTTGCTATGTCTCTCAAATGAGGATAATCTGCATAATTTATAAGGAACGCTCCACACCCTGTGTCATTGGAAGGTGTTGGAAGATACAGAGCTGGATCCAAAAAGACCCAACCTCAGATGCCCTCAGAGGTCATCACTGAACGGCTGATACCCGGCTGCCCTGCTGAGTGCAGGGAAAAGGCTGGAGTGCCTGCCACTTTCCTTGGTTGCATGTGGAGCAGAGTTAAGCGTGGGGTTTTTTTAGGCAATAGCACAGAACTGGGAGTCAGAGAGGTTTGATTTTTTTGTTGACTTTGTCACCAATTTATAATGTCACCAATTTGTAATGATAGGAAGTTATTGTAATCTCTTTTTTCATTTGTTTCCTTGTCTGTAAAAGGGAAACGAAGATATTCGTGAAGTGCATGGCTCCCGGGGGGAAAGATGCTATTGAAGTGCAAAATAGAAACGCTTGTGTATCAAGCCCGTCACCATTTATGCTAGTTAAAGCAGGGAGCTCAAAAAATGAATGTTCCCAAGGCCAGTGGAGCTGTGGTAGGACTGACACCTGTGGTGACAGAGCCTGGCTCTGCAGTGCGCTGTCCCCTGGCCAGGACCCTTCATTGCCACTTCCCCTCCGGCAGCAGGGAGTGTGTTTGTGTTCCGATGGCACCAGCACAGCGTGAAGCGCGGCTGGAAATGAATCCTAATGACACTGCTCTGTGTGCACCTGGCACAAGCTTTTGGACCACTAAAACATACCATGGCCACCAGTGGAAACAGGATATGGGATGAGTCTGTGTTAATGGCTGTTGCTGTGTTTTTGTAGCGCATATTAAAATAATTGACTTTTTTTCCCTTTTAAACTTCCTGGTGGCAATTCAAAAGTTTTTCTTTTAAAGCTTATTTGCAGTAAAAGGTTATAATAATACAACAGCTTGACGCTCCAGCAAGATTTGGAATCACAGAGGTAAACAAAACTTGTTCCAAATAAAAATGTGCCGAAATGCCTGCTCAGGGCTGTGACCAGAGCTGAGTAACAGCGTGAAGCGGTCGTACCACAAGCTGACCCTGCAGCTAGGGATGTGCCTTTTGTCCCCAGTGGGGTCCCGGGCTCTGCTCCAGCATCCTGGCGCAGCGGGAGCCGCTTGGCCACAGCGATGCATCCTGGCAGAGCCCGTGCCCGTGGTGAGCACATCGCTGGGCCTTTGAAGAGAAGAAATGGAGATGATCCTGGAGGGATGGGGGGAAAAGTTGATGTTTCTGACTGGCTGCCTGCTTGCTGTTTAAACACGCAGAGAGATATCTGATGAATATTTAAGTTGCACCAATTTATCTAGCGCTGTACATGTTTAACAAGATGAATACTAAAGAGGCTAAATAGATTAAGATTTCTAAAACGATTGTGCCACATGTGTCTTTTTACTTCAGGCCTCTGTGCAGCTCAGATATTTCCACCAGTGTAAGTCTCTCTCTGTTAATGCATTAATAGACCTTGTGCTGTGAAGCCCTCATGAGCATACCCTGTATTAAAGCAGCCACACTGCAGCACTTCCATGGGTATCTGCACCAACAGAACGCCCGCGGGTCCCACCAGGCCGGGGCTTTTGTGCCTCTGCCCTCACCATCACCCTGAACACCTCTGTTCTCATCTTGAAAGCCTTTGCTTTTGCACAGAGACTGTTTTATGTTTGATATCGCCCTTGCATACCAGTTTCACCGAATTCTCAAGGAGGAATATATATCTGTATACGTACATGGGGAATTTGCCTCCTGTGTATTTCTGTCAGCCACATGTGGTGGGGAGCAAGTTGCCTGTAGGAGATTAGCTCTGTATGACATATAAAGCCTCGCTGCATCTCACTTGATTAGTTCTCCTCTCCTGACCCTAATACAGAGGTAGAAACATTTGATGGCCTGTACTAAATAGAGTAACACCAATCTGTGACTCAAGTATGCACAACTAAATCTAGCTACCCCCAAAAGAGAATGGCTTAGGTAAATACACCATGAGCCCAGCTTGCAAAGGAACAGTCACTCTTGAGCATCTGCCTGCATTAGTCACAAGGCATAATCATGCAGGAGCCTTCTGGCAGTGCTAAGCTTTTGTTTCAGGTGCTAAAATACACATTAGAAATGAAACTACAGCATTAGCATCACTGAGAGCTTTTCCCTTTTGTTGCTGACTGAGAAGAGCCTGCCTTCAGCAGGGCACTGCGCACCTGTCATTGCTATTGACATCGGGGCGGGAGACTACAAGCAGAGATCAGTCACCATTTCACACTTCTCACTACTCCCCTGCAGCAGCAGAGAGGCTCGGCTGGGATCTGAGTACAGTGGTTACAAACACACAGAGGTTCAACTTAACACAGGTCAGGAGGAGACAAGGACAGTGCAGGTCTCCTTAACAGAGCAGCCTGGGCTGAGCATTGGCTCCCCAGCTGAGAGTGTTGCTCAGGTACAGCTGGCATCCCACTGGAGGATGGGGCAGAGCTGCTGCCAGGGCTGCTCCCTCCCAGTGCAGCCAAAACCCTTCCTAAAGCAGCAATTCCCACGCCCGCAGACAAAGCCTCTTGCAGGGCTTTTGCTGTTTCTCTCAGACTTCCAGCTTCAGTGGCTGCCTGCTTTGCCCATGTATTAAGACACTAATGGAGGGAGAGAGGTTTCCACGCAGTCTGGTGAATTCTCTTTTGAGCAGAGTTGATGCTATGAAAACCTTAAAAATGCTTTATAAATTATGCTATCGTGGATGAGACATACAGTTTATGCATCCACATATAACAAGATTTCATATTAAATGCATTTATCCTCATTCTGTCATCCGCACAAAGTTATTTTCACCATTAAAGTTACATCTGACAACTTGTTTAGCCATTCTCAATGTGCTGGACGAGAGCTAGCTTTCCATATCCAGAGCAAAACATTCATCACCTCCAAACATGAATACCACGTCTATTTGAGATGCTTGCTGGAGGATTTGACCCCTATGTGAATTCTGTTAGACAGCTTTCTGGAAAGGGACAGAGCTTTGTCTTGTGCTCTGTGGAAAGACCTTCTATAGATCTTATTAACATGCAGTTAGAAAAAGGCTGTTGAAACTCTCTCATCAAACAGCAAATCTGGGAGGAAGATAGAGAGCAATGGCCTTTGCCAGTGAGGCAATGCACAGCCGTGTGGGAGGCTACCAAAGCCATGGTGTTATTTTACCTGGGAGTTTTGCCAGGGTGGCAGGAAACAGTGCCAGAAGCTGAAATAAACCTGAACACTGATGTAATCTGAAGGAAGACCCAAGCCTACAAATAAGTGCCCCAGGCCAACCTGTGGAGCTCAAAGACAAGGCAATGGCGCTTCCTTGTCATCTGCAATTGGAAAAAAAAATGTAGAGGAGTTATTTTCTCTGGATTTCACAAGACTTACCAAAACATTGAAGAAGAAGGCTGAAGAGGGCTCCCAAACGTGCAGCTCTGCTTTGAGAAGCGCCAGCTCTCTGTGCTCTTGCTGGGCAGGGGTTATCTGAGGCTTCCTCCACTGGCCAGACTGCTGCCATTACCGGAGAAGAAAGGTAGGTAAAAAAGCAGATAGGATACTAATATAGAGAAAAACTAATTGCCTAATACCTTCCGTCTTTACAATCATTTTGTGCTAAATAGTAATGTTGTACCTCTTGCAAAGCCGTTTAGGAATACGAAAGCAGATGAAGAAATCAGGGCAAATTTGTGTTGCTTCTGAGTGGAGATTTCAGTAACATAGCAATACTTAAAATGCTTGGTCTCTTGCTGTGAATATCTTTCTTCCCTAGTCCTGGGGTGAATTGCAATATGAGATATAGCCTTTGGAAAAACATTAATTAGTATTTCCAATCTACGGGATCTAGCTTGAGCCAGCTGTTCTTTTAGATTCTTCTACAGCATATGTCTGTCTCAGATTTTACAAACAAATTAGGCTGTGTATGTACTTGTTTTCAGTGGTACACAAAGAGGACATGCATTTTATGTGAATTTACCCTCTAGAAACTGAAGTTCAGTATTTAAACGTCAGGCATTGGAAGCTCCCATCCATACAGTCACAGAAAAGCCCTCATGATGAGTGAGGGCAGGAGGGGAGAAGGAATCATCAAAATAAAATCTCCAAATTGTCAGTCTGCCTTCTTAATGGCTGCTGGGACCTGTATGTATTCATGTGGCTTAGAGACTTGTTTTGAGAGCTATTGTCAGGCACCTATTGATACATTCTCCTCTATTTTAGAAGCAGTAAGTCAGAGTAACTAATTTTATGTGCATTATTTACACATCAGTTCTGTGCAATTTCCACCATCCACCTACAAAAACTATCCAAATTTAACTGAACACTTTCATATTCATTATGTCTAACTTCCCAAGTCTAAGATACACACTTCAGGCCATACTTTCCTACATTTTTTTTCCCATTTAATAGTATACTCCTCCTTTGCCCTGAAAATAGATATAATTCATTCTGAATATTTTATGCAAAATGCAATACTAATGGGATTTGAGTCTTGCTGATAAGGTTTCACTTTCCATAACTGATATTCATACAAAACTTAGTCTCTAGCATTCAAAATAGATGCAATTCACCGTACAAAGCAGCTTAAATTCACAGAAATGACAATGCTTAAAAGGAAAAAAAAAAAAGATAAATGTCACCCAAGCAATTCCCCAAAAATTCTTCTTGTGCAGGAACAATTTCTTCTTTCCTAAGAAAATGACAGTGCTGAAGCCTCTCTCATTACCTGGAAGAACATGAAGAAAGAAAATGTCCATCCCCAGGTTGCCAGCTGGATCGCAGTACAGGAGTGTTGCTTTCAGTGTTCATGATGTTCACAGTCCTGTCTGCACCCAGCTTTAAGTTGGAAGGTGACATCCTCCCTTCAGTGTTTTGAAGTGATGTGCACCCTCAAGGCACATAAAAATGAGTTCTTTTACTTTCCTGTTGCACAGAAGTAGAGATATTTTTGATCAACCTGGAGCATTTTCTCAGTATTTTCTAGTTGCACGTAGTTACGCTACGCCATGAAAAAAAAATTGAACTAGTAGGCATCTCATCCTGTTTGTCTATTTCTTTCTACCTTCCATGGCTCTCTGGAGAGATCTGAGTTTTATTTACACCCATGCTCCCATTCAGTATGATAGTCCATATCATGTGTCCTCATCACTCAACATCCCTCTATTACCCACACAGGATGAGTAATGTCTTCCTTACGCTATTTATTGGCCAGGAAGAGCTTCTACTTACTGAATCCATTTTGGAGACAACATGGTCTTGTGGCATAGGCCTGCCTCTTGTCCTGTTACCACAAAGGTAATTGGCACAGAACCTCAGGCCCATGAGAGTTACTAATAACTTATTTGCATATTTCCATATGTATTCACTTGATCGTAACAATAATGGCAGATGCTAGACCCACCAAGCCTACTTGTGCTAGGAGCCTAAACAGAAATAATGACGTCTCTAAGCAGATCTCATTGGATGAAGCAGTGCCTACGTCACTATTGGACTACCATACTACCCTTTATTCATCAGCACTTGCCTTTTTTAAAAAACAGAACCCCCAGAGAAAATCGTGCCAGAAATAACACTCATAAGCTTCTCAGGAGAATTTCTGGTAAAAACAGTGTTTTGTACTTTTGTGCTGGACATCAAGCAGCAACTGGGTAGAGCAGCACATAGCTCAGGAAAATTTCTCCCTGGAGCGCTCCACAGATAGTCAAACCCCAGCTCCATATCTCTGTCATTGAAAGTCTGCAGGGAATATGTGAACTACCTTGTGCTCACATGTATGCAAGTGTTTTCCCTGATCGTTAGAGCTATCAGGAACGTTACAGCGTCTGCGAAACAAACACAGACAAATCCAGAAGGTTGGGTCCAAAGCCATCTCCCCTGGCAGAGCTCCAGCAGCTTCATTGAAACACTGCAACAGCTTGTGCAGCGCCGGCTGATTCTCCCTGCAGAGTTCAGGTTTCCAACATATGGCGGCCATAAAAAGGCACAAACAACTTGCACTAATTGTGTGAGAGAAAAATAAGCAGTAAAAAAATGAGTAGATCAAATAGGAAGAGATTATTAATATCAACACCAGGTATTCTCGAAATAGCAGTCCTAAGCCATTGGAAATGAAATGTTCTTGATGTGAGGAACTCTCGACGGCCAATGACTTAGGCTCAGGCAGAGTATTCGGTGAATTGTCCTTTACTGATGTTTTGAAAAGCGGGTGACCTAGCAGGTAGGCACACCAAGCAGAAATGTACAGCAGCTTATATTTTCTATACCCAATGGCAATGCCCCCTGCCCTGGTTCCTCAGCGTTTGAGTGCTTCAAGGCTTACAACCTACAACCTATTTGATGCCGCTGAACGTCCCGCTCCTGGTTACCACTCAGCTAACCCCTCCCAATTCTCCTCCCCTCTTTGCTTAATTTCTCTCTTTTAGGTAGGTTTAAGCATTGTTTTTTTTTTTTTTTTTTTTTTTTTTTTTTTTNTTCTTTTTTTTTTTTTGAATAACCTTTGAGCTAGTCAAGATTTAATCCACAGAGCCAGTTAGCTGGTACCCCTCCTGGTGCCCTTCAGAAATGCTGGCTCTCAGTCCTCAGTCCTCATTTTTAAGAATTAGCCAAAACTATACCCTGGTTCGGTGAGAGATATGCTGTGTTTAAACATGCCACAGATGCCTTCTTAGTCACAATATTCTGTTTTTGCACCATTCTCTCACAAAGTATCTTAAACAGAGAACAGCACATTCTTGCAAAAACAGCATCCCACAGTTTCTTACACTTGATGACCTTGTTTGTGCACTAATTCACAGTTGCGTTTATCTCCATCTTTTCATAGAATTACTGAATATCCCAAACTGGGAGGGATCCACAGGGATCATTGAGTCCAACTCCTGACTCCACACAGGACTAACAAAAATTCAAACCCTGTGTCTGAAAGCATTGTCCGAACACTTGCACTCTGGCAGCTTCGGGCCATGACCGCTGCCTGGGCAGCCTGTCCCATGCCCACCATCCTTTGGTGAAGAACCTTTTCCTAACACCCAACCTGACCCTCCCCTGACACAGCTCCATGCTGTTCCCTCGGGCCCTGTTCCTGTCACCAGAGAGGAGCTCAGCGCTGCCCCTCCACTCCCTGTGAGGAGCTGTGGGCTGCCATGAGGCCTCCCCTCAGCCTCCTCTGCTCTGGGCTGAGCAAACCAAGGGTCTTCAGCTGCTCTTCATACATCTTGCCCTCTAGACCCTTCCCCATCTTCCTAGCCCTTGTGTTGACTTCAATAATTTTCACTACTGGCAGTAGAAATAGGCTCTTTCTGTGAAACACAGCTGCTGTTTGGTATTTTTGTTTACTTTTCTCTGATGATTGGTGCTCTCTACCATGGTTACTTTTCATGGAAACCCAAAATGGGAACATTGGGTTAAATGAGACACCATTAGGTTAAATGAGATAATTCAGGTATTAGCAAGGCTTTGCAGCAGGAAACAAATACACTGAGATGAGAGGCTTGACATTAAAAGGAATGTCAAAGGAATGTCAAAATTTTGGAAGAAGAGGACATGCTGAAAACTAGAGAAAGGCAGTGGGGCCTGCCATGGGTACAGCTGCAAAAAAGCACACATAGCAGGATCCAAAAAGAAAGTCTATGAAGATGTGGCTCTGGGCCAGAGTGCTGGCTGCACAGCTAATGAGATGTTAGAAAGAAACACTGCCCTGTTTGATCCTTCTCAATCTCAGTGAAATCATGCCAGAGTCCCTGCCAGTAAGCAGGATTGTGTAAAGGAAGCATCCAGGTTCCGTTTCCACCTGTAGTTAGAACAGTTGGGAAGACCTTTCCGATCTTTCACCGTCTTGGTTCAGTTGTGCAACAGTCTAGAGTGAAACCTGTGAAGATGCTAAATTATTCCCATGAAATGTGCACATCAACCTTTGCTGTTCTAGGGCTTGACATGGCATTATCTCAAAGAAGACAATGAAGATGAGCATCCCTCCGCTCATACTCTCTTGAGAGTGCATCCTAACAAAGCCCTCTGAAATTAATGGAACATTTAGTGTGCGTGCTTTGAGGAATATTTGAGAAACAGCATTTGTTTCCAGCAGCGTTACTAAAACTTATGTCAGTTCTGTTTGGTGCAAATGATACGTAAGATCTGGAGTAGACTTGCATTATCACCTGTAATTGTGTCAATTTGAGGATGATGTGTGAGGTAAGGAAAGATAAGACATAATCTTCAATGAAAAAGACTGAGATTTAAGAATTCCTGGATATACATTATAGAAGGACAGAGAGCATTGTAATAAAAATACAAAGCAGAAGAAAATGTTAATGCAGCTTAGCGAGCAGTGCTACATAAAAGATATTGTGCCAGAATCTTCCCAAAAGAATAAGACTTAAATATACCCCACCATCTCATGGTAACAGCTGAAGTTGCTGTACAGCAATGTTTCACCAACCAGTCAACATTAATCAACAAAGTCTCAGACATACAGGGACAGAGAAAAGAAGAAAAGCAAAATAAAAGTCATTTTTGAAAAAAAAAAAGTGGTTATTGCTTTATCAGATTATTATTCATAAAGTCATCATAGAATCACAGAATATCCTGAGTTGGAAGGGACTCAGAAGGGTCATTGAGTCCAGCTCCTGGCTCCACACAGGACCACCCAAAATTCAGACCCTGTGTCTGAGAATGTTGTCCAAATGCTCCTTGAACTCCAGCAGTGTGGGGCCATGACCACTGCCCTGGGGAGCCTGTTCCAGTGCCCGACCACCCTCTCAGCATTATTAGCTGTAGAGAGTTGTGTACACTAATGAACTCAACTTAAGATATTTTTTCAGTCAAAATAAATTGTTCTGCAAGCAAACACCAGCTAACTTTGTTCATAAATGGGTCTGTTCTAATTGTTGCCTCAGAATGCCTCCATGCATAGCTGAGGCAACACTCACTAGTGTGCTCATGACAGAAATGGGAATTAAGAGTTGTTCAGTTCTCAGTATGATTGCTCTTAATAAGCTCATATAATTATATGGTAATACTATGCAAAACTACTTCTGTGGGTTCTCTGCAATAGAGGAAGATTTCACCCTGGGAGAAAACACATAGTTAAGGTGGCAAGCCTCATTTTTTCACTTCAGTCCTGCCAGCCTCACAATGCATGCACTTCTTTTATTTCCTAAGGCTTGAACTCCTGAGGTCTTCTGATTGTATGAAAATCTACATTTTATGTATTTATTTTAAAGAATAAGCCTCCAGCTCTTAGGATTACAGACAAAAACTTCCAAAAATATATTAAAAATATTAAAGTAAAATCATGTCCTGGAGGACCAAGAAAAGAAAATGGAATCCAAAATTTGTGTTTGGTTGTTTTTGTCTCATGGTGTGTATTGATGATGGTGCTTCAGAAGGAGGTGAAACCTGCCCAGAGACTGTGGCCACTGGGGATGGACTGCAGGATGGGTAATACGGGTGCCTGGGGTTGAACCACGCTCGCACATACCCCTGATTAATCCCAACACAATGTCAGTAAAGGAAATTGTTTCCTTACACCAAGCCAAAACAGCAGGAAATTGCTTTTCTTTAAGAAGGTCCAGCTCTATAGGTCTTCCTGGCTTTGTTCCTTACCATGAGACATATTTTGAGTCGGTGAGCTAGATTCCCTGTACTTTGTTTCATGAATTTCTTGAGCGGAAATAGTCTTCTGTGTTCCACTGTGGGAGAAAGTGCTCCTGTGAAGCTTAATTGAGATTTATTATTTTTAAGATTGTTGGCTGAAATGTGAAAGCATGGTATTGTATTTGCACAGGAATTTATTGAACATTTCAAAAAGCAGAAAGGATTGTGGCTTGAGTGAAAGCTATTATAGAACTCGAGGTATACATTTTAGTATGCCTATCACTTTCAGGCAGACACAAGCTTTTAAGTAGTGCCAGTTGTTTGCTAGGGGAATTGCCCAGGGAGAACTACAGTATATTTCCTAATTAATTACTTCAGATTAAAGGTATCTTTAAATGCTACTGCATTGAAGGGCAAGTTATATTGGTGCTTTCAACTTACAACCTAAGAATTACTAATTGAATTTGTTTTAATTAGGAAAAGTCAGCTAGGACTGAGGAGCTGTCCCCCACCTCTTAAAGATTCTTGTAGATTGCAGTGCCCTGGAAATTGCTATGATTTGCCTTAAAAAGATGGTGAGGTTTCTTGTTTGTTTTTTAGCAAGTGTTACACTTTAGTTTTTTTCATTAGATATTATTGACAAAGAGTGGCTTCTTAAAACTAACACTATATACAATACATTCATTGCACAGGAAACCTGTCAGGGTGAATGAAATATGTTTCCATGAATCTTCACGGTCTGATGGTATTCCACCGAGAGTACAGGCTCAGAGCCTTCTTGCCTGAAGTATTTTACTTCAGTACTCATCCAAAAATATAATATCCAAATCTTTGACATCACACTGGAAGTGCAAATGTGAAGATTATTGAAGTGCAAAGGAAATCAAGAAAAGCTTGCACCTTTCATCTCTCCTCCACAGCACTACATCTAGGATTTCTTGTCAACATAGTGACTTTGTAAGTAGAGTTGATATTGAACATTAATTGACTGCTTCAGGTCCTGAAAAAATTTTTTGATTATCAGAGTCCTGAAGCAAAAACATTAAGCAGTACTTGAGGCTATTAGTACCTTAATAAAGAGAAGTGGCAGTCTCCACAGAATATGCAAGAAATCAGTTTTCTTAGTATTCAGGTGCCTAAATAAAATTCATTAGCATCTAACTCCTTTTCAAACTCTACCCTAGACTCTGTGCAGTTGGCCACACTGCTATCACTGAAAGTGTCCAAAATTCATGTTGGCCAAGGCAGCTTAATGAAAGATTTGCTTTGTCAACCATAAGATACATTAACAGAAGCATTTCATTGAAGGAAAGCAATTATTCTTTTGTTTTTGTTACCAGTGAAGCCTTGGCAGGAGTACTGCCTCCACTTCTGGGTAAGACGCTTCAAAAGGCAGCCAAATTACAGAGACCAGCGGAGAGAACACTCGGCTTCTTCAGATCACGATGATCAAGAACATGCGATACCAGCCTTCCACTAAAAATGTTGCTGTGAAGAAAGTGATTCATTGCGCTCCTTATCTGCTGGGGTTAGAAAAGAGGAAATGAGCATGTTGCAGATTTCCTCTGCTTCTGCTCTTAACATGTAGCCATCAGATGAAAGATAGCTTGAATTGATGCTCCAACATCGTGCCAGCAAGTGAGGATTCACTCCTTTTTGCAGGAAAAGGCAAGTAACTCACCTGCGATCAAGTTTCACAGTAACCACTGCAGGAAAAAACCATAGGGATCAGTGAATTTCAGCTGGGCATGATAGAATAGAAAGTCACTGGTCAGTACCTACACTAACAAGAACTAAGGACATTCATAGATACTTATCAAATAGCATATTCAGAACAAAGGCTTTTATTTTTTCTCACAGTATTCCCAGCAACAGTACAGAAATCATTTGACATCCTGTGAATGCCAAAGTTTATTCCTTGGCTGCTTTAATAGCTGTGAGTTAACTTCTTTCTTTTTGGGGCTAAGGAGGAAGCTATGCACTTCTGCTGCCTGAGCTGTGCGCTGCTCCTGTCCCCGAGCGGGCAAAGGACAGGGATGGGGACACAGCTGCTGCCCTTATCCTGCACTGAGGGTCATGGGGGGACACTGCCTCTCCCAGCTGACTTTGACAGGAATTTGCTTTCTGACATCTCATCATTGGATGTCAAGACATCACAAGACACTTCGGAGGTTTAACACATTTCTTCCCTATTCCTCCTCACGGTCCTTTGATAAAAGCTGATTCTGATGCTAGGCTAGTGCTTTCCTCCTTTTACCTCTAGCGTTGCATGAAGGCACCTCAGTAAGATTTTGCACAATGTCTCACAAGAGTTTCTTACCAGATTCATACCGACCACATTCCTTATGAGAACACCAAAAAAAGACTAAACATAGCCATACAAAAACCATTCTCCCTGCCTCATATACCAGCACTCCCATGGGGACTCAGAGCAATCCTGCTACATCAGTAACTAGGCATGGGAGATGTTTTCACTCCTCTTAGGTCTAATCCTGAGCATTAAAACAAAAAAAAACTCCAAACCCCAAAAGTGGCTAATGGCTGTTGTGGTTTAGAAGAACAGTCTTCAGAGCATGGAGAAAGGAAATGATCAATCAAATCTTATGTAGTCTTATCAAATCTTATCTGTAGTCTTCCAGCAATTTTCTGGGCAAATAATCAGATTAAGGGTTTGTTCTTTTTAGTACTTGAAAAATAACAATGATGAATGAAAGTCAACTTAATTTGTCAAATCATTTAAAACCAGTGTGCTTACCTTTGGCAGTGTAATACACCATAAAGGAAGAAGCAGCAGATGTCACGTATGTTGATTTTCATAAGGCTTTTGATATTCTCTCACATGATGTTCTCCAACTAAGAAAACATAGTTGAGATTAAAATTGCTTGGAGCAGCTAATGAAGCTTGCTGGAAAAACCTGCTTGGGGAGTATGTATCAACAGTCATTGATAATGATCATCAGTGTAGACATCATTGTAGTCATCAATACATGACCACAACGGAAGTAAGATTCCGTGGAGGCCCACTGTCATTCAGCATTTTTAAGCAGTGGTAGTATCCTGGTGCCAAAGAAAAGTAAAAGGAAGGGATGTGAATACAATACAGGGTAGGAACTCAAAACAGACTTGGCAAACCACAGAAAGAGATGGTAGAAAAGAAATTAATCTGAAGCAGCTTTAGTACAGGGTTTTACATTTTGGCATCACTATACAGCAGCATAAGTCCAGGTTTGGGAACGACCAAGCAGTTTCATGGAAAGGATATATATCTAACGGGGCATTCAGACTGTCCTGGGTCCAAAGCAGCATGCTGTTTTTAGAAGTAAATCCCATACAAGGATGCAATAACTAAAAGCTGCCTGATGTAATCCTCTGGCTCAGCTCAGCTCTGCGAGAAAGCAGCAGCTGGAGCTCTCTGCCCAGTTTATGCCTCAGGATGAGCATGGGACAAGCAGATCACAAAGAGAAGCTGAACTCATTTGGGTCCTTTAGCAAAGGAGCCTGAAGGGAAACATGAAACAGTCTCAGCTGCCAAGGATGTAAGAGGAAATGAGAGAGAGAGAGAGAGGAGAGATTAAATTTGCTTTCCATGCCCAGGATGGGCAAAATGTGGGGTTTGTACTGGGACTGATGCTATTTAATATCTTCATCAATGACAAGTGGGATTGACTGCACCCTCAGCAACTTTGTGGATGACACCAAGCTGTGTGGTGTGGCTGACACGCCTGAGGGACAAGATGCCATCCAGAGAGACCTAGACAGATTGGAGCAGTGGGCCCAGGAGAACCTCATGAACCTTTAACCTGCTTTGGCAGGGGGTTGGACTCAATGATCTCTAGAGGTCTCTTCCAACCCCTACGATTCTGTGATTCTGTGATTCATGAGGTTCAACAAAGCAAAGTGCGAAGTCTTGCACCTGGGTCATGGCAACTCCCCCTATCAATACAAGCTGGATGAAAGGATAGAGCACAGCCCTGCCAAAAAGGACTTGGGGGTACTGGTGGATGGCAGCTGGGTGTGAACCAGCAGCGTGCCCTTGTAGCCCAGAAAGCCAACCGTATCCCAGGCTGCATCAAAAGCAGCTTGGCCTTATGGATCTTTTCCAACTTGAGATATTCTATTATACTATTTAACACGTGCTCAACATCTTCCTCAGTATCTGTCAGGAAGTACAGGAATTCAGCTCTGCACTGGACAAGACCTGAGATAGAATACTTAGCTCTATTCAGCTTTTGATGCTGTGAAACAGACTTGATTTACAAGGTTAAAAAACAAAACAAACAATGAAGTAAAATGAGTGAGTGCAGTGGTGAGTACTGGAACAGAACAGGCAGAGACAGGCTGAACAGCACAGCGAACAGACCTCAGCCCTCTCATCAAGCTGCTTTCCACAACTCCAATGGCAGGGAATCCAGCCCCCAGTGCTGAGATCCAACACAGAGGAAGAATCATAGAATCATAGAAACACCAGGTTGGAAAGGACCTACAAGATCATCTAGTCCAACCGTCCTCCTATCACCATCCCTACCCACTAAGCTACTAAATCATGTCCCTTAGCACCTCATCCAGACGCGTCTTGAACAGCGCCAGGGATGGTTCAAGGCCTCCCTGGGCAGGCCATTCCAGTGCCTGACCACTCTTTCGGAGAAAAAGTTTTTCCTCATATCCAACCTAAATCTTCCCTGGCGCAACTTGTGGCCATTCCCTCTTGTCCTGTCAGTAGTTATCTGGGAGAAGAGGCCAACCCCCTCATCACCACAACCTCCCTTCAGGAAGTTGTAGAGTGCGATGAGGTCTCCCCTCAGAAAGAAAGAGGAAGAAACAACGGAATGAACCCAGAGATCCAAGTCAGGGCATTGCCTCCCAGTGTGCAGGCAGCTGCTTTAGTCTAGTGCACTCCACCATCTTCCATTATTCTTTAAAAGCTGCAGCTGGTGTGTGCCAGAATGGGCAGTGTGTTAGGCCAACATACGGCCTAGCAAGGTGACTGTTTAAAAGGCTCCAGTATTGGAGGGCTGGAACTGCTGTGTTCCTAGGATAATTCTTAAAAACACCTCCTTTGGCTGGAGCTCAAACCTCTGTACCCACACCTCCCATGCTGTGTGCCAGGCTGTGACGTTCTCACACACAAATCCACCCCGTTTCACAAGCAGCAGGTGGAGCGGGGCCTGGCGGCCTTCCTCCCGTGCCTGTCACACCGCTCCACCGCCATCGCAGCAGCACTGCTGCTCAGCGCACAGCTGTTCGCGGGAGAGCCCTCTCCCCAAAGGATTCTCTCTGGATGTAATCGTGCTGTTCATCTATTACAACACGACGTCACATAGGAAACTTCTCTGCTGGGACAGACAGGTGCATAATTCACAGCTACAGAGGAAGCTTTGACGAAGGCCTCTACTTTCTGGTCTGTGTGCAACCTAGGCATAGGAGAGCCTGTGGGAATTTACTTCAGGCTACAGCCGCATCCTGGCACCCATCACCCATCAGGAAATCATACCTGGTCAAATTGTTAAGCAGTGTGACAAAGGGGAGGACATGACTGCTCTGATAAGCATCCAAACCCAGGCCCTCCCTGTACCCCAGCTCAACCTGCCGAGGATTAGACTGATCTAATGTGCTCGCGTACATACCCACATCGTGCTCTGCAAGAGCTTCTTATCTGGTATCAGGGAAACGCTGCTCAGAGGGAGACTTCAGCCTGAGCATGTGCCTTCCTAGAGGCAAGCTCTGAAGCCCAGCCTGGGGAACGAAAGCGCCCAGCAAGCAACGTTACACATTAATTCTGTTGAGGCACCATTTGGTTGATTTTAATGAGCTAGGCCAACACTCTATTTCTTTCAAAGAAGTTAAAAAAAAAAAATAAAAAATAATAGCACTGCTTGTGAGCGTGCAATCACAACGAACAGACTGGAGCCTACTTTGTCTCTACCACAAACATACACAAACTTGGAACCGTGCACTGAAATGGATGTTATTCCCACAGTCATACTTCATGTACAAAGTCTTGCAACTGCAGAAGCTATTCTCAAACATTCCTATTTTCTAATGGTCAGAGTTATTTATCAGCCTAAATTGTTTCTTAAATGATAAATGCACTCCTTGTAGAGTGCATCAGCAACCACGTAAATGAGACAAGTTTTAGAAGCCTCACCCTGCCCAGCATTACCCCAAGGTGGGCAGAAGGAGAAAATCAGTCACTGACAATTTATCCGTGAAAAACATTATCCTGAGCAATTTCTCTTCAAGACACCTGGAAAGGCTTTCAAATGCTCCACAAGATGCTAAACAGATTTTACAGGTTTCACGTGGCTTTTAGGCCACAGCTTCTCATTAATTAGGGATTCTGGTTTATAGCCTTTGCAGGACTGCATTTGAAGATCAGCAGGTGTCCTCGTACTTGTATTATCCAGAAGTGAATTTGTAATGCCGATAATGTGATACTTACTTATCTCACTACTCACCACAGGCTATTGACAGCTACTTGGAAATCTACAGCAAACCCAAGGCCAGTAATTGTGTTTAGAGGAAGAAAATCAAGACAACCAATCTTTTAAAAGCCGAAGAGCCTTTCCCTTCTACAGTTTAATTTCCGTGAGAATATATTCTTCAAAATACAAGATTTATTCAGTCATCTTTTTTAAAAAAAAGCTACAGATGACAGCCTGAATGAACACTAGAAGAACACCAGAACCACCAATAACAAATCGACATATCCCAAGTGACAGAAAGGAGAGCAGATTGAAGAGCTAGCTCATCTCCTTGGTGTTTAAACTGCAAGGAGAATGGAAAGTGTAACACTTGCAAACTTTGAATAGCGTGTTTTGTCTCTTACTATTGGAGCTCATTACCCTGGCTTCCTACTCTCATGGACCGCCAGTGACAAACCAGAGGGTACCTCGCTCCTTGCAGTGGTCATCTGAAACTATGTGGCTTATTTTTTAGAGTTTGCAGTTTTATTAGAGTATCAAGAGTTCAGCACACCTATTGTCCGCAGGCACCTTGTGACAAAAGTTCACGTTATCGAAGACTGGACTACAGGAATTTTAATGTTTAATGTTAATTTTAATGTTAATTTTAATGTTTCATAAACATATCACTTAAATAGTAATGAATGACCAGAAGTTTCAGACCGAAAGCTGAAACGTACTTCACACACTTTGCCTTTTTGAACAGAAGGCCCACGAAGCAGGTAAATCAGTTCCACAAAGTGGCTCTGATACCATTAGCAGAACACCTGTGAAGAATCACTGATGAAATACACTCCAGAGTTCTGTTCCTTCCCTTTAAGGAAACAAAGATGTAGCATGTGCAATGGCTGGAGAATTTATTCCTGCCTGTATGGAGGCAATACAGCAGGTGGTTACTACATGGCAGAACAGGCACCATACAGCACTGCCATAGCTGGAGCAGAAGTAGCTCTCCCTGTTCAACGTTACAGGCATCTTAAGTTACTCAAGACAACTCAAAATTTCTTATCAGCCTTACATATAGTGTTATATATAGTATAGTATAACAATATACAGTGCTGTGCTACTATATTAAGGACATTGACTCAAATCAGTAGCTAGTGCCAAGCCCCAGAGCAAGCTCCGTTTTCAGTATAGATATGGCTTGCAGGAGTCCAAAGGGCAGAGTGTCAATTGACCTGAAAAGAAGGTCTCATGGCTTTGAGGTTAGCTGTCCTTTGAGGTTAGGATACTTCAAGAGCTGTTTCCAGAAGAGACAAGTTTAGCACAACTCCTGCTGTCTTGGTTATAGAAGGAAGTTGGCTGGTAGCTACACTGCTGCCTTTAACAGGGACATCACGCTCCAATCAATTCTGCGTGACAATTCCGGACAGTCCTGACACCAGGAGCTGTACTTGCTAACACCAATTAAAATGTCCTCACGTTCAGATTTTGTATACTGAGCTGAAGAATGTGCTGTGCAACGCTGCATTTTACATTTCTCATTAAGCTGGAGGCATCCCTTCCCAAGACCACGCAATTCAACCTATTTAATTATCTGCTCTAAACCTACACTACCAACTTTAAGCTGTCAGCATCAACTAGCATCTAGCCATTCCTGAGCTACTTTGATGCTTATCTTCAAATGAAGCAGAGGATATAAGCGTGTCAGGACTGGACATCACTGAAATGTATGCTTTCTGATAGTCAAAGTAGCCAACACACATAAGGACTTCCTAATATTTTTTTTGTCCAACAAACTGAGCATGGATGGGAATCAGCAACTCCGACATAAAATTTTTGTTCCTCAAGCACCCAAAATTGCTCTATTAAAATACGCTTTTTTTGCACCTTCTTGATATGGTGATCTCTCATATCACCAATCTGAGATTGATCATCTGTGATAAAAACCACGCAAGCAATAAATGTATTACAGTATTATGGTATTACAGTATTATGGTATTACAATACAGTATTTGCCTATTCCATAATTCAGAATTTATTTAGTGAAGGGTGCTTACAACAGAATTGCACCAGCCACCCTAAAAATTAGAACTCCAAGTAGAGCTACTGCAACCCAGATCTTTGGACTTAGAAAAAATCAGCTCCTCTCCAGTCCTGGATGCACAACACTCCACAGTCAGGCTGTAAGACAGAACTGCCTCCAATTACGAGGGAAACCATGGCTCAGCCTGACAGCATCACTCCACTACAAAGTAGCAGCACATGGAAGAAATGGCACACACAGCTTTAAATGGCAGCTGTGGAATACAGGTGGGAAGAGTATTTCACATAAGGACAAATTTTAAAATCTAAATTCATTTCACTACAAATATGTCAACAGGAAATGTTTTTGGCAAAACTGAGAAATAGTTTAAGAAGCTATAATACTTTGATATTTATGTGTTATTAAAGCTGCAAGCTCACTAAAGAGCGTTCTTTGGTATTATGTATTCATGATCCATCTTAGAACTCTTAAAACTGTCAGCATTTCTTTCAAATCACACTGTAACAGACAGTGAAGTCTCTCCCCAAAACTCTAGCCCGGCTCAAGCTTTAATGGCGTAACAGGTAAAAGATACTATTCTCTCCGAGAGAAAAAAAACATACAGAAATGATATCTTAGGTGTTTTTGAGAGCCTACATAGTCTAAGCATCTCATATCGCTATATACAGAAATATTTCCTTGACATAAAGCCAGTCCCATTGCACTGCTTTCAGTGTTTGTTGCAGCCTCCTTTGCTAGCTGCTTAGTTCTCGCAGATAACTACTTGCTTCCTTAGACTCAGCAAAATTAACACAGCCCAAATTCCTAAGAAAAAGCAATTAATCTGAAGTTTTATGGGAAAAGTTTTGTAATTATCAGGAGCATTTCCAAAAACATGATTACCCAAGACCTACACAGTTGGTTCAATTCCTAGTTTGCTCACAACTGTCTGGTTTGTGAGACAAAATGTTGCTAAGATTCACAGAATTTGAGTTTGACGACATTTGTACTAAAACTGACTTGTAATTTTTGCTTACTGCCACCAGCTAGGTACAGAATTGCACCCCATGAGCTCAGCTGAGCTGCGATAGCAGCCACAACCAAGCCAATACTGGCTTTAACAGACTTGAAGTAAGGCTTACAAAAATTAACTTCTAAATAAATATTTAGAATATTGAAAATTTTGCAACACAAAAAAAAAGACGGTTGAAAAGTTTCAAACTCAATTAAGATGCAAACACTTGTGAAAACAGTGTACTCATGACTGTAAAGCTACTTTGCTTGAGGGGAAATTCTGCTGGGCTGATGAACATCTGAAAGGCTTCAAAAGATTAATTAAATAATCCTATGGAAAACACAGTTGTTACTTAATGCTTCCATAATTAATAATCCTCATTGTGAATATACACCCCATTCAGTGTGTGCTTTTGGAATCAATTTGGCAACTGTGACTTCAGCTGAAATCACTGCTTGCATCAGAACTGTCCAGATTTTAATTGTGAAGGGATTTATGAATTGAAGAACTCAATTTATTCACTGCTTAACCTTTGATGCTCTTATTTCACCGTTAAGATGGAGCTTTTCAATAAAAGTTAAAGAAGAACTGTATTCATAGACTAGGAATTTGGTCTTAATATTCTGCTTTCCTCACCCTCAATCAAGACACCTCCAGTTCCAGGACCAGCCAGCGTCAGAGATGTAGCTGCAACCCCCCACTGAATATGTTGTGCTGGATATTCCAGGGATCCCTGTTAATCCCAAGAACAATCAGAGCCTGGAGCAAGAGAAAACCATGACATTTCATGAGCAGTTGGGCCCCCACCAGACTTCCAGAGCTGAACAGAAGGTGTTGCACTTGCAACATCCTCTACTCCAGACCTTAAGAGTACCTTTGAGTCATTTTGATCTGTAAGTGAACCACACCAGCATTATGCCTGCACAACAAGCAGAGGTGACTGCCATATGCAAAAGCCCAGCTATACTGCTTTGGACCTAGGTATTACAATTAAAGAGTAAAAACAAAGCAAGAAACGCTCCCAGCCTCAAGAATAGGATCTGGGCCCTGACATGGCCTTGGAGCAGTCAGCTGTCATCCCCTCCCTGTTACTGTCATGTGCTCACAGCAAAGGATACGCCTACACCTATACTGCAACTGCATTTGGTGTTGCTGCACAGGTGTCCAACTGTGGTAACTGACTGTCTTAAGTATCTCTCTCTCTCAACACATATTTTTCCATTTACATGGCTTTCGCTTTTAAAAAAGCACATTATTAAGCAGGTTGGCTTCAAAACCTTATCTTCCTGCAAGTGGTGACAGCCAACTGCCGCTAAAATAGAAACAAAGCAGAAGAAAAGCAAGCGGCAAACCCATTCTTGCACATTCTTGTCCCACATTAGCAATAATGTTACTTCATGGAAATCAGAATTTAATTCAGTAAATGCATTGCAAATTTACCAACTGTGAACACTAACAAAGAAATGTTGACACCGTACTTTTCCTTTTTTAAACAAATATTACAAAATTGAATTTTATTGAGTTTCACACAAGATGCACTTATAAAATTGATACAGAATGTCATTCAACAGAAAAAAAATGAAAGCAATTCCAAGCTTCCTTTAGCAACTGCTAAATAATCCAGAAATAAGATACACCAAATTGACAGATAATCTGAATTTCAATGTGTGAACATCTCCAATTAGTATAAAATACATTGAAAATTAAGAATTTCAGATGTTTTTCCAGCACAATTCCTCTTCTTTGTACTCCCATCCCTGAACAGCAACCACGGGTTTTGGCCACTACCCCAGCCACTCTCGATGGGAGAGGAGAGGCTGACAGACTGCAGCGAGAAGCTCCCACCAGAGCAGACCACAGCAACCCACATGGCAAAGCTACCTCATTACCACGTCTGCTCAGATACGTAATTCTGTGCAATGGTCTCCATTTGCTAAATGACTGTCGTCCTGCAAGTTTCAGGGATTAGCATACACCTTAAAATCACATTTTGTATTTAACCAAATCAACCGCAGCTTTTTTTTTTTTTCCTACAAACTGTGAAATAGTGAAATGTAAATTTTGTCATCATCTGTTCAGCACTGAAGTACTTGCGTGATACTTCTCCTTGGAAGGCGAACCTGGTGCTTACTTAAATACCTGAAAGGCATTTGAAGTTAAAGCTGTGTTTTAACAACACGTGAAGAATTTATCATTGACCAAAGGGTCTCTTTTGAGGCCGAAGTTTTGATATGAATTTATTTCATTCTTGGTTTCAAGGTTCCAAACCATCTTTCATCAACTCTCCCACAGCTGCTCCTCACACCAGGAAGATGCACTGTAAAGCTTAAATGCGCTTTATAGATCTAGTTCATCTATGGGAGTTTGGCTAAGACCAATCAACTAAAATGGATAATTTTGATTTGATTGTCAGTCTGTGCTTTTACAGGCATGTTCTCGGGCAAGTATATACACAGATGTCATTCTTAGCAGAGTTAAACACAAAAATGCAGTACAATATTCTTTTCTGTTGCGTTACTGCCATACATACAATTCCAATTAACAGTCTTTCTTCAGCATATACACACATACCCCCCTTTACTATCCCCTTCAGCAAGAAAAAATCCTGAGCTTTTAAAAATAATTTTTATAAATAATTTGCCTTGCAGGACACACAGCTGAACACAGCAAATGCTTATACTTCATATTTTCCCAGTTAAGCAGGACCTTCATTGTATTTTGTATTTTTGATTTTTCCTCAGTGTTTGGTTTTTAGATAAAATAGTATGCAGTAAATCTTTAATTTAAAGGCAATTTTTTATTCTGATTAGTTCAGATACATCTTGAAAAGATTTTTCTGTTGACAAGAATAACTATCCTGACTTACTGGTTTATGTACCAATGCTTTATGCGTTTGTTGAAATAAGCACAAGTTTTGAATTCTCTTTGCAGATGTTTAATAAAACAAGATAACTGGAAAGGCAAGCTTCCTGTCATGTTGTCATACATTTCCAAGAATATCCTTACACTGGAGGAACCTTCATGAAAAGTGGTATGTTCTGGAAGCGTGGTTTCATAATGCAGAACAGGATTATGCTTTTTTTTCCAGTCTGTTTTCCAGAAAAGTGATACTGCAGCTCTGCCACCAGGCTAGAGACTCACGATCCACCACATTTTCCAAGAGGCAAGTTAAAGATCGCTTACTTGACCTGACCAGATACCAAGCCAGGTTACTTGTAGGAAGAAATTAATATTTTTTGCCATTAATAATTTAAGTTTTTAAATAAATATTTATGTGCCTTTTTTTGGCAACTGTCCATTCTGGTAGCATCTTCTGTCCCAACAGCTCAGTAACCTCAGCACGTTGATTAAAAAAATCTTAGTCAATTCTGTTTCCACAAATAGTAAACCTGTCTATCTCCAGCAAGTCTTTCTTTGAAGACCTGTGTTTTAATTCTGAACTGTCTTGGCTTATATCTTTTTCTTCTCCATCAGGAGTTGTCAGGAACTGATCAGAACTGCTTGTGACAAGTAAAGACGGTGTGTTGTCTTTCTGATGCACAGGCTGATTAGTAACTGATGTAGATCCATTTTCATCTGTGGAAAATCCTGTTGGAAGAAAAGACAATTACAAAGATAATCATGAATGTAACACAGACATACCAATGTATCTTTAACATTTCGATTAATCCAAGGTTGTCCTGAAAAAGTGCAACACATGAAAGCGGCAGAAGCAACAAAAGAATGCTTTGTGGAAGCCAGGTAACTGGAATGGCTACTAAGCCACATCTCTTCTTAGTTAGATAAAGCCATGAATGAGGATGTTGTTTCTAATTTGGTAAAGGATAAAAAAAAAAAAAAAAGAATTCTAAAGAAGTTCAGATAGGGAGTAAGAGCATGAGCAGATGTTTTACTGAACCTTTTTCTATGTTGTAACAAGTAGCCAGAAGTCAGGCTCTACAGAAGAATGTGGAGTCAATTTTTGTTGGCTTACACAAGAAGATTTTTGACAGTCACTATGTGAGTCACGCAAGTATTTTCTACTAAGATAAAAGGAATCCAAAATGAATTAGATATGCCTAATCCTCTACATATGTAGAGTAAACCGGGTTTCTCTAGGGATGGCTAGTAAGTGACTCATACAGAGCTACGCACTTCTGTAGCAAAGGATCCTAAAGCAGTACTACTAAAGCTGTCTATTTTTATTTCTGCCTCTTACTTCAGTGCAACTGAACACATTACTCATAAATATCTTAAGTTTTTGGAGCCAATCTGTGTATTGTTTCCACATTTTGTTAAAACATTAAAAAAATATTACAATGCACAGACAAATAACAAGGAAATCAGATTTCCTTATTTACTTGCTACTCTTAACTGAGTATCTAAAGGAACCTGAAGAAATGTGACTAATGTTGAGAGTACTGCAGAATGATCCAAGGAAAAATTATTTGACAGAATGGCAGCACTATGCAAATTATTCACTCAAGATAATTACTACAAAAACTTTCTTATATATAGCTCTACACAGTATACCATCTACTGTTTGAAGGTAAATGGATTACTCCTCACTGTATTATGCAAGTCAGATGTAATTAATTTGCATCAAAACATGAGAAAAGTGACTCAAAGTATAGAGCTTTGTTACAAAGGAAAGTATTTTCTAACCAAGCAGCTTCCAGAGAAAACTGATCAGGCTATAAATGATTACCAGTAACCAGAACCTCCATTCTTTGTAAGTTAAACATTTTAAAGTTTTGAAGGATGAAATGTAAAATGTGGAAGAGGTAGAGGTTCTTATACAAAAATAAGTTGACTTAGATTATAAACTGATAGAAATTAGACCAGATTAATTATCTTACTCTCATTGTAGTAAGAGATGAGTAGAAAGACTGTATGGAAAAAGCCTGGTAAGTAAGGCACAAGGATTAATCAATCCTGCAGATTCCAACAGTAATGATAAAGACACACACAAGCTGACGAAGGTTAAATCACTGTTTCACATAACTGAGGTTTCTAGTACATATAGAGCTGCACGAGAGTACAAAAAACTGAAACGGCTGAAAACTGAGCTTCCTCATCACTGATGGAAGTTAAGGATATTCTTTTTGGCAGCTTTTTGGTTGCTACTTTTTAACTATAAATTTTTCATTTGAGGAAATAAACATCTCTGCTGACTGACCTCGTAAAATTGCTGTTGCTTCTGTTAAAAACAGTCTTCAGGATTTATTTACTGTAAGTTTAAGGGCTGGCCTAAGTATAGCTTATTAAAGCTCATATCCAAGTGTAGTACTAGAATGTTTAATTAAAACATTAGCACCAGTACGACAGAGTTCTCTAACGAAACACAAAAGGCATTTAAGGCCAATTCGTATCACATCCTTTTACAATTGAACTAAAGCAACTCTATGAATTTAAGCTATTTAAAAGCGTCTGCACCACATTTTAGCCTGATGTCACTTGATACAGCTGAGATATAGGGATTTATAACTGAAGCACTGACAGATTCTTAACTCTGCTATTGCTGGCAAGACACTGTGACAACCAATCAGTACCTTACATTTCAAGCTGTTCAAGTCTTTGGCAAGCAACAGAGTGAACACAATAATAGCCTCACTGTTAAGATCTCTAGGGCTCTCACTGAACTCTTCACAGAGGAAGACATACAATCCAACTCAGCCAACTGAAACAATGAGGGTTTCTGTTTCCTTCTACAACTTGTCACAGGAATATAATGTAATGCCCCAGACCAATTACCTACCAACCACTAATGTTGAGGACTTATACGAGGAAGACTGCACAGACTTGAAACAAAGTGGGTAAAGACAAGCTGAAATTCCTATTCAGATTTCCATAAAGTTTTTCATTCATGTGTTTGCTAGAATTATAAATAATTATGTTTATTTTGTACTACGTTTTACATTAACTTCCACAACAAATGGAACACTTCATCATAAAGCACCAGCACTACCAGAGATCATGCGTAAATATTGACCTGTGTAGTGCTGACATTTCCATCACCTCTGTTATACCAGGGTAGGATTTTTTGAGAAAGGAGTATTTACAACCAAAAGAAGATGCATGAACTAAAAGCAATAAATTCTATTTGCAGACTTGCTTACTCCTGTACTATTGCACAATGAATTGGTTCAGCAACAGGGCGTGTGGGAAACAGCGTCATACATCTGGTTTCATACTGAATTTAGTCTGAAAGCAATTTTCATTACAGTTGAAAACAGAACGAGACATTTAAGCTTACCATGGGTAGATTTAAACATGCTTTGTGATTTGCCAACTGGCTTCCCCGCGGTGGCAGTCGGGACAGGATTGAATAATTTCTCCTCCATTTTTGCTTCCTTTACATACTGACAGGATTTCCCCAGCAATACAATACTGTTAAGGACTTTTAGGGATATTAACCTGAATAAACAAAAGGGATTTATTTACACATTTGCATTACCAAATATTCATATTAAAATAACCGCACATCATCGCTGCTGTCTTGGAACAATTAGCTATGAAATTAAATCCTCCAATAGTACGATCAAAAGTTAATTTGCTTTTCTTAATAATTTGTTTCAGGTTCAGTGCTTAAAAATAACTTTTTCCCCCTCATAAGGCACCTACAAGCAAACATCAAGTTTAACACAGTGACAAGGACAGCTAAGCCCTTTAACGCAGCAAATTTTTAAAGAAAGAATTAAAAAGGGCTCTCAACAGAACAAGTCCAAAATAAGCACGGTACTGTTAAGTCTGCAACCTTACATGCACTCAGAGAACGATGGTAGCAGACTTGGAAGCCCAAGAAAGCAAATATCTAGCTTCCATAAACTACAGACTAATCATAAAAAGTTCTTTTTGGTATCACAGAAGACAGTTCATAAAGCTCAACAAAACCAAGGGGCAGCACTGCATTATCACTGCAGTACTTTGCAGCTGATGGCAGATTCCTTTTCTGTAATCACTAATTTGTGGCATGAATTTTGGCAAATCATGAAAGTCCCTGATATCTGTTGTCTTTGAAGGAAGGTCTCATCTACCATTGAGTGCTTACAGATTTACAGTTCAAATGAACTTTTTAAAATCTAAGTTCCATTACTAGCTCTACACAACATGCAGGCCAACATCCACTCAAGAGGTGGAAGCAGCAGCAGACCTCCTACACAGAAAATGAAACAGCGATCTGTTCTCTGCAGGATTAATTCTACTCTTTACATAAATCAACCTACGTAACTAAATTGAACCAAATGCAGACTGAATTTAAATTCTCCACTCTGAAGATCTGTTTATTATGGACATTGCTAACATGCTAAAAAGAAGACCTGAGAATAAGTGAACATTCACAGATTAAAATCCATAGAGCGCTCTGACTGCTTAATCATTAAGTGGCCCAAGCACCCTTCAGCAGAAACTTTGCCTCTGACTGCATTAATGTAATCACAATTTGTCAAGCAGAAAAACAAAGTACATCACATTTTTAAGGAAATATGTAATGCATTTCTTTTTAGAAGAAATTTAGAGAAATGAAAGAAAGAACAGAGTAGTCCATTCCAGTATTGAGAAGAAACATTTTAGTATCCAAGCAACCACAATTATTTTATATGAGCTAAAAGCCATGTCTCTACAATTCTATTAGGTTATCAGGACAGATTTTGTTTCCAAGAGTTAAGAGCTCTCCTCCTATTTTTTATGTTTTATTTTGTTAAGTCTTAGAACTAAAAAGTTCACTCTTACACTTTTTTTTTTTTAAATGTAATATGTGTTTTTGTTCAGAGACAGTAGGTGTTCATAGCATGCTTTGACTCTAACGAGATCAAAAGTTGAAAAAGCCACAAATCAGTATTTTGTTGGTTCAGCTTCTCATGGAAAATTGTGCAAGAGATTCAAATTTTTAACTACCAAATATGTTAAAAGCTGTTCAGAGTCCTAGAAAAGTAAAACTCAAGTTTCATGTGCTGGACAAGACTGTAATAGTATAACTTACAGCATTACAGTAGTTAGATATCAATACAAAACAGTGTCTTCCACATTATAGTCTTAATCCTCTGCTCTGTTAACTGTTCCAGATGCGATCACAGATTTTTCTCACATTTACACCATACTAATTTGATGCAAAACTGAAGTTTGCGTTAAGAACTCAAATTTCTTGAAAGATAAAAGAGATGAATTAGCTCCACATCTGAGATCATGACGGAAGCTAGAATCTATCCTTACTTTTCAACATGGAAAAAACAAACAAATTTATTTTTTCTTGTGACCTAAAAGTTGAACTCTAGAACTACAGGCTTGAACACAGCCCAAGAAAATGGTTTTGGCCCAAAGAAAGCCTTCATTGTTATCTCCTTCCTCATTCTACAATTCTCTCTTATTCCAGCAAATGCACTAGTCCTTGACTGCACACTACAGCTTCCCTGCAGACTAGCAACGATGCCTTCAAAGAGCAGCGTTTTATCCTGTATGTTAATGACATTACTGCTTCCTTCCCTCCATCTTCCAAGTCACAGAGAAAATTCCAGGACTGCGGCAGTGGAATGGTAGGGAAAAAAAAAGAAAAAGAAAAAACACTGAGTAGTACAAAGGTGCTGAGCCTGGTATACCAAAGCATGACTGTGATGATCAGGGGCTAGTGCTTTAGGGAGAAGATTTTGTATGCTGGGGAAAAACTCATGTAAGTGTGATGCAGAGGAATACAGCTAACATTTTGACATTTGAGCTATTTACATTAACTTAAATTCCTAACTATCCTACATTAAAGAGAAGAGTCACTAAAGAGTCACTACGCTGACGTGCCCTGGTCACATCAGACCGAGTTCCAGCTCTATTGCTGGTCAAGGTCAGAGTAGATCTAACAGTCTACCTACACACAAAAATGCACAGTGATCTCATTCTTTTCATAAGGAACTGTAAAAGAGCAACTTGCTCTCTTCCAGTGTCCCTGAAGAACTTCTGCCCCAGATCTTCAACTTCCCAAGCCTTTCTGCCTTCAGTTACAAACACAACTGGGTGGGAAATGGGAACAGATATTCCTACAATGCTACAGGCAAAAATGAATAGTCACGCTGTGAATTACCATGTGTTACTACAGGATACCCCAATGCTGCTTTGTGTTGCACGAGTCTGAGTCGCTTACTTCTTTATGGTCAATTTTAGGAGGAATTGATTGTTCCATAATCAATCAGTACTCAGAGACAATAAATGCTCACACAGTTAAGTATGCAGTTTTCTTACAGCTTAAGATAGGCAAACTAGACTGGATTTAAAGTACATAAATCTGAGATGCATTTAGTTGTAGAGACTGGTGAGAAACTAAGGATAAAACATGTAAACAGATGAAGCAGTAAAGGGATGCTTGCAGGTCATTGTTTTTAGAAAAAAAATACAATTGTGACAGGACAGAATATTCCTTAGCTAAGATTCCTTACTGACCCCAACCTTCCTAGAAAGATGAGCCTCACATCTTGCATTTGTTTATAGCAACTACATCACAAGAAACCAAGCATTTAACAACCAGAGGTAAAAATTCATTATCTGCTCAGAGTGTTTAAACTGCTGGCTGCTGTTGGGCATATCACACCTTCAATTCTTTTCACAAGAAGTTTCATCCCTTCAAATTCAATTTCTCCTTTTATGACAACAGACAAATGCCATCTCTTCACATAAATTCCTTCCGTTACCTTTCTGTAGTTATTTTCATTACTTAAATTGCTTACATCAAAGGTTAATATCCTCAAATAGTTACGATACAGTTATGATGCCTATGGACCAATCTTTTTCAAATCAGTTTATCAGCACAAGCATTTTACATTTACCTCTATTCAACATAAATGGTGTTTACATGTATATCCAGATGTATCAACAAAAGCTTTTTTCACATCTGATTACATAATGGCAAGTATTTTTCAGTTACGTGCATTTACTTACCCACAGTAGAAGAGCACAACACAGATGTAAGATAAGACTCCTTGTACTTTTACTGAGCTTGTTACGACTCTCATGAGCTGTTTTAAGGATAAGTTGGGCACAGTTATAGCATACAATTCACATACAGCACACAATTCATTAATAGAATATTCTAACAGACCTTTCATATTGGGTAAATACAAGACAAAAGTAGAAGTATTTACGTTATTAGAAATTTATTCTAACATTCTCTTTGACAGTGCTGACTAGTCAAGATTTTTATTTAAATAAATACTATACCAGCATCTAGGTATGAGTTTGCTGAAACTACAGTCTATTAGTGCTTATTTCAACAACGATTTCTACATAAAATAACAAACCAAAAAACATCCCTAAAAGTCAAGGACTACAAGATGACGTAAGAATGAAGTGCTGATGTAAAAGAATTAGAGCGTTTCACACTGTACAAACATTTTGAATACAAGCTTCTTTTGTGGATTAAGGACATGAATCCCAAGTTACAATGACAGAAGATCCTGAAATCTGTTTTAACTTCAGTATTTCACAGTTAGGGCTCCAACTTAGCAAAATGCTTCAGTTTGTGTTAAAATCTGTTAGTATCAAGATTATCAATCTGTTAGTGTCAGCTAATTAACTTGAAAGAGGCATTTCAATTCTCACTGGATGTGATTTATTATAAAAGAAATTATGATCACAGTTTTTCCTTTAAAAATCCTGGATAAAAACTAGGCAAAGCCTGCCAATAGTATTTTTCCTCTCAGCTCTACAGAAAAACATTACATTTAAAGTTAATTCACAATGACAGTCTTCAAGGGAAATTACGAATTAGCATCTTTGCTTGCAAAGTAAGTATATGCTCCCAGTATTATAACTGCTGCCCGTCTACATGTGCGTACGGGTAAAGTCACAGCAGCTATTTACAGAAAACATTGTGTAATTGTTAACTCAGAACAGACTGCATGTGGATGCAATTCCAGTAATGAAGTGTTTCATTTTACAGCAACATGTCCATTCAACAGGGTCAACTACTTCAGCGTCACATACTCAAGAACAGCTCAGAAGCACAGTGCCCCCAAAGAAAAGAAAACCTAGCCACTGAATGTGCCGTTGCAGGGACAACCACAAGGACTCCTACAAGAACCCCAAAAGCCCAGTACGTTACTGCTAACCTTCTGGCAACCAGCTGCTTTGACTTTTCTGAATGAACGAGCAGGATACTTGCCAAAAGGAATAAATGTTTAACAACCACAGATGTAGTTTAATTTCATTGCAACAATCCAAGTGCTGATGAATTCTACAAATTTAATACATATTCAACTTTCTATGAAAGGCTGATAAACACTAACACATTTGTGAAGTCACATGTGACTTCACACCACATATGTGATACAAGTTATACTGAATACTAACTCAGCCTTGTAGCATCACATCAGTTACTTAAGGAAATTGTTTCATCCTCCAAACATGAAAACAAGCTAGCTATCTCACAAGCATATTCTCAACAAAGACAGACCTTACGGACAGAAAGCTGATAGGAAAGATATAACTTACTAAAACAGCCAGTGGAAGAGGAATAAAACCCATTCTTCTGGAAACTGAATCACTATAATCTGTATATGCCTAGGGTAAAAAGAAAAAGAGGAAGAATAAGAAACTTTTTTGCAAAGGAATGATTTTATTTTAGCTTGGCATACCCTCTATGCAAGAATCAATCTGTGCTAACAAACACTACAGTGTTATGAAGTGTACAGATTCACATTTTGAAATGCAAATGCAGATATATGTACTCACAGACAAAAAAAGCAATACTATCGTGACCACTAAGATTGGCTTTAGTGCTCTAAAGCAATAGCAACTGGAATATAATACAAATCTCTAAACCAAGAGCAATTAGGACACTGAATCCAAACACACTATGATATTTCATCGGTTCATCATTTCGAGCTCAGAGACCTCTTTGTGCTAATTTGACTTTGATCCTCAAGAAAAACCCCCAACAGGGATAAAAAGCAATTACCATACTATCAATTTTAAAGCATTCTAACATATCTGTAATTAACCTAGGATAACTATCTTAAAAACATTTAAAAATGGTTACATTGCCACTCTCATAGCACTACTCTGCAGGAAACCTTTCATGCAGCATTGAAAGCCATCCTGAAGTCAGGTTGCATCATATGTCAAAATTCTCACGCATCTCAAAATGTCAAAATATCTCAAAAAGTTGTTACAAGCATCCACTGACTGTATTTCGAGGAGACTTCTGAACAATAAAGCCTGAACTGACCAACAGTGGGATAAAAATAATATACACCACAAGGAAATATTGCTGTTACCTCTTATTAAAGAAAACAGAGCACAATGCCAGTGCTATAGGAGTGAAACTATTCTGTAAGTACTTAAGTATTCATTCCAATATCCCACTAGAACAATTGTGTTAATACAAGAAAACACCATAACTTTCAAGCTTACATTTTTCTGTCGACTGCTAACAAGGTCAAATGCAAGACTGGCTCTGTACTCACTGTAGACCTGGAAAAAGTCCAGCACATCAGATGTGTGATTAGTGTGTTAACACACTCTACAGAAGCAACAGTTTTATTAATAAAATATTTTTGTAAAAATACTGTAAACACTTATGCACAGGCTGAAGGAGTCAAACCTACTTCTGCTGATATTTAGTTGTACCCTTCAACAGATGAATCTTTATTTCTGTAAGGAAGTAACTTTTGTATATATACAACAAATTAGACTGCTATGCTTTTGAAATTGAATGAGAATTTATAAAGCGTTTACTGAAGATGATCAGTACCACAAGAGAAATCATGTTTCCTTTTCTCCTTACAACTCATGATTTACGCTACATGAAGCACTGGGATCAAATTAAACAAGTAAGCAAACTTACTTATATACCACACAAGTGATCCCACAAAATAAGAAAAACGTATCGGGAACATAAATGAAGCTTTTTCCTTTTAAAACAGCTCTACACATCAAGACAGAGAAGGATAACTGGCAGGGCAACTAGCACAGTGGGTGCTCAAACTTATGAAGTCTCACTTAACTACAAGTCATGAGACCTTCACACAGAAAAACCACAAGTTTTGTTAAAGAAACCTTGCAAAATTGTTACCTACTACCCTCCACAACCCAAGCTGTTTCAGCACACTGAAGCACGCTCCCTTTCTGTCTAGCGTGACTTCATTATCTCTTTTCTGTACTCTCTGCATGAAAGTAGGGCATGCATAAATGCCTTTGGCATAAGGGAGCTTATTAAGTACATCTATTAAGCTTGTTTTAACACCACACAATGCAGTTACTTCAGAGATGCTGAAAATAATAGCACTTCAAGTTTTGACCTCATTCTGAAAAGTGGTTTTAATAGTGAAAAAATGCTAACTCATCTCTTCACTAATTTATCAAGTGCATTTGAATTCACACAATGCTCAAAGACCAATGGCCAATGTATCATACCACAATGCACAAAAACTAACTTCATCTACTACTTCAGAAGAAGGACTACATAGTATATAGTCTATGAAATTACAGGAGTGCAAAGCTGACAGATAATCTACTTATATTTGTGTTGCAGGGACAGTGGTAAAATGCTTCTGATTTCAGATACCACCTTTAACATGCATGCAAGAATAGAAATTTAGCAGCCACACAAAATGTTTTTTTCTCCCCATGGCCTAAATTTTAACCCATAACTTCTTTTCTCCCCGCCCCTACCCTAAACAAAAAGAAAAAAAGTTAAAGCTCTGTCTAGAATGTAAAACAAGTAACTTTCAACTCAACTAGCGATCGCTTCACAAAATTATCTGTCAGTTATGTCAACTGTGGTGATTATGTGAACTGTTACTCAACATTTCCAAAAATTCATGGACTTGGAACTACTACTTTATAAGGAGAGGTGTTTGTTGCACATGATAAACTTTTGAAGAACTTTGTAATATCAGAAAGTTACCAAGCTTTCCCAAATTATACCTTTATGTGAAAATAACAATTGTTACACTTTCTGTACTGGAATCCATTTTAATATTTAAAAAAAATAGCAAAATAAACTATGAACACTCAGCATTCCGAACAGGATACCTACATCTGCTGTGATGTCATTGAATTTTGTTATAAAGGCATGTTTCACAATATCCACTGCAATTTCTGAAGCAACCACCATGCAAACATCTGGGAATAACACCCAAAGATGATCTGAAGGTTGGGAAGAAACAAGTTAGATCATTTAATTTGACTCCAGTATACAAAATGACAATTACAAGACTTTTGCTCAGCTGTCAAAAATCCTTAAGTGCTCAAAGCAGGGTCTGTAACTTACATCACCACTTAGCCTGTACTGTGCCAATTCTCTTTAATTCCATTGCTGTTCTAGAAACTTATCAGTGCTATACAATTAATGCCACAACTAGGATCAGGTTCTAAAGCCTTGACATCATAAAGCTTTATCTTGACTAGGAAGACAGCCTCTGTGCCTACAGGGTAGCAGGTTTCCAGTACATATAAAGAATCGACTAAGCACTTGTAGTATTAACCTCTTAGGGTAAAATTTAGGTAGATCAGTTACACTCAAGCAAAAAACACCACACAGATCCAGTCTCAACATTATTAAAGTTTTAATGATTTTATTAAAATAAATCTAAGTTGTACTCAATATTTATTCAATGTTGTGTTTAAAAAAAACCCTGAAGTATAAGCAATATTTAATTATAAACAGAAATTCTTATAGTTACTGTTATACCTACAGCACAAGAATTTGTTGTTTTCCATTTTATTTTTCTACTAGTGTATTTACCTGGATTCCATGAGAACTGTTCCATATTTCTTAGACATACAATTAGCAGCAGCACATAATTGGTGAACCTCTCTTTTATATCTAGTTAAAAAAAAGTAAGATGTCAACTCCAAACAAATATTTATAATATACATAGATACACATTCATTCTGTGGTTTTATTATTTACTACATCCTGGATTAGACAATCTTTTCAACAAGTTATTTGATCAGATTTGAGTGGAGGATGCTGGGAACTTCACCCCAGACAGGATCTCTGCAGTATCCACCTGATGCTGCATCAACTCAGGTTTCCCAGCATAAGAAAGAACATAAGATTCTGTAGCTTGCTATCATCTTTTTTGGCAAGTTAAAAAAAAAAAATTGTCTTTCTTTATAACATTTGTGCCTTTCTTGTCAGCTCCAAGAACCAGCAGCACCTCCTGGTGCAAAAACAAAGACAAAACACCTACCCGTCACTTCAAGTTACTGGCGTGGCAACTTTTCATTTTCCAGAGATCCTGGATATCAACATTGCTATACACTGTGTTTCAGGCCAACTACTGCACCTTATTTAGAAGATTTCTTCCTAGTCTTTTATATTGTCAACTTGAAAGGGCTGGATACTCTCAGCTCAGTTATCAAAACTGTAAGAATGATATCAGAAAAGCAGGAAGACCTGAGATGAAGTCCTATGATTTGACCTCCCAGACTAGAGGCAGGGAGGTTTTCTACTTCAGTAGCCTAATTTCAGAAATGATCCTTATAGCTTGCTTCACAATTTTTTTTTTCCAAATATAATTTTGCTAAGATTTGCCTTCATAAGCCAACAATTTCATTTAATCTTTACATTATTTTAAAAGATATTTCTGAAACATCTCAACAGCTGCCAAACAGTATGCATTCCAGGACCACTGTCAACACCACACACTACAAGTCAACTTTTTGAAAATATAAAAGACTTCAGAGATTTTGAAGCTTGGATATTCTGAATACTATAACTTAAATTTGAAATTTGCATGTAATAACCTATTGGCTGTGTACTAAATTTGGTTTAGCACCTCAAATAAAAACTAGCTATTAAAGGAAAAATAGTGTTCTTGGAAGTAGAATCCCATTTTCATCCCCCTGAGCCAAACAGTAAAATGGAAGACCTAGAATTCAAGTCAGAATGCTCACATTTATCACAGTAAAGCTGTTTTAACGTTAGTATTAAATAAATAAAACCAGCCTCTCATTTCACATTTTCCCCCGATTAGCACAGCCATACATACCACTATTTGACATTTGAAAAAGATTGTTCTTCTCAAACTTCTTGAAAACACTTCCTTTTATTTCAACGAACTGCAATTTTTAAAAGCAGTTATTTAGTTTTTATTTATAACAAACTGGTGTAAGCAAGTCAGACAATCAAATAACATGAAAATACAACACAATACACTAAAATGAAGGTTGCTGAAAAGATTTAGGGTTAGCTATCCAATAAAGCTACATACTTACATTATTGGACATCATGATGGTAAGCAACGATTTATTGTGAGAGTTGAAGGCCACATTAAGGGTCGTTGCTTGAACCATTATAAGAATAGCGTGCAGGACTGTAGATGGCAGAGTTAAGGAAGTAGATTGGGAAATAATTTTCTGCACAACAACATTGAACAGCATCAAAATTTAGATTTCTTATTTTGCTTCCAAAGTTAAACAATAAAAAGTTTCTATCTCAACCTACATTTGCAGCAAGACAGTACTTAAATCTATGTAATGAACCCACATGGCTATACAGCACGTAGTAATTACGTGGTTTTTGGTCCCCCCCCCGTTCTAGAAGAGTTCAATCAGACAGGAGAAATAGCAATATAATCTGAAGGAAGAAAAAAAGATTCAGAATTAGCCTAAATAGCCTAAAGATATCAGAAATGGGAAGATAGAAGAATTCATGACCATCTGTATTTCCTTATAGATACTTTCATCAGTTCACTGTGACATTACTTCACACACACATGCCTTTCTCCCTTTATTTCAAGGGAATGTGTTCAAGATACGTTTTGTAACATTTCACTAAACAACAAACTCACTGTCTTCAAGGCCTTTTGAGGAAAAATATTCCATCACAAAACAAAAATCAGAGTTTCCATTAAGTATTTAGCTACTGTTTTTCATTTTACTACTCACTGGGTATGAAAAATGCTGTCCACTAGTGCAGTGGAATACCATTATGACCTATTTTTTTAGAGCAGGTTAAATGCTTTTAAAACGTAGTACTGCCAATCTCACTTTGAAAGGAAATAAATACTCGTATAGGAATACAATTAAATTTTCAAATATTTAAAAAAAATCAGAAATCTCCCTGTGTAATCTAATTTATGCAACCTTGCAATTTGTTGAAGCAAAAAAGGATACAGACATACAGCACCGCCATGAAGAAGTGAGGAATCACCCCTATATGGGCTCTTTTTCTTTCCTTAGGTTCAGTAGCCGTCCAATAAAGAGCATCCAAAATATCTTGTCCAAATGAAGAAAACAAACGATCAGCCACCTAAACAAGAAGAACTTTTTACTGCCTTACAGCAATAATTTTCTCTAAGACACTTGGATATGCCAGTCTAAGTACCACTCAAACTAAAAAGCTTTTCACTGATTTACGAGTTTCCCTCTCTTTTCCATAACATTCCACTTGGTCTTGCAGCTACGTGGGCCCTTTTGTATAGTCAGCAATTTATTTTCTTTCTCAAATTTGCTCTCCCCTTTTCAACAGTATTCATGATATGAAGTCATAGTATTATCTCAGATATTTCCTTGGAAGGTATCCAAGCACAGTTCAAACTTCACCCTCTGGTAAAGAAGTATGTATGTTGTCTAAAACCATTCCAGATTTTTTTTTTCCTATCCCCCTGAACTTAAAAAGGGGGAAAAAAAGAAAGCAAACGCCAAATCTGTGACAGGGAACATCAGCTCACAAGCATAAAAAGGACTTAAATTAGATTTGGTTGTATTAATACTTCCACTTGGAATAAGGCACATGCTCAGTACAAATCTCTGCATAAAGCAGAAACGAAAGTTAAAAATACTATAACATTAACATCAAGGGATTAGGAGGGACTAGGTATTCTGCCAAAAAAAAAGTTTAAAAGAAAAATAAAACCCCCAACAACTGCAAACCTACGAACACCTGGAGTTTAACCCAGGGAATATATCCACAAGTAAGAAAAATCCCAGATAGCACTAATTCTAAAGATAAGAAAAAATGGGCAGCAAACTGAGCTTGTAGTTCAGTATCACTGCAAGAAAGGTCACAAGGAATTCTACCAGTTCTCAACACTTCCTGACTAGCAAGCACATAGAACTGAAGATCATTACAAGGAAATACTTTTTTCTGCTTATGTACTCAAGTTCAGTCATTTTTAAATTAAGCTGCACGTGGGAATAGAAAAAATCACTTTAAAAATCAAACTTGTATTACAAGTCACACATCTGGCTAAATTCAAAGTTATGTTACCACTTATTAACTAAATCCAACTGAAGTATGAAAAACTGATTACCTCTACTGAAACAAAATTGATGTTTCTTAACAGTATTTCTGTAAGATGACAACAATGGACTTGCTAAAATAGCAAACAGCAATACAGAACTGAGTGTAAAATGTACCTGCAAATATTGAACCATACCCTCTTAACCAGAAAATAAACGCTAGGCGCAACAAAGGTAAACAGATTTCATATGATTTCCTGACTACGTTAATTAACAGAGCTCTAAAGGTAAACATACTGAAGGGATAGTATGAGAAACGTAACTTCTGTTAGAAACTAAGACAAAGTCATGTGCCAGCATTCCTTCAAACTTCCTGAAATATGAAGGTTAAATTAAAAACAATTTACAATACGTATCAAGTAAGCCGTACTTTAAATCTTTCATCTTTTAATTAACTTGATTGCCATTCTTTAATCACCACCTATAAAAGCAAAATGAACCCCGAGTTTACGAATTATCATAAATCTGAAGATCAAAAAAGTCATCAGTTTGAGAGATATTTACAGCGACACTGTTTTCGGCTTTTAAGTTTTGTAAATTAAGGTGGTCTGCCTTGTTTGGTTCCTGCTCATTGTGATGACCCACTGGGTAACTACAGCTACTACAGAGTGCTTAGAGTTTCGTAAGGTTTTGTCACAATATTGTGAGGGTTTTAACAGATAAAATGGTGGCTTTGCTTTCCTTTTTATTTATGCAAGTCTTGTTTCTTATCTCATATGACAGAAAATATTAAAACCCACTACACAATATTGTTGCCTGCTTTTCCAAATGTGACTTACCTAAACCCTACATGCCGGCTCCAGGCTCCAGCAGAATTCCATGGTGAGCGCTGTCACCAGCATAACGCACACTGGGGCTTCACAAGGAGCAGGAGCCGGTGGGTCTGAATCTAAAAAAGAAAAGTGTCATTTAAGCCACTTGTGCTGAACGCTCCCCTTAGGCTGGTTACCTGGAGCAGTCAGCACATACTTTAATGATGTTGCATTCCTCATGTCCAGGACAACATTCACAGGACATGGTAACAGCCGAAAACATTAGGACATTGTAAACATCTCCACTGCTCAGTGATTCAACTTAATTAAAAAGCTCTTCTAATTTCAAAAATTTGTAAAAATGTGAAGTTTATTAAACACATTTAAATGTTTGAACTTCAAATATTGAAAGTTCATTTAAAACATGTATTTTACAGATCCTAAAACCATCTTTTTTCTTGTGTAAGGAGAGGTCTTGCAATGAAAATCACTGAAGTAGTCTAAATAAACAATCCACTTGTTGAAAGCTGACAATCAAAGTCTTTCAGTGGGATTTCAAGCTTTTTTTTGTTGATGTGATAGCTGCAACTTATTGCTCTAAACCAGCCCCTTAAAAAACCTGTCCTCTGTTTTGACATGTGGGTATCATGAGACATCATGGACATTAAAAACCATTTCCAGCTTCAAAGCATGACTTAAGTTTTCTATTAACAATAGTCACTATGCACTGCAACATTTCCTCCTTTCTGCCCCCAAGAAAGGAAAGGAAACTCAGGCACCACACTTCCTACTTGAGAAACACTTCTGATTCTGCTAAATGTAGCACAGAAACTCAATTCAAAAGGGCTCACCACAGTTTCCAGCTCACAGGAAACACTGCAGTCTCTATTCAGGTTACGTGGTCAGCATATGGTGCTGTACTTTTTTGGCATTAAGTGACTCAAAGTCTTCCCAAAGACTATTAAGTGATAATCTCTCAAAGGTTAGGGAACTATATACGGATGAATATTCCCAACACAACTACAATCCAGATGCTAAGCTGGCAATGAGCTACTATTTTTACATGATTTTCATCAAATCTAAAACCTCAGAATAATAAAACCACTATGAATAAGCACCTGAAGCGGCTTGTATGACATTTAGTTGACATAGGATGATGAAGTGTGTTCTCTATGCAGTATTTTCATATTTTGAGATGAGAACAAATGTTTTTAGACAAAAATACACAGATTTTGCACATAGTTCCATTTAAGCAGTGTTCAAACTAAGGTACAACAAATATTCAAACAAAGATTAATATGCTATTCAGAGATCCCATAACTCTAGTAGAGTAACTCATGCACAAAGCTGTGACAATCCTTTTAAGAGGTTGTATCACTAGCATGTCCTATATTTGCAGACGGGAGATAAGACTGTAGCTATGAAAATATTATTTACTTAGTGAATCACTGATCACAGAAGTGCAATTAAAATCTCATACTTTACATTAGTATCAAAACTGACTTTTTCCCCAGGGTTTCTCTTTATGTCTCTTCTTTTATTGTCCCAAAACAGAATTTTCTTGTTTCTCTAGACTCATTCAGCTTACTAAAACGTATTCAGGCTTTTGCCTGCTGCCAGGACTGAGATAGGTTAAGCAGTAGCATGTGTTACTGCATATAACAAAAGCTAAACTTCCACAGTAAAGGAATAAAAAGCACATCTCCTGTCTTCTTCCACCTTTCTTCTCCGATCTCTCTCAAGATCTTAGCACTACTTCACATCAGTATGTTTCGCTTCTATCAGTGCGTTCAAAAAGTCATTCATTCCACTTTTTGCCTTTCCGTACTTCTCCCATTCACAGTTCTCAGTTTTCACTTAACAGCTTGATAAGCTACAGGATCTAGGTAATATGAAGCAGTATCCACAAAACTTATTTTTCCCAAACTTGTCTGTTTCATTACATTTAGGCTTAATACAATAGGTGGATGCGCATTTGTGAGAATGAGACATGCCAAATTTTAAGTACATGTATCGTAACAACAGCATTTTTTAAACATCCTGAAAACAACATGTTTGGTATTTTGATGCCCAAATTCTTACCTCAAGCATGTTATAGATGATGTAGAGCTTTATGACAGACTGCCCCCTTATAAGATGATACATCATAGAGTAGTCAACATAGTGCATCATGAAGTAGCAGATGACCAATATTACTCCTTTGAGAATGTCACACACCTGAGCAGGCTGCAGCAAACGTCTATCACTGAAATACAAAGGGCAAGAAGTTCCACTAAATGTCATATACCCACAAAATGCAAGTGTTATCAAGTCAGTATGGATCTACCAAAGCTATTTAGCAAGGATGCATTTCAACGCAGTTTACTTCACTCCAACACAAGGAACACCACTATTATGAAAAGCAATTATGTATCACACTCCTGAACAGGATCATCTAATCTGACACATCCATTTAGTCAGAATATTGTAGTTGGTGAGTAAGAGATCCCACTTGTTAAAAACTTCTTTCATTGCATGCCCTTTGGCTTCAATTTACCTCCCCTTTTCCAATCAATTCAATATATCATTTTGACTTCCTCACAGTTACAGAAATTACACTTGCTGTAACAAAAAGAAAAAGAAATGAAGTAGTCATCTTCAATTTCAACATAATACACAGACGCTGAGGAACAGGTTCTAATTGCAATTTCATTCCTTCTTTTAGCCCTAAGGTCTGCAGCAGTCTCCAAACAATTTTCCATCACAGCTTGAGGTTGATCCCAAACCAATGCAGAAGTTTCTTATCCATACTCCCAGAAGCAACCCAGAAATCTAAATGAATCATTACACAATTTCATCCTATAAGTTAAAACTCCAGGAAGAATATAGTTTTACCTCAACTGCCACAATACCACCCATAAGCATAATGAAACCACGAGGCAGAGTTTACTTGGCTATTTACTTTGCTTAGTAGTAATAGACTGTAATTCATTAAAAATAAAATCTTTGAATTGAACCAAAGAATTGACAGTTACATATCAAAATAGATATATAATTTGTTAAATATACGTATTTTTAATATACACTGAAAGTCTTTCACAGAAGCTCGCACTTCACAGAAGCTGGAACCAGTCAGGTGTGGTTACAAATTTTCATTTTCTCAGTATTGCTCAGTGATCAGTTTATCTCAGATTTGACAATGCTTCCATCATTTTTTTTTTCCCCTAAACCTACTATTGGTTTGAATAAGTTCATAACGAAATACAATGCTGTTTATGAAAAACATCCAAACAGTTATATATGACCTCCAGCTGTCAAGGCAATCTCAGGAGAAGCTGATGCACATATAGACAGCAACCATCATGGGGAAGACAAACTAAGAACATAATCAAGAGCACAACTGCACCTCTGCAAGTGGTATCAATTCTGAAACTAAATCAAGGGCATAATGCCTAATGAAGGCAGGCCAAAATTGCACACAGCATGCCATGCACTCAAAGGATGAAGACATTTGAGAATATCCTGTGTATACAACAACTGAATAAATATCACCACTATTTCATCCAAGAGCTGTCCAAAAGGGTCAAACCAACTACACTTGACTGCTGTGCCTTGCAGGAATTAAGCTTTTGTAGAACAGAGAGTGTTCAAATAACATTTTTAGAGAACTTTACTTTTTCAGCCTTCAAAGTGACTTCAATGTAGTTTCTCATTGGCTGTAAATAAGCAAGTACATAGAAAACACTTTGGTAACATGCCATCAATCATTTCTGAAGTTTTAATTACAAATATGCTCTATGTTCTACTCAAAGTTGTACAATAACTTGTACTTCTCACCCACGAGGAACAGAACCAGCAGCAATGCTCTGACAACTCTGTCAAAGCACATATTTAAAGGAAGTCTTTCTCTTTAAAGATAAAGATATCCTCACTTTAATTTTATTTAATCAGTTTGACGACAGAAGAGCTCTCAGAGTTTCTAACCACCTTCTGCACAGGCTGACTACAGAAAACTGCCTTCTAGAAAGTGAAAAGTATAAGAAAGTCCCGGCATTTAAAACATATTCCAGTCTTCTTTCATTATACGCTGAGAAGACTCCTTTATATTGTCTAGGCAAGAAACCTAGCGTCTACAACTAACATGTTTCTGATGGAGAGAGACTGACCACGGCTATTGTACAGATCTACAAAGGCACTTCTACCGGAGCAGAATTTCTGATCTGGGCAATGGCATTTACAAAAGGATTCTGACGTGTGCTCTGAACATAATATAGAATAGGAATAACTATCTCCTACAAAGACGGGGAAATCAAGTAAATGGATCAAGTATAAGAGATTTGTCACCTCTTGGCACATATACAGAAATACCTGCAAAGCCTGCAATTATGAAATGATGTAGTGAGTATCCAGTGAGAAATGAACATTACAGTTTTAGTACATGATCAAGTTCATATTGGTTCAATCTGTATTGGTCACAAATCATTCCTGTCCTTCACAGGAAACTAATAGATAAACACATATAGGCTGATGTGATTTCACACCCATCATAAAGAGTCTTAGTTCGACCACCACAGACAGCATTTTCTGCATTACTTTTCTCAATATATGTCTCTACTTAGTGTCTCCAGTGACTCTGTTCACACTCAGCACTGATACTGGAAAACACTTCGTTCAGAGCGATCCTGAACACTAAGCAATACTAACTATAAATCACAAATGTCCAAAACCAAATAAAATACACAAGGTATAGCTCATGGATGCTTTCATATTCTCATTTCAAAGTAGGGAACAAAGAAGTAGGAGCTAGACAACACTGTGCAAGTACATAACTCTAGAAAACACTGAACAGAGACGGGAGACGTTCAAACAACTCATTTCTAGCATTTGCATTTTTACACTTTTCTATGATGGTAACAGAAAGCAGATGGAAAGATTTCACAGGAAAATTAGTTATGGGTGTTTTTTTTCCCTCATGAATGAGAAAAGGAGAACAGTGAATAAAGAAGAGCATGACATTCTGGCTACTGAACAGCAATCAACAGAATCTTTCTACAGTAATCAGTGTCCCAGAAGTGAATTACACAACACAGTCCCTGCTTCCATGAACTGAGCTCTTCAAAGGCAATATCATGAAAGCCTGTTTGTCTAAGATGCAGTTCCTCTTACTACCTTACTGGATTCCAGAAATAGTGTCATATGAGAGTTGTTTCACAATTTGGCTAATTCCAGAGGTGAATATATTTTAAATTTATTATAGCTTTTCACACCATAAGCCTGTAAATATACAGATTCAGCCCATTTGGACTGTCCTTCAAAAATGCCTTAAGATACAAGACTTCTGTCTTCTCACTCATTGATTCCCTGCTATTGTTCCCTTATTACTTCTAATATTTTTGCTGTAAGCCATGCTCTTTGAGACACTCTTTTCAGAATTTCAGTTTCATTATGCTAAGCCTAGGGTTCTCGTGTTTAGCTGCACAGACTAGACTGCCAAGGAGTCACATTTTTAAATTAAACTTCTTCAGACATAAAAGTTTCTTTATAGAAAAGTGCAGAGCTTATCCATTCTTTCCATTATCTGCTACATAAAATCTTGTACTGCTTTACTATGATTTCTGCTGAATATGCTGAGCTGTTTAAACGTGAGGTGATCCTTCAATCCGCAGGAATTCAGACTGAAAATCCAAGCATTCCTTCAGAAAGAAATCTGCAGATAAACTTTCTCCCACAGTAATACTAATTAGCAAATTAAGACAACACAGAAACACACACAGGGACTTCATCGCTCCACAGAAAAAACTTAAGATGTTCAAATTCCTCAGTTCACAGGTTACAGTTACTATTACACCTTGTAATTGACAAAAAAAAAAAAACTCCACTAAAACACTTAAATTTCCAAATAACATAACTATACAAATGCACACTTGAGGGGACAGACGCACCTGTTACTAATTTTAATATAAGGAAGTGACATGCAAGCATTCCTGTGATACCTCCCTCTTACAGCACAGCAGGCTCCTGTTTCCGCCCAGTCAGTTAGCAAAAGGAGAAGGATGACAATCTCAGTGCTTATCACATTGTGTCTGCAACAGCTGAAAGCGAAACCACGATAAAACCCATGCTGTGCAATGGCTGGCATCAGCCACGAACTAGGAACTCAGAGAACTGGTCTGGTGTAACAACTTTTTGTCGACTGTATGTCAAAACATAATTTAAGAAGTTAGAATCCACATCTGTGCTGTTTTGAGAATGATCTGATCTGAACAAGCAGCTTCCCTTATACTTAGGATGAATGACCTTGCCATTCTATAGGAAAAAAAAATAAAATCAAATTAGAATACTACAAATTTTCTTGCTACAATTTTTTTCAATGCAGTTTAGAAACAAATTTAAATTTGTTTCATTAGTAAGAATTTGTGGCATTTGTAAGAAAATCCACAAAAGTAACAGTCAAGCTTATTTCAAGATATACATAAAACCCAGCGAAGAAAAACTCGGCGTAGAAAGCTGCTTGGCATAGGCCGTTTCCTTAGAGCAGCGAAAGCTTGAAGAACTTGTTACTTGAGCGTCATTTTCAAGATATGCCGATTTGATACCATACACTAGTCTCCACCTAGTGGTTGGAAAAAATGAGGTTCAGTCACTCAACAAACGACCTTTGTGATGCCACGGAGACAGTTACCGATGTGCAGTGGCTGCGACTGTTTCAACTGATCAGCATGTTTGATTTCGCAGTAGTTTTCCTTTAGGTTAGTAAATCATCAAAATAGCTCAAGGCTTTCAGGGCAATGGTACCTACCCTAGCAACCTCTTTTTGTTACAGCAGCTGCACAGTTACTTAGCATTAAGTGCTGCATTATTAAAATAAACCACAGTTTGCTGATATTTAGCTTTAACATGTTACAAACTGTAAGTACTAATGCACAAATTCGCCTAAGTGACTGACTTCTAAACCTACCAAGGTCGGGTGCTAAGTGCTGTAATAAGCCTTGCTTATTGCATTTAAAGTAGTTAAACCGCTTGGAACATAAAGTACACCCAAGGAAAAGCAGGAAGGTTTTCTTACTTTACAGAAAACACAAAACAACATTGACTAAAAATCTTGTTACGGTTGTCTACAGCATGCTTTTCAGCAACTGTCAAGGCAACAGGAGCCTTTTCACTATGTTGCCATGTTATGTCTACACAGTAATCTGTGGACAAGTAGACCTGTCTGTGTGATTACTTCAGCATGTGATGTATAAGCATGCTGCATACATTACCTCAAAAAAGCATTTCAGCACTGAGGTCACAAGCTTGAGCAAGTATTTTAGGGCAAATCTTTTCCATCAATCTTTTATTCAAATACTGATTTTCAAAGTTAGACAACCACTGAAGTCTGTATAAATTAATAAAATACATCAGTCAAATGCAAAACAGTCATCTGAATAAACAGTTATGCTTACATATCTTATGTTTCTCCCTTTTTACATCTCAGGTATTTGTATGAAACTGCAGAATTTTCTTTTACACAGATTATTTAGACTTTATCAAAGTCTTAATCCTTCAATGTACCCTTTAATAATGAACTGTGGTATTCTAAGTTTCTATTTTTATGTGAAACATTAACAAGAATGAACAGATTGACATGAAGTGATGGTATTTTCTGTTAGCATATTAAGTGAAGATGCCAGGGAAAAGAAAATCCAAGCAAGTTTGGCTGAAGTACATACTTGCACATATAAGCCACACTCTGAAATTCTTCAAAATGAGTCAACTACTGAAAATATTTTCCTACAACTACACTTAATTTTGGAATTAAGCATGACTTCAGAAAAAAAAAAAAACAACTATTTTGATCAACTCTTAATATTTAGTATAAATTTTTTTAAAAAAAGATAGTTTGCAGGACTTCACTGTCATAAAATTTTTGAGATATACAGACTTAGTGCCAATAAAAATGTCCCACTTGAAGATTTGAATATACAGAAAGCTAAGTTGGCCAAGACTAAATGGCATTTCATTTCTTGAACAATAAAAAACCTCTACATGCACACAACACAGCACAAAACCATGCTAAGAATGAAACAAAACCAACCTTTCTGTTAGGCCCCGACGAGAGCTGTCTCAAAACAAATAAAAAAAATGAGGTTTCAAATAAGTGACAACTAGAATGAGCTTTCATTAAGCTTTTATTTCTTCAATAATAGAATCAACTGTAAGTGAAGGCAATAAATGAGCATAAGTACTGTATTTTAGTCTACAGGCAACCAATTTGAAGTCTAATACTAATAAGATACCTGACAAACTTTCAGAACCATCTCCAAAATTTCTGAAATGTTACCAAAAAAAAAAAAAACAAAACAAAAGCCAATGAGCTGCTTGAAACATACATAAAATACAGCTATAAACTTGACTGATCTGTTAGTTAGGATAAACAGAAAAAGCTTAAGGCACTATAAATAAAGTACAGCAGGGGCTATGTTTTTTCCAAGACAGACTGTTTTAAACCAGGCTGAACTGGTATACACGCACTCTGTATAAACAGTGTTTTAAACCTATTAAGATCACAACCAATTTCCACAGGGAAGTGAAGTCACATACAACAATATACCTACCACAAACAGCCCTGAATGAATTTCATGTACTGGGAATTGAATATTAAGTGTTGTTTTCTCCTTTGAAGTATGTTAGTTAACTTAGATATACTATTCATCTGTAACCAGTCCTTTTTTACTGATTACATGTTGACGCATGAATTTGGCCAACAGCATAGAAGGAAAAAGAAAAACCAGGATTTACTCACCAAGGAGGAATCCCTGTGACACCACATTCCATCCTATAAAGGAAGTGAAAGTGCTCTTCCCTTCGGTCTGATTTACAAGAAAGAAAGAAAGAGAAGGTTGTAATGTTGCTACACTATGCACTGTTATGGAAAGGAGAACTTGATCTGAGAGATTACTACAGAAAATATTGAGTGCACCTGCCTGTTTTGGTTGGTATAAAGTCACGGATATCGGTGGAGAGGTGCACTGCTTTCTCAATGAGCTTAACCAGGCAGCAGGAACTTTGGGTATTTAACAGCTAAAACTAGCCCTTTGCAAAAAAAAATTAGGCTTGGAACTATGAGTGGTTAACTAAGAGGTTAAATTTATTTATGAACTAAGTCCATAATGAGAATGCCAGTGCTTATTTTTCATTTTTTTCTTTGAGATGCTTTCTTCCTGCCATTTCTTTCTTGAAGTAATGATGATGCGTTCATTTATTTCCTCTGAAAAGCGTGCATCTATCATTTCACAGGAGGACAGTGGAAAATTTAACTACATATAATTAATGACATGACTGCTGACAGAACCTAAGCCCACTTCCCTCAGGGAGAAGGGAGCACAGTAAAAGAAAACAGAACGTGTATTTATAATCTACACCACCACTCCAAAATGCAAAATGGAAGAAAAGGAATGATCTTCCCAATCATTCTTCACGTAAGAAGAGTCGTCACATGTAGCTTCTGTATTTTCTTGAGAAAGCTAGAATTTCCAGGAAATCTCATCTTTCATAGCAGAAGTCCTTACTTATTTTATGGGCAAGATGTAAAATGTCTTTAAGTGTAACTGTATTGGGAGTCTTACCAGAGTTTCACTACTTTTTAGCCTTCCAATCATAGTGTTTTTTAAATAATATAGAAGAGCTTTTCCATATTTCCACAAAAACTTTTACTGGCATGCTACATATTTTCAAGAAAAACAAAAAAAGTAAGCTCTGTAGAAGTGCTGCAAAACAAGCAGAAAGATTAATGTACCTAGAATCTCTAAGTCTGAGGTATAAAATAAAAACAAGTCTGAATTGTAAAAAGAAACCGCACCTTTCAACCATAGGTACTGTTAGCTTCAGGAACTTATCAAGGACTGTAAGTCCGAAAAGAGTTCCACCAGGTACACCTCTCTCTCTCTCTCTACTTTCAATTGATTTGGAACAAAGTCAAAATTAAATTGTTCCAAAACAGCAAAGCATGTGTGCTTAAGTTGTCAAAAAAATTTCAATTAAATGAGCCTGTAAGATTCAAAAAGCATAGTTCAGGAAACTTCTTTCCACTACGTGGAAGAAAACACAGCAGAGAAGAGCTTTTTTTTTTTTGTTTTGGTTTGTTTGCTTTGATAATTTCAGAAAATTGCTGTGGTAATTTATTTTTGTGAAGTGTTAATTTTTTAAAGAGCACTCTATCATTTAGAGAGAATAGCAGTAATGAAGTTTCACCTGCCAAAACCACCCCAATCTGATGATCCAGCTGCTGCCAGTACAATGATTTAATCAGCAGCTTACAGTTTACTTAATGACAGAATCTTGGAGTCTTCTCATTGAAGTTTTCAGGGATTTTTTTGAGTCTTTAAAGTAGCTATGCTAGCACCAATACAGCTCTGACAAATACACAGAACTAAGTTTACTCAAAAGGAAAGATCAAGGGGTGATTGAGACTGAAATAACCTGCGTGGTCTGGGCAGAAAAAGGAAACCAACTTCTTCAAGATACTCTCTTCTCTTAGCTTTCTTAGATGGAAAAGAAAAATGCATGAGGCTATAGGGCACTCCCCCTACACTTACACTCCATTTACACACTTTCCTATAGACAGGAATGAACACATCTTAAACAGAACACGTTTTATTGTTTTGAGGAAGTGAAAGGTAATATAATCTTTTTCTACACTGAAGTGAACATGAAGAAGTTAGGAGGAAATAGAAGCGCTGAAGACTAAAGTGGAAGGTCGACAGAACACTCACTGCTCAATCACACCACTACGATGTTGAGAAAGAAGTCAAGTTGAAGGGAGGAGCACTTTTATTTACTACACAGAATGGAATATGATGTGGCAGGTTCAAAAAACAACTAATCACACCTCTCAGCACTTGACAGCATTTGACATTTGTGAGGATGAGTGAGTTAAAAGATAACCAGCCACCTGCTTTAAGTACCTTTTGTAACTGCAGATGCATTTTACCTACTGAAGCCTATTTAAACATACACAAAAAATGTCCTGAGCTAGGAAAGCCAAAATCTTATTTTTTACCTTAACAAATCAAATCAGCATGACTAGAAAGAAAGAAAAACAAATAAAAAGCAAAAGTGCAGACTGAGTATTTGGAAATAAGTGTCATTCTATCTGAAAGTTTTGTTATACACTATAAATGAAGTGTGAACTATTCAATAAAAATCCACCAATTTTAAAACATTTATGACTAAGACAAAGCCTTCATAAGTAAAGACACCCTAAGGAAAGAAATTCTGTAAACATTTGAAGAAACTGTGACACAAAAGAAAACGCTTTAAGAATTCCTACCAAAACCTTCTTGATTTAATGTCTCAGTCCACTGAATCTTACCTGATAACACTTTAAAGTTAACTCATTCAAACAGAACAGATTAAACTGTATTCTACCCCACCTTTAACACCAAGAATAGAATCAGGCAAGCAGACTAGGTTTTAACATTGAAGGTGCGTGTGGTCTTCTGAACGTCCCTGTCATCCCTGAAACACAGCTCAAGCCAGCAGCCAGTCTTTCTGATTTTTAATTACCATTTCAGGAGAGCAGAAAATACATTTGTTGGAAGTAAATCTAAGTTTATAAACAAGGAAGAACCCTTTTAAATTGAAAAAACTAGTAAGAAAATCTAAGTAGTATGTTAAAATCCACTACATTAACCTGAATTTCAACATCGATTTAGACTGGATATAAGGAAGAAATCCTTCACTGTGAGGGTGGTGAGACACTGGAACAGGTTGCCCAGAGAAGTCGTTGATGCCCCCTCCCTGGAAGTATTCAAAGCCAGGCTGGATGGGGCTTTGGGCAACCTGGTCTAGTGGGAGGTGTCCTTGCCCATGGCAGGGGGGTTGGAACAAGATGATCTCTAAGGTCCCTTCCAACCTGAACCATTCTATGATTCTATGATTCTATGATTTTGGCAATAGCATCCATACGGATATGTACCAACAGGCATTTAATTCGTACTTTGACTTGTCATCATGCTGAAACTGAGTAGCTGCCATACTGTTCTTTACATAGTTAGGAAAAACTTTGTTATTTTGAAAATATGACATTCAGCTTAAAATTTACAGCACAATACAACATCAGAGACTGCCACCTAGCGTCTGTTTTGAGCAATACCCAAGTACTACAAACATTTCAACACAATACTTCGTTTATTATGAAACTAGACACGATTTCTTTCTAATCAGAAGATATACTCTAAAGTATGCATATAAAAGCAGTTCAGATATAAAAGACTATTGATAATGGAAATGCAAGCAATTTGATCAAAAGAAAAAAGGATTGGCAAACGTAAGTCAACTTAAAGCATGCAGAAATCCAGAATGAAAACCCTGAAGTCCTTATTTATTCAAGGAAGAATTGTAACATCAATACACCGGTTACTATACTTTTAGGTTACACTTAAGACTTCTGTCAGTATACTGACAGTATGCTTTAAAGTAGCAATTTTTGTCAAGGAAATTAATTCTGTCCCACTTTTTGATTTCTCTGTCACGAAGGTAAAAGAAAAATTCTATGAATAAGCAACTTTCTTAGCACTGATCTAGGCAAAAAAAAGAAGTCAAGACCACTAAAATTTCTTAACACTATTCTATCTAGCTAGTCCCATCCCACTTGCTCTCCAAGATTCTCAAGAAAAACAAAATCCACCTTACACAGGGACCCCTCAGGAAAAGGTTACCATGGAAACAAGGAAAACTTTTGTTGTAAAAATCGAACTTTGTTTTAAATCAAAGTCTGTCATAACATTAAGAGCCAAGTCATTAATTCAAGACTAATAAATGCTAAAACACTGTTTGAACAGATGCTAGTTAGAAGAACAAAACTACAGGGCAAGGTGATGTCTCTGACCTTTACTAACCTGCATGTGCATAAGGGATGCTGTTATCAAACTGCTGTCTGAAGGAAACAACAATGAGAGTTAGTGACTGGTGGCAAAGCTTAAGAGTACCCCACATGCACCTTTGGCTAGGTTAGAGCAAAACTTGTACTTCACAGGGGAAGAAATCAGTAGTAGCGTTAACCAGCGCTGAAAGGTGATAACATTAACCACACAAACAAAGAAATGTTACTTAAGGATATCAACATCTTCCTCTTGAATCAACTTACCGTAATCCATAGCAAGGCAAAGTGATGAAACGGAACATTGCCAGAAAAACTCTCAAAGGAAGCAGGGTGAATATATACAGAAAAGCATCCAGGCACAAAAAGATTCCAAAAAACATCAACTAAATTATAAAAATAAAACAGATGTTAGTAGTTTATACAGAGTTACAAAAAGTTTATAAAGAATTATATTGTTTTATAAAAAATACACTTACATATTACTTCAACTAATCAAATACACACAATACTCATTTAATCAGATGAACTGTTTAAAATAAAATAATAAATTAAAAAAAAACAACCAAGAAACAAACTATGCACTTGGTTGGAAGACTATTCAGCAAAAATTCTGCTCCACAAGGCCCAAACAGCAAAGACGTATACAGATTCCACAGTTCACTGAACTCAGCCTTCATACAATTGATGAACTGCACTTAGATGTTATTGCAATTCATTTTCCAATAGTGACTTTCCTCTAAGGTTACAAAAGTTAATGTTTTAACCTTAAGGCAAAAAAACCCCGTAGAGCTGTGTACACATGTGCAAAGCCATTTTCTGCATGCATGCATTTTAATGTGTCTTCCACCTCCCCTCCCCCCCCC
>WBMW01005463.1:333569-445421 GCA_013396635.1 Penelope pileata | reverse complement strand
ATCTTGCGCGCTGCCGCTGCTGTTAACCGCTTGTGTGCCGGCCGCCCGGCGCTCGTCCCGCCCCATCCGCGAGCCTTCCTCCGGCCTGCGGAGGTCCTCGCGCTCACTCTGGCTTCATAGCTATTGTGGGGTGCAAATAAAGGTGTTTGTCTGAGAGAAGAGATCTGAGTCCTCTGCTGTTGGTGTAAGGAACGTGCATGTAAAGGTCACGCGCTCAGGGACAGGAGTTCTAAGCGAGTGCATTAGCAACGCGATTAATCTGCACCGCATCGTGCAAATAAGTCCGTGGTCAGAAAAGGAAAGTGGAGGGTGAATCATTAACTGCAAAGCCAACAGGATTGCCATGACCTGCAGCACACCGTGGACAGGGCCGTGCTCTTGAGGTCAGCAGCTTGCTGTCCTCCATTGTGCAGTGCTTTCTGACAGGACCGCTGCCCTGAGCCATCCCGAGTGGCCAGCGGTGCTGTGCAGCCACCTCACACGCCTGGAGCTCCCCCAGGCCCGGGGCACACGCTCCAGGAGGCCATGAAGGCCAACACACCCAACCTGCCCCAAACCACCCCTCAGCACTGTCTAAAGTTGTGCAGCTCAGTCATGCTGAGGCTGGAAATGTATTTAGTTAGCTGCAGCGTGCTGCTGGTGGTCATAGGGGGACACATTAATGAAAAATAAGTGTTCCAGTCTCAAAATGCTTACAGTTTTTGGAAGAGAAGACATGAATATAAGAAGCAGGTTGGTCGAGGTAACAGCAGAGTACTTGTTTGAAGGAGGAATTCACATGGGCACAAGAACAAAATACCTGGCTGGAACTTCAAGTACAAGATCTCCTTCACATTCACTTCTCATGTTCTTATCATGTGTTCAGAGGCCAGATTTGTTCAGCTTAATATTTAGCTACTTATCCTGCAAAAACAAAGAGTGCTTTGTTCTTGCTTTGGAAGACCACAGTGTATATAGTTTTCCCCTATAACTGTAAGTTAATTGAAGAGAGAGTTGTCTCAAAGGGCATTTCAGGCCTTGGGTAGTCTAGAAGTACCCGTTTCTACTGCCATTAGTGGTAATAGCTGCCTAAATTCAGGTAGGATTAATCCAAATCTTGGTGTTTTCAGGCAGCGGAGTGCTTTTTACAGGCACTCACAAGATGAAGTAATATCCATCAGGGAGCTAACAGTGATAGCTACAATACATCAACAGTTTTGGCTTTCTTCTCCCTTCTTTTCTCTGTGACTGTAAAAAGCAATTGAAAAATAGGATGCAGAACAGAAGTCACTGAAAAATAGCTGAAAAATTCCTCTCAGCAGGAAAGCTGCTGCAGTCCATGCACAGGTACATGACACCCTGAGAGACTGCTTCTCTCCTCCCACCTGTGCATAATAGCTGTATCCTTCAGTGAGATGCATTGCGTGGTCTGTAAGAACAACACATTGTCACAACCTTGACACAGTCTTATCCAAATGAAGGCAACTGCAGCATTGAGCATCATCTAACAACCAGTTGTGTCTTCTTCCTTCAGGCCCACTGAGGAGCTATCAAATGCACTGCCTGCATCAGTTGTGGCAGCACATACATTTTACATATCTTGGGCTGACTCGAGATAACCTTGCTTAGTTTACAAAATCTTCCAGTTTTCCATGTGGTAGTTCAGCTGAAGGCACGATAATAGTATGACTGCAGTACTTCTCAGCTAAGAATTCACTTATATTTTTGACACCTCAGAAGTCTTGAGTTACTACCCACAGAGTCCATGCATGTCTTTTTCCTGAGTTTTACATCCAGTTTGTAACCCATCACTGGGCAGAATTGTAAAGTGCTCATTTGCATGTGCACAGATGTGTGTCTGTCAACTATGACACATGACAATTTTAAATGCTGGCCACTTGAAGAAGGGCAGCCCAACTGCAGCAAAATCCAGTCTCAAGATCTTTGAACTAACAAATTCAGAGGGGAAAAGCTGTTTAGCAAAAAATTCTAGTGAAGTTGATACCGGAAGTAGTGGCTCTGCTGTGGGGAGTTATCTGAGGCCATCTGCTGTTTGGGCATGAGAAGCTGTGTTTTGCTGCTTTCCATAGCTTATCTGCTAGGAGACATGCTACTGGGTGACTCTGCAAAGGGTCAGAATCCACTTTGCAGTTTCATAACCATTCACCAATCTTTTTCCTGAAGTGATTTTCTCTAAACAAGACAGTGCCCTGTGTGTACTCCCACAGATGGAGTTCTGCTTTTTTCCAAGAGACAGCAGGGAGGACAGGTTCAAAATAATGACTCTCCCCAAGGAGAAAATGCAGCTTAATTCATGAAACAGTTAAAACCACTTGGATAGTCGTAGTGCGTATGCGGACTGGGAATAAAGAGCTAGTATTTTAAGAGAAAAATAATTGCTGATTTTGGGGGCTTTGTGAAGGTCACATGTACTGGAGTGACGATTACCTGATTATCTACCTATAAAGTATCTTATACATTAGCATCATGGAGGGAATATTGCTGATTTGATTCATTTGACACTTTCAAGTTCTAAAACTTTTAAGATGTGTCCAGTGCTGTCTTCTAGTGAACATAGTCTAATGAGCATTTTTATGTTTTAAAACTCCTCCTTTATTTGCATTTATTTATTTATTTATTGCCCACAGGGCCCAACAAAAGGGTTGTAAAGAACAAGGAGACTCAGCTGACGGATAACCTTTCTTTGCAGTGCTTTTTGCTGGCAGAACTTGTTGTCTTTCCAGACTTTGGCATCTGTCATTTACCCCTACCAACTCAGATATCCCCTCTTAAAACAGATAGTTAATCAGTGAAGTGTGCTAAAAAGAGATTAATAACAGTTTGTTTTGAGAGAGTGATACAAACGTCACAAATATCAACAAAAACCTGTCAACAAAGTGAAGTAAATTATGGACATAGGTTAAGAAATATGAAAGAAGTCTTGAGAGAAAGTGAAACAGGAGAATACCTAAGTTAGTAGTAAAGTATAATCAAGTGTTGAAGTGATGATAATAACAGTGCAATACTCATAACTGTATACTAAAGCATCTGGTATCTGTTTTTCATTGTAAGCTTTTTGTCACTGAGGGTCAAACTTCTCTAGACTTTACAATAGAGTTTTAAAAAGCTTAGGTAGTAAAAGTGTGTATTTTGATGGTTTCATTTCTTAAGTCTGCTGTAAGAATTATATTGAGTTATAGCCTTCAATGTGATTTTCAATCATTCACCATTTTAAATAATGTCATCTCCAGGTATACTTTCTGTGAGGAGGCAAGTCAACAAAGCTCATGATGAACTCAAAGTGCAATAATGATGATTTTTTTTTTCCACAAGAAAATATTTCCAGACCTTTTTGTAAAATAAGCAAGTTGTTTTGTATTGATTTGTGACTTTTAGTACATCTATCCCCTTATTATGTGGGTGCATATTCATTCTTCTACTAAAGGCAATGCATCTCTTAGCAACAACCAATATTAACAAACTTCGTTCTAAATCTTTCCAAATTGCAGCTGTCATATATTTGCAAGGTACAAAAGTATTGGTTGGAAGTATAATCTAATTCTGTCTCAGCCAGTTCTGTTTGGTATCTGAAGTTAAAAATATCTGTTTACGCCCACAGGAGAAAAATCTTGCAAAGGTTCTTTCCTCCATTTTATGTTCAAAATCTAAGCAGTAAAAGAATTTTTGTATGAAATAATCTTCCTGTGTGAAAAACAGTCTGTATAGGAAATTGCCTTATAGAGGCTCTCTTGCACTGAATGTGTTTCACTTACTTATTTTCTTAATATAAAGTTTACAGTGCTCAAGTTGACCATATTTTTTTTCTGAGTTGTATTCTCACTAAAGATTCGGTTGACTCTTAGGTAAGCTAAGGACATTAGTCAACATCAGCATGTCCTTAAATAAATGCAAGTACAAATTGCGTTATGCAATACTACAATACCTGAAAGTCAGGTTTGACTTCTCACTGGTATATTTCCATTATTTACTTGCTTCAGATACTCTATTGTATTGCACAGGAGCTGCTCCATAGTCAGAATCAATGGTGCTTTCCAGTAACAGCATAATTTTCCATGCCTGCCATCTTTGAAATTTTTAGAATAAATCATTGCTTTGAGATATTTCTATGTGGCATCTTGCTTTGAGACCCAGATTCAGAAGTTCAAGGAGTGAAGGGCAGAGGTACAAAAAATTAGTTCAGGATTACAGATTTTTAAAAACATACGTTATTTTAAAAATAAAATTTATAATACTCTTTGTTGTTGTTGTTCTGACTTACACAAGCTCCCTAGTTTAATATTTCTATAGCTCTTTCCCTGTATATCTTGAGTGTTTCTGTCAAGGCAATACCTTTCTGTGACTCTCAGGGCTAGTCTTTTCCTGCTGGTGATCTGATCTCAATTTCTTGGTGTAAAGATTTCTTCAGGGTTTATATCTTGACCAAAACCCCACAACTGCCTCCTGATTACTGATTACCTGATCATTTCGTAGAATCATAGAATTGTTTGAGTTGGAAGGAACCTAACTGAAGTAGGTTGGCATATGGGGCATTTCCCCTCAAGGTTCACACACTTGGAAGCAAATTAGCAGGGAGATTCCTGAACCTCTTAGATTTCATGTTTCTTTGTCACAGTCTTCGTTCAGAGATGTTGGAAGAAACATCTCTTTGCTCTTTGTCTGTTGTTACATATTTGTAGATATACTGTGTAATGTTTAAAGGTGGCTCTCTATGTGGCAAGATGTCTTTAAATCTTAGAAAATAAAAGTGATGCTGCCTTTGACTCCAATCTCAGCTACTGCCTCAGCAGATCTACGTCAGAGTTGAAGTCTGAGGGGAGTAGGTGGGAGTAAATTGGGAGAGAAAATGGCTCTAAAAATCATGGACTGGGAAGAGAAGAGCATTGGTCTCAGCCTGTACCTAAGAATGAAATTCCCAGTGTGAGACAGAAAGGTGGGGTTTTTTCTTGTTTGTTTTTCCCAGGTGTCATGAAATAAGTTACCTCTCAGAATTGGTTTCCTAATGTGTAAGTTTAAATCTACTGTTTCTTCATATTTTTCAGGTCCAAGGAGCAGAGATGAAATCCAAAATTCATCTCTGAATTCTGCGCCTGAGTTTACAAGATGAGTTCTCAGTCACACCAAACCCAAACAGAAATGGAAATCTGTGTTACAGGTGTCGTTAGCAATCAGAGTTGCTATAAACAGTGATATTGATTGTAATAAATTGAAAATCTCAACCCAGCAAGAATGTATCTGTTATGTTAAAGTATGCAGATATATACAAGCTTTGTGCCTAAAATTAGAATGTGAGATCTCTAGATAGGATCTTATGTCTCTCGCTTCTGGAAAGCATCTTTACTCAGGAGAGAATTCAGATGTGTTAGATTTAAACATAAGGGTAAGTGCTTTCCTGATTTTAGGCACTAACAATGTGTTCTTCAAAAACGTTCAGCCTCCTGGAGGACAGCTGAATCAGTTAAGATATTCTGTCATTCCTTTTTCTCCAAGACCCTCTATGGGAGCATGATGAGATAAGAATACATTGTCAACTGGAACTCAAAATTTTCTGTCCTTTTTTTTTTTTTGTTCAAGTTTTTTATTTTAAAGCAGGCAATTTTAATTTGGCAGCCTCCATACAAATCCAATCACCATTTGGAACTCGAATAGGACTGCTGTACTTTGATGAGTAACAAGATGCACTGGAATGTGTTTGGGATTGCTCTTTCAGCCCTGGCAAATCATAAAGCCAGGCACTTACACTGAAAATGTTTGATATTCCTGTAAAGTGACCCTACCTGCCCTACCTTTGCATCAACAGGCAAAACATCAACTAAATGTGTTTTTCTTTTCCATTTTCAAATTATTATTGTGAGATTCTTTAATCTACAAAAAATTATATGCACCGAAGCCAGACTTATAGTTGACAACACGCAGAGGGACATCATGAGTAAAAGCTGAGAGTCAGTCTGTCATCCACTTAGTTCACATTTGGGATATCAGCACACGTAGGCTTTGGGGAAACCATCAACTTGTGAAAGAATCCAAAAATTTAATTCAAACAAAGTGAAATGTATTCCTGTTTGGAAAATATTACGAAAGCACATTTTCAACCACAGGCAGTGGACTAAGAAAATGTCCCGTAAATGATGTCTCTTAACACTATTACATTTAAAGTACTGTCAGCGTTTCTGTTACAGGGATTTACTGTGAAGTGCTAGATTAACTTCTTACTCAACCATAAGAATATGCATTTCTTTACAGTCTAATGGCTTGTTTTGGCCTAAAAAACATGCACAGGTATGCACTGATGTTCATGTTTGTTTAGAGCACCTGCACACCAAAATGCTTTTTCACGTACACAAGTGCCCATATGTTCTACAGAGATGTTGGTAAGCAAAAAAACACCCTACACAAGCAATTACTCGGCCGATGTGCACAAAGATGACACCCATGCATACAGATATTTTTGTGGGCATTAGTCAGCTGCTTGGTTATGATAACTTGATCCAAAGTCTGACTCTGGTGTTATTTTAGTGACCAGGATGCACTATTTTAGTTCTGTATTATAAATCCCTATAATATCATTGCTGACAGAACCTTTATCACAGCTTTGCTAGCAGATCATTTATGATCATTATGATCTCCTAGCAGATCATTTATTCATTCAACCCAGGAATAAATGCTTGCTACATAAATTTTAATGATTGCAGTCCTGCCCAGTCAGGACGACCCCTGTCCAAATGACTGGCACCACCCAGAAGTTACATGACTCATTCCCTCCTTTGTATATCCCCAGCTGGCACATTCAGTTCCCTCTTAGTACTCCTATATTTCACAATCCATAGCAGTCATTCTCCACTTTCCATAAGTGAGATTATTCAAAATGAAACTAGGAGAATTAGTAATTCAAATAAAACCACAATGTTTGAGTGTTGCCCCTTGGGTGAATGCGGAGCTGTTGTCTTAATCGCATGCTGCGTACTTCACTTCGTGGCAATATACTATAGCCCTCTATGCACACCTGGTTTAACAGTAATATTTCACACTTTCAGTGAGATGGTTAAATTACACTTCCTTATATGTTTTTAGAAGACAAGCATACATTTAAATTGGAAGCCATGATATATACAAGCAAGACTAATTGAACAGTATCTGAGAATTAACAAGAGAATAATGTTCACAGAACTAGTGCATCTTTTGGTTTACTCTTTCCTACTCACAGAATGTTCCTGACTTTGCTGCTGTGAGTTCATGGTGCCAACTCACCCTTTATTTCTACAGTGTGCTTCCATAGCAGATCTTGTTCTCACCTCCTTAGCTATGTTTGATTCACGTCCTCAGCAGCCACATTTTTAAAACTTTGCCTGAATTGTGTTGATCATTCAGACCTCTAGCCCATCTTGTGTCCGCTGGTGTGTACCTTGCTGAAGCAGCTGCAGGATCAGCAGCATCATGCCCCCGAAGGGACAGCCAGGAGTTGAATGTTTGACTCTGGAAAATAACTGATGTCCTGGGAGAGAGTTAAACTTTGCCATTTGTTTGCAGTGATCATTCAACCACTGTGATGCTAGAAGCCTCCTGCCTTTGGAAGTTATGAAATAGGCTGATCCTGAGCCACAACAGTTCAGTGCAACAAAGCCTGATTTCTATGGACTTTCAAGGAAGTAATTGAGCAAATAATTCGTCCCTGAGAAAGTGAGAGCAATGACAAATCTTATTGGGTTAGAGGTAGTTGTAGGTGACAAGCTATTTTGCAGTGAAGCCACTTGTATTCAGAATTTTTGATCCTGGTTGATGAGTGTAATTTTAGCGACTCAGGCTTAAAGGTTTTAACTTAAATTCAGGAGGGGCTTAACAACTGAATTTCTCTTCTGGAAATGCATTTCCAACTCTAGCACTTAGGCAGTTTTTCCATTTACTAAGTATAGCTGCTATTCATTTTAATTTGCATAAAGAACATGGATATGTAAGTCTCCAATTACTTTAAAAGCAATATTTCTACTGATACAGTGAAGTAATTAGTTCAATGAGAAAATGACATTACATATTGGAAAGCTTGGTTTGCCAAGGATCAATTTGTTGACATTTGAATCCAACTAGAAATGAAATGCACAGAACAAAAAGTAAACTATTTTAGTAAAAGCCACCTCATCCATTTGGAACAAACGAAAAGCATGTCTGCTTCTCAACCAGAGGGCCTAAGTAAGGGACTTCTCAGCATTAGAAGACTTACAAATGATCATTTAAAATGTGAAGAGAATAGAATGGTTTATGGGGAAAGCATGGGGAGTCAACATGCTACTTTGGTTAAAAGTGGAATAATTATTTTCAGAATACATTTTTTCTATATATAAAATGAGAATACTTATTACTTATGGCACCTTTTCACAGAATTTTGATGCTTAGTTTGGAAGTATCTGTTAATATCTTTAAATTCTCAAACAGGAAGTACAACAGGAAAGCACATATCATAACTTTTATTTACATCTGGATTTCCTTTGCTTCATTGTTACCATTGTTCATGCACTGTCATGCAAATTCATTGCATCTCCCATATAAATAAAGCACAACATTTTGCTCAAAGAATTTTCCTGTCAATACTGGAAATTGCAATAATAATAAATCAAGTGATGACAATGAAAAGTAAGCACACAACAAAGCAGTAAAGAATATAGCTGTGAGAGGTAACAAAACAGTTTCTATTATGTACTTATTTTATTAGTCCACCCAAGCAGTCAAAACAACAGGGTGCTTTTCACCAGCAAGGTGGGATTGTTCTTTCTCAGAATACAAGATGAATGTGAAGGTTGCTGATATAACAGGCAAATATGTAGGATTATTTTAAATGTCCCAAACACAATGACTTTCAGTTGTTCTTGAAAATTTTAGCAGTTTTTAATCTTTTTGCCAACAAAAGCTTGAATTTAAAATATATAGGCCACACATGAAAATGTTGTGGTTTTCCTTGCATCATTTAAATAGCTAGCAGTAATATTTGTTGTTCTCTTTGCCCTCTGGAGATTATGTAATAATGCCTCTCAGAAATAACTATATTAAAAATAATTTTAAAAACCCTGCTGAAAAGCATAGAGAGTGTCTCCACAACTGAAATTCAGTCAATATAGGGGAATAGAAAAGCTCTTTTACCAGCGTATAGCTATGCAACACAACAGCTTCAAATGGAAAATGAAGATCTAATATTCAGAATTGTGTTGGTAAAGATTTAGTTGTGTGATAAGGGTATTAATCTTCATTTTTGGACATAAAATTTGAACTGATGGAGTTAGAAAAATCTGCCGATAGGAACAGTTTTTATTCCAGCCTGGTCTATTGCAGCCTTTCTTATTCTTTCCTCTTCAGAATCAGTGGGGTTGAAGATAGGGTACTGGAGATGGAATACAGCAAATAGTGATCTCATCAGCTGTGTGGTGCTTGGCTATTTATCCAAAACATGGATGGACTTTATGCATTCCAGTATGGCAGATCCTTTAAGGACCACACAATGAATTGTTACCAGTAATCAAGAAAATACCAGAAGAATTCTCCACTTAAACACAAAAGGGGCCCCAATGCAGCTGTGTGATGTCTTTACATTTCCAGTCCAGTGAATGAGCTAGGTTGCACAGAGGACTGGCTTTGCCGTGCCTCAGACCTCTGCTGTATTCTGCTTTCACCTCCTTTTGCAGCTTTGACAAAATTGGCACAAAAGGATTTCAGGCTGACAGCGATCACTCATGTTAGAGGCACCAGCCCCTGCCTCACGCTGCCATTGTGACTGAGTGCAAATGGGAGGCAGCACCAAGGCAGCTTCATGTCCCCTCAGTGGCTTTCCTTGCAGCAGCCGTCAGAAAGTGAAAGTTGTCAGAGGGCTCTTACCCATCCACTCACATCCTCCTCCTCTATGGGTTCTGAAGGAGAAAAAGGAGTGCAGGGACTTCTAGCTTCTATGATGAGGAAATGCCATTAGGTTTGAGCATGCATTCTCTGTATGAGTGTTTTGGAAACACTGGTGACGCAGCCTACTGAATCTGCATATCTGTAGTAATGATAACAAGTTGGCATTCTGTGTTGACATTAGAGATTAACATCTTTAGTAATCATAGAAAGCGTTATGAACTGTGGGAACAGCAAGTAAATTCTAAGGACTTGCCTCTGCAAGGTGAGTGAACAACAACTGCAAAACAAAACCAAAAGGATGCAAAAAACTCCTGGGTGGAGCTCCTTGTATTGACAGCGAGTCTGCTCACCAGCTCACAGAGGCCCCTGCAAGAAGTGCCAGAGCATTCCAGAGTGAATATTTAGAGCTAGAGGAAAACATGCTATGGGGAGTGTGTCATCTGGTGCATTGCCTGGATCCTGCAGGTCTGAAGGAGCAGTGAGCAGATGCAGGGGCTGAACTGGCCTGTGATAGCCTCAGGAAATCTATAGTGTATTTCCTTTTTAATTATGGCATTTCTTAGCTGCCCTTTTGACATGAAGGATCTTCAGAACTCTGTTCACTACACTGAGGTGCTGATGTGCCCAAGCCAATATTTACGCATAATCTCTTGATTTTTTTAAATGTATCTTTCAATTCAATGTAATTTTTATTTTTAATGTGGACTTCTGTCAGGTCTAAATAATTGCCAGATAAGAGATCTTGCCAGCAACTGAATTATCACAGTCTGTGCTATAATTCTAATGTGAGCATAAATTGTTTTTGCTGTTGGCTTGCAAGTACTGTTTTTCTCTGAAAGATTCACTGTGAAGCACATCCAATGGTAACCAGATTTTTAAAGAAAAGCCTGGAATTCTGTAGGCGAATGGGGAATAAAGAGGTGAGTGTGCCCTTAGAAACTACTGAGTGCATTTACTACCAAGGATAAAATGTTTTTGGTAGTGCTAAACTCAGCATGTATAGTATAGAATCAACGTGAAATTACACTACTATGCACTAGCAACCACTACGATGTATCTGCAACTTTTTATTCTATGCTGCCATCTTGTGCCTGCAAATGTGACCTGCTGGCATATAATAGCAAGAGTAATAAGCTGCTTAAATATGACCCGTACAGTTCAGTGAGGACATTTTCTGGAAAAGACTCCTTCTGTTCTTACATAGTCACGATGTACTGAGTCAATAGCAGGGAAAGAACAGAGACATTATTTTGGCAATGTTTTTGTGAGTGCAGTCATTAGTGAGGTGTTGTAAGTTTGGCCCTTATGGATAGCATGATTGCGCAGTGAAGTTGTCCATGAAAGTTTTTGAGAAGGAAACTTCTGTAAGGATCAATTAATTCAATTCCTACCTGTGGGTGAACAGATACACCAGCTAGCCCCTCTTCAAAGCTCCATGCAGAAAATACTTAGCTTTCTATTAGTATGTGAAAGCAACATGAAATAACAGCCAAGCTGTGAGTTCCCTCTCAGTTTGGGGTGAAGTTCAAGGTTGAATAAGTGAATGTTATAGAGCCTTATGTCCTATACAGCAAGTTGTCTTTGGAGAGCCTCAAAGCCAGGAGTGAATAAGATGAATGAATGACAGCCAGAAGCAAGAGTGGCTGATAGCTGCTGAACACCCAGCAGGATAGGCAATACCATGCATTGCACAACTACCACAAAGTAAGCCCAATCTGGAAAGCCTCCATTTTTGCTGGTTCCACTCAGGATTAAGTTCTGCATGCCAAGGAGTGCTAGCTGTACAGTAATGGTTAGATGACAGAGTAGATGTTCACTTCTAATGCTTCCAGTGCACTGTACCATAGAAACCACCTTTCAAAGCTGGAGGACTTATTGATTACCAGCCATTCCAGACTATCTGAGGGTGCAAGTACCGAGTTGTTACACAAGTATCATCCAATAGAGTAAAGGGCATCTACTGTCCAAGAATGAATTAATCTAGAATTTTGAGATGAGTTTCGAGCCAGTAAATCAGTGAGAATCTGAGTGACCATCTGGGAGAGCAAGGGAAACGTGACTAGTAATAGAATGGATCTTGTTTAAGTTGTTGAAGGAATTTTTAAGACAGGTTGCTGGCCAGAAGTTGGGAGATTACTTCCAGTTCAGTCCAGTGTTTTCTTCAGTTAAAGAGACACCAGATTCTGAAAGCTCAGGAAAGCTTTAGTTACATCAACACATTGAAAGTGAGGTGTCTTAACAAAGTAACGTACAAAACACCTTGCAAGACTTAGATGTAGCCTGAATTGGAATAGAGGAGAGCATGTAGGATATAGGGACACATGCACAGAGCAGAATCCACTTCCTATCAGGAAAAGAAATAGAAGAGAAACGGAAGACCTGAATAGAAAACAAAAGCTTCTGCTTTATCTCCACCAAGTTGAAACTGCAGACTGAAATGTTAATTCAAGACCATTGGGCCTAAGTGTGCCTAAACTTCTCTCTAACACTGATGAAGCCTGACAGATTCATTCTTTCCCAGCGAAGTGCACCTGCAGTGAGGGGGAGGAACTGCTGGTAGAAAGAATTTGCAGTGGTAGCTGTACTCTGGAAGTTTGCGTAAGAAGGGTGAGAAGGCTTGCTGAAACAACCCCATGTTATTGAAATGCTTTAACTATTCTCTCTATTAATTTGTTGTTCACCTTCAGCTTTGTTAAAAAAAATATGTTATTGCTGTAAACTAAGAAATAACATTGTTTAGAAACTAGGTGGAGCTATTTGTTTAGCACATGCAGTGGGTTTGATATATTGCACTCTGCAGAATAAAGTGCATGGTTTATGTACACAGATGATGCATGTAACACCTATATTTCATCATGCATACATCTGATAAATTTCAATGGATGCAATGATATATTTCACGATGGATCTGAAAGCTGTTGTGCTGTGCACATAGCATACATTTGCAGAATGGAAGTTCTTTTTATGTTAGAGGGTGTTTTCAGACAGCTTGAAGAATTCAGTTAAGCAAGTGGCAAAGAAGATGGAGACCGCGTTAGAGATGAACTGGTGAGGAAGGTCTTAAAAAGAACCAGATGCTGCTAAAACAGATATTTTGAAATTATTGAGCTGTAGCACAGGAGTATATGAAATGAGCATAGGAGACGTGTGGCATCTTTTGAATATTCCCCAGTATGTAGCAAAGTAAAAATAAATACATTACAATTTACAGGTGCTCAGAAAGAAAACAGCGGAGTAGAGGTTGAGGAGTGGTGTCAGAGATAGGAAATTAATCTCTTGAACCTGACTATGCCCTGATGGTCCTCAAGGTTTACTTTGACAAATGCTACCTGCACAACCTGCTGTCTCTAAGTAACAGAGGACTAGTGGTGAAATACACAGCCCATACACCATCTGCATCCTAAATTTCTTTACAAAACCTACTTGATCGTTAGAAGCCAAAGCCATGTGGTGAGGAAGCTGGGTTGAGTGCCTTTTAATGAGGTCTCATGGCCCTAAAACCTCTCCTTCACTCGTTACTGTTCCCCAGGGAGCTCCATGGGCCTCCATTGCTTTGCACCTCACAGATAGCTCAAGAGTCCACTCACACTGAGGAGTGATGTGCAACTTGCAGCCATCGCCAGAATTCTAATTTCTGTACATCTGCATTTGGAAATCCCTGCATGTTTGGCAAAACACAGCTGGGCTGCTGCTGGATGTGCTACATCTTGGAAGAACTGAGAAACTTCTACCTATGGTGCTTGAGCTCTCAGTGGAAAAGCTGGACTGTGTTTAACTTTCTCAGTGTCAGCTGCTGGCTTCATAAAAATAGATAAAATCATGCAGAGCTGATTTCTGGCTACAGAAATTTGCAGGTAGTTTAATCACCAAAACAGGACTGTTGGCAAGGATATGTGTTATTAGTCATGAGGTAATATACCTGTTATTAGCCATAATGTATTTTTAATGCATTAGAAACTAGACTAATCTACTGTTAGTCTGGTGTGTTTAAGCTTACTCCCAATTTTTAAAGACCACAGACACTAACGATATTGCTTAATAGCTAGTTAAATGCTCATAGTTAAACAGTATTTTGGTAAAAGAACAAAGAATTCAATCAAAACTATTTGATTGGCTTATAGATGGTCTTTTCTATACCATTCTCTTGACTTCACAAAATGTGTTTGTTAAAATTATCTTTTCTCTCAAGTTTTCTGTAAGTTGGCAATGCTTGCAGTTCTGACCAATGGCTCATTAACATAAGAGGGCACTCAGCTTTTTATAACTCTCTTAAGAATCTGATGAAAGCTTCCATTTCTGCTTGCATTTGCCTTTCCATAAAACTTACTTCCTCTGATAACCTGAAGTTTGCCTAAAGTCTTCTATTACCTCTCACTCTAGCTCCCCTCCTTCATGGCTCAGAGTTTACATCCACTTTTGTTAAGAACAGCCATTTGATGTATTTCTTACCTTTCTGAAGTCAGTTATCACTTTCCTTTCTCCTTTACTGCCTTAATGCTGCTTCATTTATGTTATCTTTGCCACATCAGTCTGCAAGAGGCAAATAATGTTATTTTTTTTACTCCATACAATCCATCACACACTATCTCTTCTGCCCAGATTCAGGGAGGTCAGCAAATAAATAACTTTTTGTGAGATTTCCATCTTCTGCTCAACTTCAAAATAAAACAAAAGAAGTAATGCCCTCAACATTAAGGTTAAGAAGAATACATAAACATGAGTGAAGTCCAAGAACTCTTCTCTGGTGAGAAAATGACCAACTCAATATGTTGGTATAGTAAGTATGTTGATACTGTAATACCGTATGAACATGTTTCATCCACCCAGAGTAAGAGTGATCTTCCCTGGTTTAGGTTATGTTGCCTGAATACAGCATAGGTAGATCAGAGATGATGCAGCAGTGTTTCCATAAATCACTTCCAAGAGGTGTTAGCTCTTCTGCAATGTGTTCAAGAAATAAAGACAAGGGTGTTATAAGTTTTGCATCACCCGCTGTAAGTGATCTCTCCTTGGGGTCACTAGTGACTCTCACAACCCACTCCACAGCAAAGTATTATATCTAACTTCTGATATACTAAATATGGGCAGAATTCATCAGTGCACAACAACATTTTAAACTGCTGCAGTATCAGCTGTCAGCTCTAATATAGAATTTCAAATAGCATAAGACTAATTTATTGCTCATAATGCCATAATGTCATAATTAAAAAGGAAATGCAGCATAAATATTCTGTGGCTAGCAAGGACTATTCAGCCCAGTTCAAGCCCTTTATCACAACTTTACGTTCCGCAATCTTGTCAAAATGGATCATTCAGTGCCACCTTACTCAGTTTTCCTATTATGTCCAGATTTACAAAAGGTTGAATAATTCCTTATATCAATTCAAGACTTCCTGTGCATACAGAAAAGCAAAACTGTTGACTGGCGAACACAATTCTCTACTGTCACAATGCATGAGGTAAGTTTGATGCTTTACTAGAGAACTACTGCAAAAATACCTTGGATGCCTACTACAGGACTAGCTGATCTCTCTCCCAGCCTCCTTCATACTCTAAATATTGTTCCTCATAATAGAACTGAAGGAACTGAGATTAGGATTCCTTCAAAGAGAATTTATTAAAATCCCAGAAGGTCTATGAACAGGAGAAAAACTTCCAAAGCTGAGATTAAAGCTGGCACTTTAATAAAGAGTGAGGTGCCTGAATAAATTGGTGATCCCACAGGTGCTGAGTCGCTGACATTAACTTCTGCAAGGGAAGGAACTATGGGTAATTGAACATACCAAAACCCAAGCCTGTGCCATGTATATCTTGTCCCTTTTATTGACCTAAGTTTGTCTGGCCTGCTTTCAATACACTCACTCATTATACACCTCCCTAAGACCAAGGATGGACATTGTCATAGCGCATAGCTATGCTGGTTAGAATTAGTTTCCCTTCCCAAGCTGTATGCTACTTACTTATTACTGTCCTCAGGAGGTATCTTGTTAGCATTTGCTAATCTGCTTCAGAGAGCCACAATTGGGGTAATTTAGACAGATGATGAAAGTGGTTTGCACTAACGGGGTGAAGTTTGCCTGAAGCATTTTAGCAAAACCACCTGAGGTCCCTTCCAGGAACAGAGTGGTGGAGACAGCTTGCAGCTGCTGGCTGTGCAAACAGCTGGGTGTAATAATGGTGACGGAGTCTCAAGGAGAATGTCAGTCCATGGCCTAAAATGGAGTTGTCTGAGACATTGGGAAAAGAAAAACAAGTTGTAAGAGCAGCACTGGATACAGACAGATCCAAGTCAAGGGCTCGTCTCTGGTTCCGCTATTTACCATGGATGGAAGTTTTAACTGGAATTCATTGTTTACATCCACATGTTGTTTAGCATCACAAGGAGAATAGTCTTTAATGAAAAGTCTTTAATACCCCTCAAATTGCAGACGGTACCTGGGTCTGCAGCTTTATAAGCCATGTACCTCTTCTGCTTTTTGATTTCAGAAGACAAAAGAAAACGAGAACAAGCAAATAAAATGCAATCTCTCTTCAGTTAAAAAAGAAAAGAAAAAAGTCTATATTAGAGTTCACAGATACATCTGTTAGCTTTCAGGCATTATTCACAGCAACAATGTCTGCCTCATGCTTTCCTCTCAATAGGAAAGTGAAAAGCTGAAAAACAACAGTTCCCTTTACCTCTCCCCAACATCTAATATTTTTTTCTCCTTAGTCAAGTATGTAACTCTGTCTTTGCATCTCTCAGTTGTTGTAATCCAGCATTCTCTGGGCTGCCTTTTGCTCTCTGTTCCAAGATATATTATTACCTCCTGTATATCCCACCACATTTCTGGCACATTGCTGGATGAGAACACTATCTGATTCCATGGTTGTAAATAGCTCTGTTAATAGATTTAGATTAATGCCAGTTTTAGAATAATGTTACTTCTACAGCTGTCTCTCAAGTGTATGAACGCAAAACAGCCTCATCTGGACTGGTTTTGGCTGCCACAGTGCTTTATCCTGCATACTGTAAACAGGATCCTGTGGCTGCCATCTCAAGCTGTAACTCTGAATCAAAAAGCAGTAAGATTCAGGGTCAATTCTCCCCAGCCACTTATTCAGCTAGCCAGTAACATTCTGCTCGATAGGATGTTTTTATATGATATATCCAGCCCCTATTGTTTTAGAGACCAAAAGTAAGTACTTAACATCTTTACATGGTCTGATGTGTTTTGCTAGGGATGCACTCACTGGTTATTAACTGGATAAAACCTGATATTAGCTTGGCTTTGTTTAATTTCTAATGTTATGTACTCTGCGATAACTGACTAACCTCCGTTAACATTGTGATTTGTTTGCCCTGTAATAACCAGATATTCCATTACATTATGTAAATTATTTGCATAGTGATTATGATTTAATGTTATTGGTAATTAGAATTATTTGCCTGCTGGTAATGCTGTATAAATGATCTGTCATTAATCATGAGGCACACCTTACCAAGAGCTCTAATGAGAAAAGCTGCAGTATTATGTCACTAAGATATCGGTATCCTCTGGGCCATTGTTTTACATCACAGGAAACTGTTTTCTGTATTTATTGATCATTCATTGATTATTGCACTAAAGACTTGGGGCTTTGTAATTGTTTCTTTATTCTTTGATGTAGGACATCACCTGAGATCTTGCAGACTGAGTCACAACAATCAAAACATATAGCTGCTAACATTTGCTCGTCAGATTTTTGCACTTGTAGTTTTGAATCACTTTGGTAGTTTGTCCTCATGAATAAGGAGGAAGATCCATAGTCCAAGCTCCTGAGATTGGTATCCGTGAAATCAAAGGCACATCATTGCCAAAGGGGATAGGAAAGTGGGAAAGGTGCAAAAGGCAGGGGCCCATGGGACCCCCACCAGCAGAACATGGTATTTAACTCAGGAAAGCAAGTTTCCAAGGGAAATATCCTCTTTCTCTGAGAAACGTTCTCTTTCATTCTTTCTGTTTCATTGCCAACATTTTTTAGGGACTGCTCTTTATCCACTGTATATTCTCCTTGCAATAAACCGCTAGTAAACTAATTGCTGAGAAGAATGGCAAAAATACACTCAGCATCCTTCCTGCCCGTCTGGTGCTTGCTAGGCGTATTTCAGTAAGTTACTGTTTAAGCAGAATACCATGCCCTAGAAAAGCTAAGCGTCTCTTTAAAGCCAAGTGCTATAAAGCCAGACCTCTGAGCTTTGCAGTGATGAATCTGTGGGTAACAGCAGGACCTGATAAAGTAATCCTGTGTAAGAAGATAGACAGTTATTCTCAAGTGAGAGAGACATCTGAAACGAGAATCGTGCCTTGTAAAGAACCTCTACTATGACTTAACTGCAACACATTTAGTGCAAATACTTTTTCTGAGTGTTTGAAAGAGCTAGAACTGTATAGGAAGAATGAAAATACTTGTCACAACACATTCTGTAATTTTTATGGAATGAAGAATCGTTTACCTATATAGTGATTCAGACAAATTGCATTGCCTGTTTATCATGGTAAAAATTTGAATAAACTTTCAGAAATATTTGTCCTGAAAATCTTTATTTAGATTTAAAAGGGAAATAGTTGAAACCTACTGAACCAGAAAATGTATGCAAAGGAATATCAATGTGAATAAAATATCTCTTTTAATATTTTATGGAGGTAAAAACCAGAATTTTTAATGTTTTGTTTTTTTTTAATTTTGAACCACTGTAAGATTATAAACAATCTTGATTTTCCCTTGGAGGGTCAAACAAAAAGACTAGTCTGTAGTACGAGAGAAATGGGTAATAGTGGAACATGAAGAAGAGTCTCATCTATTTAAAAGGCTAACTGATGACTGATCAATGCAAATAAGGACAGAATATGAATTACTTTGATGAGACTTTATCATGGAGCCTGTCTGCTTTGTAAAATCTGAACTGTTGAAGTCCAGTGAAAGATGTGGCAGACAAGTGTCCATGTATTCTTAAGGAATAGTGAGGAAAGGTGTGTGAATAGATTTCAAAGTATTTGGTGACATATCCTTTGCACCAGTCCATACCCATCATAAAATATCTACTGGCAGAATTAAGCAAGCAAGTAGTGAGAGGTACATACTGCAATGCTTTGGAAACCTGATGACTTTCCAACCTAGTGACTCTATGATTCCATGATTCTATGACTATCTTTGGTGAATGAAAATATGACAGCTACCTGTTTTGTGAAACCACATAAAATCAGGTGAACAGTTCATCCACTAACGTTATGCTTTTGTCAGAAATGAACATTATGTTCCTTCTGATAAATATGGAACAATTGTCCTGCCATTACAAGAACACGTGGAAATGTGTTACATGAGCTCTGTTCATGAACATTTTGCTAAAATAGCAGTAAATGACTTTTCCTGTTAATGTAAGGGCATATTTTGCAGTTTGGCTTATTTCATTTCATTTATTTCTTTCAATGGTAAATGAAACCATAGATTAGGATATTTTTTAATTTTGGATTAGATCTTTTTTTAACAGTGACTTCAGCAAATCCTCTTCAATTTCTGTTATAGCATGGTTGTCCATCAGACAGCACATCCAACTGAAGCTGCTCAGATGTCACAGCATGGGTGTTAGATGCTATGGGTAGCAGCAGAGTAGCTAGTGCTACAGATTAGCTGTATAAGAACACCAAAAACATAGGTCTGATTTCAGAATCCGGAGTCAAATATTAGCTTTAGCAGCATCTGTGACCTTTTTCCAGACTTGGTCAATTGAAAAGGTTAGCAAATCTTGTTAACGAATCCTCTGAGCCTTTGCAGAGAGGCCCAGAACCTAGCAGGGAGCACTGGAAGGCCCAGGTGTCAGAGAGGAGGTGCTTGCAGACTGGTGCTCTGTGAAGTTTGCTAGAACCTATGTATCATGGCAATGCAATCATCACAGCTGCATCTGTGCATTAAGAGCTGAGCTAATCTGAGCTTACTAGCAAGAACTTTTATGTGAAAGAAATATGAGAGAAGCTAGCCTTGCAGTCCGGAGGGAACGACCAACTCAAGGCAGCCACATGTGCAGTGCTCCCCATGTCCCAGGCGGCTCCTCATCCCCCTGGCAGTGCCAATTTGTCCATACAGAACGGGCGCTGCCATCTTCCAGCTGAGAGCCTTCGAGCCCTCTGTTTCTGTTTTCTTCCTGAGGAATTTAGGGAATTCCTAGTGATTCTCCAGTCTGAGATCAGATGATTTATAGATACTGGGTTGTTGCCCCACTGTAGAGACTGAAGAACCACCTCAAAGAAGGAAAGAGTTACATATATGTGTATGCTAAAATACAGCCTGTACAGAAACTTATGTAACAGCATAGGATAAGGCAATACGTGGAAGAAAGAGCTGATAAACTTACCGTATAATAGTTATTGAATTTACAAAAATAAAAAATCTATAGCAAGGGTATTCACATGCATGTTATAAAATAAAACATACACAGCCTCTTAGCAGTTTAATTTTGAGTAACATTGACTACACCTTGCTTGGCCTTCTGCTGAGATGTGAAAAAAAGGTAGCGTCTTACAGTTATATATAATATTACCTCAGCGCCTCCCTAATCCATAACAGAAACATTAATCACTGTGTCTTTGGCATGGCAGCAAGGCAGTTTGCAGTCTGTCTGTGTACTTGATTTATGAACAGCTGATGGCCATTGAACTGCAGCAATCCACCAAACACTGTTTTGTACTTCCTTCTGCCTCAAGTGTAAATGTTACAGAGCACTGACATTATATTCCATCTAATATATACAAGGTTAATTTCGTAAGCCCCTTCATTTTTGCCTCTCTTTGGCCTGGTTTCTGTGTCTCCCTCTCACCCCCTCCATCACAAAGCATGCTGCTGGGCTCAGGGCCCCAGCTCACCACTTGCTTACAGCTCTGCGTTTTGCCTCGTTCCAGAGCCAAATCAGCATGCACCCAGCTTCCAGCACTGCCACGGCGAGATCCTGTCCCATCTGAGTAAGAAATGACATGATCTTCAATCCAGCTTTACTTCTTCTGGCAGTGTTTTCCTCTCTTCCCACTGTGTTTCACCTGGAATTTGGCGTTGGTTCAGCTGGCATTTAGAAGCAGCTGGGGGTCGAGCAGAGGCCCCTCCTCAGCCCTCACAGACATGGGGCACAGGCCTCAGCCTCCAGTCCCACCGGTGTGCTGGGTGCAGCTCCGTCCCGGTACATGCCCCTGGTGACATGGTGGCTGTGCCCACCCACACACCCCATGAATACACTCACTTTGTGTGTGCTTTCTGTTGTGGGCCGCTCCCAGAGGCAATTGTGCCTCTTTTCGATGAAATATCAGTGTCCTCCATTTTGCAGTGTTCTCGTTCCTTAGGCCCCCTCTGTGCTCCAGTCTACAACTTTTAAGAGCCAAGGATACTCCCAAATTTCTATTAATCATGTGTGTGTGACAGTGCAGCAGATTGCTGCGTTCTGCAGTGGATAGGAGGATATTGCTTCATAAACTGTATGGAGCCATTCACCACTGCCTGTAACAAAGCATTCTTTGTTGGTTAATGGTGTCTAGAAAATAATGGTTAAATTTAAGGCATCTCAGATTCCAAGGAATGTGTTCAGGAAAAAACGTCAACTTGTAGGAACGCTAGTTTTTTAAATGTTTTATCTCTCTTCTCTTGGTAGGAAAAGGGGAACATACTCATAAATACTCAAAGGGTGGCTTGGAGAGACAGTGCTGCCCTACAGGAGCTGCTGGCATCAATGGGTCCATGAAGGGATCAATTAGGCAACAATGCCAACCAGATATGTAGACTTAAATCCTGTAAGCACATTGCAAATGTTAAGAAATACAATAGAGATTGCAAAAATATCACCTGTCTGCCAGGTAAGGGCTTGCTCAGTGTGGAAGTGAAGGGGCAGAGGATGCTGAGCAACATCTACACATGTGGTGAAGCTGAGCTCAGCAAGTACACAGGAGCTGGCACAGGGCTCCACGTTACAGTGGCAAAAAAAGGAGCCAAGAGCTGGACTTTATGATCCTTGTGGGTCTCTTCCAACTCGGGATATTCTATGATTCTATCATTCTTTGCTTCTAATGAGAGGGAGTTTGGGAGAAGACGCAAAGTAGAGTGAAGTCAGTGCTGGTGCTGCTTTGTTTTACCACTGTTGGTTTGCTGATATTTTTCAGTACAGAACTTGTATTCTCATAATGCTTTTTTCAAACAAGTGAAAATGAAGAAAACATTGTGGGAAGCAGGAGACGACTCTGCACCCGCCGTCACCCACAAGATGGAGCTCTGAGCTCAGGAGCGCTGAGCCTTTTCTTTGTGCTGTCGGAAAATGAAACATTTTTACTCTCACCCTTTTCTAATTTTTATCTTTCGCTAATATAATGCAGATTGGTTTTATACATTATTTATGGAGCCCAGAACTGGTATAGGGAATGTTGTCACTCATTTTAATGATTTAGATATGTTTTTTATTATTATTATGCTGTATAGACTTTGGAAAACCTTCATTTGGATCCCATTTAGAACACAGGAAGTTGCCCAAAGCTTGGATGTGAACCTTAATTTAGTGAAGTCCTTGTAAGGCTGAGAATATTTACTACTGGCATTTATTGCTCCTGTGAGAGTCAGAGCGAGGGTGGAGGGGGCGGAGGGGGGGAAGGAGAGGAAAGGAAAGACAACTGTAACTCCAGCCAAAAAAGCAAAGAACATATGTTGGAGTCGTGATCGGCTGTGTGAATGCAGCAGCAGGGTAATCTGCATCCGAACCCTTCTGCCGGGACGGGGAGGTGCCTTCCTGCCTTGGAGATTTGGGAGAACTTGTCCTTCACAGAGCTGAGCTTGCTTTTCTCAAGCCTTTCTTTATGTGGGTTTAATGAGCAGTTAGGACATGGTGCAGTGCACCATACAAAGGATGGGACCCTCTCTGTGCAGCAGCAGCAGCACCTTTGGACTTCTGACTGTGCTCTGCAAGCAAGGATCACACAGATTTTAGCAGTGCAGAGCTGCTGTGATTTCTGAGGTCCCTTGCAGACTGCTGGGGACGGTGACCCAGCAGCAATGGCAGCAGGAAAAGATATCTTATTTTTCTGCCTAATTTCAGTTACTTTGGGCCTGCACAATAATAGCAAGCTTTGGTTGCTAAAACTTGTAGAGAAAAATATTCCTAGGACAAGGGCAGTGCTTGCCTGGGTGACAAGTACAGGTGATTTCATCTGTCTGCCGGCTTTCAGAAAACCAGAGCTGCGCACTTCAGGAATAAGAACAAAGTGCTCCAGTGATTCTCATGGTGTTTTTTATTTTTATAGAAAAGAAGAGCAAGATTTTTTAACTTCTTTGGGTATTTGTTTTGTGCTCCCCTCTTCCTCCAACCCCATTCCAGTCAGATGCTTAACTTCCATTTCAGCCAGTCTCTCTGGTGGCTTGTTAGTCCTGCTTAGTGACAGTTAAAATGACTAATAAAGCAGCTGGCAGGAGAATGAATGAAGGGACCATGCCAGCTATTGGCCCTTTTGTGGAAACAAATAAAAACAAAACAACTAAAACACATCCCTCACTGCCTCGCCTGCACCTCCCCCCAGTCCCCACCAAAGGAAAAAAAAAAAAAAACACACCCAACCCCACCAACACAACAAAACTTTGATATATCTGCATTGATATTTACTCAGAAACCTGTATATTATGGACCAGAGATTTCATAAGTGGAAATGTGAATCTCAAATGAAATGCAATGTTTTTTTGAAAAGCAGTTTCATTTAAGAGGTTGCCTGTTTACACGAGATACCCACCTCTGTTTGTTACTATTAGCATTAACATAGCTTTCAGTGCTGCACTGTCATTACTTTTACCTTGTTTGTGCTTTGTTAGTATTTGCTACTACAGAAGGACCAAGATGTTGTTCTACAAGTTGTACCAAAATGTAGAGAGAAGATAGTGTTTTCTCTCAGTGGTCACAGTCAGTGACCACACAGAACAGAAGGATGGGGTGAGCAACTGGGAGGTGGCAATGGGAGGTAAAAGTCCACCTATGCAAAGTTGCCCCTCTTCCACAAGTTATACTGCATGCCATAGCAGAGTGCATCCCAGATACAAAAGATTACTACCAAGATCTCAAATCTAGCTCAGTTAAAGAACATGACTAAAACATCAAGTATGTAAGAAGGTCTGCGTTCATGAGACACGATCTAGGTGCTTTCGGTGTAATTATAATCGTACCACCAGATTGTCTCCCACGTAAACACCTAACATCTTTCCAGCACAGACCTCCTGAAGTACCCTGAAAGATGTGCAGGTAGTTCAGTTATGCAATGTCTGCTCCTAGAATTTAGAAAACTGAAATGAGAAGGAATTTGCAATTGTTTGTAGGCTGAAAAAGTAGTGATCTTTCTTTGTCTTGTGTGAGTGGGAGGGCACCAATCTCGAACAAACCACTAGACACCACTGTTCATTTTCACATTAACATGTCATTTCACATTAATATAAAGGAGTCCACTGCAACAACATAGTGACATAGTTTCATTTTTTATAATCTCATAATGATTTCAGTTTTGAGAAGATATTTAAGCACTGGAATAGATCACTTAAGGAGAATGTGTAGGTAGATTTGATCATTAAAGTTCTTTAGAACAAGTTGGACAAATCTGTCAGGAATGACATAGGTGTAGTGGATTCTTCCTTGAGGCAGAGGAATAGGCAATATGACCTATTTGCTGTTTTTGAGTAATTGTGTGAGACTTACAAGAGATGCTTCAGTGTGGAAAATACACTGTGTCCAAGTAAAGACCAACTGTGTTGAAATAAACCTCAACTTACCCTGAAGTTAAACAAGAAATTTGTTGAAACCATGTTTAAAAAAAAAAGAAAAAAAACCTCACTAACAAATAATATCTAATATTCAGAAGGAAAGTGAAATTTTATGCAAATACATAGAAGATACTATAAGAAGTCATCAGAAAAGGCATTCAAGGAACCTCAGCTCTTGTATAATGACACTGCCAAATAAAATTATTGCAATGAGGGGCATTTTTGTGTTTCTAGATCCAGATTCAAAATGATTGCCTAAAAATAAAAATTACCTTCTCCCCCCCCACACCTCTTTGTGGCATCATGGTGTTCCCATTAGGAATGCAGCCAGCAGCTACTTTCATTAAGAGAAGCCTGTGAGCTCGGCTGCAGGGAGAACAATGGAAACATGCTGTTCTTCTCAAAATGCCCCTGTGGATATAGGCTGCTCCTGCTCTGCTTTTTCATCATAAGCTCTCTTCACACCAGCACCACCAGCCTCAAAGCGGCCAGGGAAGAGCAGGATCAGGCTGGATTTCTGGGTACCTCGGTGGCCTGGTGCAGGTTATGCCCTGTTGGTGTCCACAGGTTGGGCAGCACAATGTCTAGGCTGCCGTTCTGCATTGCTGTAGCCAGGCCAGTGCCATGGCCTAGCTGACAGCTTGCAGACCAACCAGATTTCTTGACAACCTTCCTAGAAGGGCACTCATCCCATATCTCATACTATATGATGTAAAGGTAGCTGGGACTGAGGTTCACACGCTGTGGACATTTGGAGCTCATCTGTAGTCATCTTGTCTCCATAAATATGTCCTCAGAGAGCCAAGTCAGGGAGTAAACTAGGCTATACGCTGCTCATATGCCCACTTATTAAGGTATAGGTGCAGTGTTGTCATGAGGAATTCTGTTCCACCAAGAAGAAAGCAAACAATTTGAAAGGCAAGCTTCCACACTCTCAATGAAATTTTCTGCAGAAGTTCTTTTAAAATAAGAATTTTTAAGGGGGAAAATGGTTCTTAATCAAACAAAACTATTTTCAATTGTAGGACATAGGGACTTCCATATTTACAAGTTACATAGCTGAAAAGCATAAAGCATATTTTACTAAGACCACAAAATCAGAGGAACAGAGTGCTGCTTTCCTTCAAGACAGTCTTTAATTACAGTTAACTCCAATACTGACTACCCCAGTTTATTCATTAAATCCTAAGAATTTATAGCTATTTTGTACTTTCTCTGTAAGCAAAGCAGTTATATTTGGCAAGATAATGACCTTCTATGATCATTTGTTTGAGGTCTTTGCTGACTCTTTGGTAGCTATGCTGAAGAAGAATCAAGACCTTCAATTTGACACAGTTTTACTTCAGAATATCAAATGCTAGAAAGACATTGTCTTGTTGGCTCTATTTGATGAATTCATGTAGGTGGTATTCAATGGAATGCGTAACAAGCAGTGTACACTGACCTGATTATTTATCTTGTCAAATGGAGTCCCTGGACATAGCTATCAAGCTGCCATTGATGCTAGAGTATAACCAACTCTATATTAAACTGTCCAGCTGTGAGATGAAGGCTGCAGCAGTCATGTACTTAAGAAGCAGACACATTGCTAGTATGTTTGAAAGATGTGGGAGCTTGCACAGCAGTAGCTATTTTCTTCATAGCCTTCCTGGTGGTGTCCCAATCTCAGATTTTTGAAAGACTGCTCTAAAAATTCGTACTTATATTAGCTTTCCTGCAAATTAATGAAATATGCCCACAATTAGGTTTCTATTCTTTGTATTTTCATTAGCTACTCCGTTCTACATAGTACAATAGAGCCAGCTAAGAAATATCTAGATCTTGTCCACAGAAGGCCCTCCTTAGACTTCTTGAGTGTGGTTTTAGTGCCACTGCGACTGACGGGATCTCCTACAGGTGCTTTGGTTTCCCTGATAGGGTTATTTCAATATGCAGTTGAGTTGGGGCAGTGATGACAAAGGAGAACTTTCAGTCACTTATGCCAGATTCAGCCAGTGATACTTGTGCCAAAAACCTACAGGAGACTGTTGACAAGCCTGGCCTACCTCCTACCCCTGAATCCTATCTAACACACTTACTTGGTTAGTGAAGACCAGCAGTAGAGGAGGATGGTGACCGGTTGATCTCTGGTGTGGTTCCAGTTCAGTTTACTGAGCAATTGACCCGACCCTCTTTGGTTCCTATATAATTACAACAATTAGATAAAACAGTAATTATTAACTTATCTTAATTACAGTCTTTTTTTTTTTAATCAAATACAGCTTGTGCAAAAGATTTCAGTTAATTTTAACTAAATTGAAAGTAGAGATAGTCTGTTGTTTTAAGATTATTCGGGACAAAGAACAGATGCTAAGTTTCTTTAAATGACCAAATTAATTTTAGCACAAATTAACAGATTTATTTTTTTATTCTTCAGAACACCCATCCTGCTTTTAAAGGATGAGAAGTGTACGTTTGGGGAAGGTGTGCTTATTTTTCATGTCTAATGAAAATTGTAAATCTTCTACCAAAGACAGAAGTCTCCCAAAACTGTAGAGTTGTGACAAGGGTCTCCATACAAGAACAGAGATCCCAGTAACTTTATGGTTAGGTGATGGAAAGCTATACTTTCCAGGGAGCTTGTCTAAGGGGAGAATTTTAACAAAAGATTCGCTGCGAATTGGCCCTGATGCAGTGTCCCTACAGTTGTATTGGCTTCTTCTCTATCATATGTCCTCCAGCAGCCTGCCCCAAGGGCTGCCCCAGGAGTGGGAAATCGCTCAAAAGTCACACTTCTTGTGTTACTGCACCAGTTTTCTGCTTAGCCTTTAAGTACTCTGGACATCATAAACTCAAGTGATCACAGGCTGTGAGGTGATGTTGCATTTTAGGCAGAAAAAACAGCTTTGAGAGGTCACCCATGTTTGTGGAAAATCTGAGCATCAGAAATACTGTGTATTAACACCTATCAGAATCCATGATTCTGGTATTCATGAGGATTAATTGGCTGCATGAAAGTTGAGAATTACACAGGTTCACTGCTAGAAGTAAGTCACAATTAGTGCCAAGTACTTTTACCACTAAAAAAACCCCATGGATTAGGCCTTTCAGAATAAAGAAAATCTGCTTCTGAACTTTTTTGCCACAGTTGGATACTCACTCATAGAATAGTCTACATACTGCCAGTACATTTACAATGTAAACGCTTTCTTTTCAAGGTCATGGTTTTAAAGCACTAGACTGCTATTGAAACTGCAGGGGCAGAGCCTGAACAATTCTACCGGTTTTCTAAAAATAAGGAGCTTTATAGCTAAACTGCAGGATGTATTTTAAAAGAAAGAGTCTCAACATTTTTCTTTTTACTGCTACTTGTATCCCATCTCTACCAATTTTTACTGCTCTACACAAAGGCACATCTATTGCAAGGCATGGCATGAAATCAACACTCATATTCTAGCAGCTAAGTCCAATCTTACAATATTTGTAATGTGCCACAGTATTCAAATGCATTAACACAAAACCTGATCCACCTAGGGAAATATACAGTTTTAAAAAATAAAATGTCAGAAAGTGAAAGCACCTGCTTGGCTAATTCAGACTTCTCAGCTGCAATACTGTGCTGAATTTTACATTTTAAAATGTCGTATTTCAGTTCAAAACCTATATCTCTCAAATTTCTCATGAAATCCTGCATAACTATGAGGCATGAATGAAGCAATTGCTTCCTTCATTATAAATGATTAATGCTAATCAATCAGAGCTTAGTATTCCCAAACCTTTGGAGCTCTCCTGTTTAGCTTTTGCAGTGCTTGAAAATGTTCATTGACAAATGGGTGAAAATATTTTTTCTCATTATTGGAAAACATTTTCTGTTAATTGTAATGTTCCAAAATACAGAAGACTAAATTCTGATGAGTTTGGAGATAGATGTTGAGACAGAAAAACAGTAAGGAGTCTGCACACGTTTAAGGCTATGAGAAGATTATCTGGTCTTGCAAGTAAAGGATGATAGAGAGCTGCTTACATCAATAATTCCCTGGGGACTGTGACAAACAGTCACGTGCTTTCAGGTTTAGAGGCCAGCTTGGTGCATACCTGGCTGTTCTTTCTTCAGATTCCAGGGTAAGCTTCTTCGGCTGTAGTTCAGCTGACTATTTTGCCCAGCACAGCCACTGAGCACAGCTATGGTGCAAAGCCTCAGCGAGAGGCACTGCAAGGTGTTCAGCAAATGTAGGCCTTGCCTTCAGGTCCTAGCTGAGTACCAGGACTCAGAAGTAGGTGATGGTGAAATTCTGCCCATGCAGACAGCAGTGACTCATCTCTCATTTTCTTCTGCAGGATTTTCTCCTTAGCTTTTAGTAGGAGATTTAAAGGTGAAATACTTAACCTCTGATTCATACACACCTGAAGATCATGTTCTTCAATTCCTAGCAAATCTAATACTGATGGTGTGTTATCCATCATTAGCCAACTTGGATAATTGAACCCTTTTTCATATACAAGCTTTTTTTTTTTTTTTTTCCCCCTAATTCTACTGCATGTAGTATTACAATGTAGATATTGTGCATAAATAGCTATTCTTAAATGGTGTCACACCTTAGATAAAATATCTGGTTAAGCAAGTATGAAAAGCTAAGCGAATGAAGTTGTGTCCTTTTGTTCCGAAATGTATAGTTCTAAAAATAAGTCTTTCCATTTTCAGTTATTCTAGCTTTTATTTTGAAGAACAGCTTTCATGAAGTCATGGCAATTTAACTGACGTGGTCAAATTATGTCTTAACAGAATGTAGATACTGGACTGTTAAACTTCATTTTCCTTCTCTAGATGCTTTCAGTTGCATCTATGTCTTTCAACATTTGTTTGGTATTTCTATTAAGTTTGGTAAAAAATATTGTGGCGAAATTCTAGCAATTATTTTAGATATAACAGAATCTCTACAGTTTTAGGACTAGAATCAAGAATTAATTGTTTTGTATGCAAATTGTATCACAGAGCTACATTCAGTTTATTCTGATTTCACTTCTTCTTGAGCCAGGTACACTAACAGCAAAATATTTCCATTTTTTATCATTTAGAAACTTTTAAAAGTTTGCTATTACTGCTGCCCGGAGCCAAAGCCAACAATTCAATCTATGCAAAGAAAAGAATAGCCAGCAGGTGGGTTTTACGTATGAAACAAAAACGTTTTGGGAGAAGGAGGGAGTGGGTGAGGGAGAGACTGTACGCACATGTCCAGAGGAGTTAAGTTGTTAGAGAAGGCACTGGGGAGATGGAGGACCAAGACTCGCATTCTTTTTCTGCATGATCTAAAGAGTTGTCTTGAACCCAAGTCTAGCACATTCCAAATAGTCAAGTCATTTGGTTACTCCAGCCTTTTCCTCTATGAGGACTCTTGGAGATATCCTATGATTAATATGTACAAGATATCCCTTGGGACAGAGATTAGAAAATGATTTTCTGTCCATGTTAATTAGCCAGTGTTCTGTATGTTCTACCTCTTTTGTTTCCTGTGGTAATTGTATGAAGAGGAACAGAATCAGTGGGAGAGATGGAGGGTTTCATCCTAAAATGACCAAGAGGTTGGAAAATGTTAGTTCTTGCTGTAAGGAAATGCAGAGTGTGGTTACACAATGTGTTTCACTACTCAGGATCTTGATGGAGAAGCACATCTTACCAGAATTAGGTGCCCATATCCCTGCAAGTCAACTGCTTTGGCTCCTGGCTCTTGTTCTTTCCTCTAAACTGAAATTGTGTCTGATAAAGCATCTCTCTCTTCTTACAGAAGTGCTCTATCCTTCCAGAATCTCCTAAATCAGGCAGGGAGATGATATTAGAAGGCAATCATCTATGAGTAAGATATTTCATTGACCAAGTTAGTTTGAGGATTTATTTATAGCGTTTACTGAGATCGGTAGAAAATGCACATTGAGATTCCTCTGCAAGTCAGACCATAGGAGTTTCAGTGTGAAAGGAATGCCTGGGCATCATCTGTGTTATGAGATTTTATTTTTGATGCCTCCATAGATTTTATAGTTTTGCAAAAACATGCAGCAAGCATGGAATTTATTGCTTATAGTTCATCCAGGAAATGTGTCATAGTGCAGGATGGACTGAACATAAAGGATAGCTGTTTTGGTTTTGCTTTTCAAATGTTAACAAATATATGGCAATGGTCTGTAAAACTGTTAAATAGATCAATAAATAATTCCAATGATAGCATATTGAATTTCAATAGTCAGTGGAAACCAGCACTTTTAAAATGCTGAGTTTTGCTTTTCTAATGACTAACGCTGTGTCATTTTACCATAAATACTCAACTTTAGCAATTATCATCAAGACCATATTCAACAACTTTCTAATTTTAACAAATGTAATTTTCTGCAATAGTGAATTGTTGATAGGACACCTATTCTTTATTCCTTGATGAATTTTACCCATGAATTGATTATATAAGAATAGATATTTGCAGAGAATTTTTGAAAATGTCTGAGGAGTAGGAGGGGAAAAAAGGAATGCTTGTTACATTACCAGGATATAGAACTGAAGGTCCTCTGATGTTTGAGTTATCTGACATCCAGGAAGCTGGCGGTGTCCTGTCTTTAGGGAGAAGTTTGTGTATCCCATCTTGCCTGGGAATTAGGATTTGTTCAGCGAGCTTTGCTGTGGTTGGGGTTAACATGGTGAGACCATCAGTACTGCGCTGCTGGAGGTCGCAGCACCTAACCTTCCTGCCCCGCCATTTCAGAAACACAAGGTGCAGGACTTTGAGCTGGAAAAGCCAGACGCTAATAATAGGTTCACAGATCTGACAGAAGACTTCCAGACCTGAGCTGGGAGTCACGGACAGCTTTCAAGAAACCAATGCCTGGAAAAATGAAGTTTTGAAAAGCACTGATTTTAAAATAATGGAAAATATTAATAATGGACAGCTGTAAATGGATTTCTGGAACAAAAGTACTGAATAAAAGAGACAGAAGAGCACCATGATTTTATAAGTGTAGCAGAAAGAAAGAAAGCCTTAACACCAAACTTCTTCTCGAAAGTCATTTATAGACAGGTAGCCAGCTGGTGCTAACCCTTGTTCCAGTTTCTGCTGCTGAGGTATGAGAAAGTGCTCTCTGCCCTGCAGGTGAGGGCCTCCGCAACCTCCTGTGTTCGACAGCCAAGGGCTGCAGTGCACGTAGCTCTTTGTTATTGAATCACCAGTACCTTATTACCTAAACATCATGTTGGCTGCGTTGTTACAAATAAGGCAAGTGAATGTATTATTTTGTCACAGCCTTCCCAGGCAGACTGGATCTGGGTGCATGAGGGCATTTCCTGTGATTAGCCAAACCATCTTGTTCTGTGGTCACTCCCAGCTGCACCAGTTCTTTTCTTTCTTTTGTCTTCATTTTTCTTTTATTCTCAGCTCTTCTAAACTAACTCTGGCTAACAGACTTCCTTTCTCAAACATTCTATGAGGAGGTCTCATGCACAAAACCTTGTTAGCATTACTACATCTTCTCAAGCATCTTCTTTCTCCATTTCTGCCTTATTCTTTATGTAAGTATCAATTTTTTTATTTTATTTATTTTATTTTATTTTTACTGATGTCCGCGCAGCACTTGGTCTGATGGGGTTTTGGTCTCTCAGATGCAGCTGCCTGGAGTAGTAACCCAGTAGGATGTATGAAACAGAGAGGTATAACTTAAGCCCATGACAATTAGAAATTAAAAGAGTAGCTGAGCAAAAGTTGAAAAAACACCACTATTATTTGAAGTAGTCAGAATTAACTATTAGACTAGGCACCAGACCTGTGGTAAACAGGGAGCATACCCATCAGATGTGTTCATACTAGGCATGAAATCTATTGTGACAGTGCCAAGAAGCTTAGCACACTGAGTGATACCTAAGTAGGCACCAGATAAAGCTTCTGTCAGAAGGGGAATTTTCACTGTGAGCCAAAAGGGTTTCATACAATAGGAAAATATCTCTAGGAACAGGTTTATAGTGAGAAAAAATCATTATAATTTGTTATCTTGGGCATAATGCTCAACAAAACTGCCATGTTTCATGTTTCTATTGCCAGGCTGGAAATTAAAGTGTTCAATTATAGCCACCAAAATATAAAAGTGACAGATATTTCATGCTTTCCTTTCCACAACACACTTGGTAGCTTCTACAGGTAAGCAACCTGACACATGTAATACTGAGCCTAAAACCTACTTTCTTGTGTTAAGACTAAGTTGTCCATTGACAACTTTTTGCATTTTCCTTCCCTTTCAGGAAAAACAAATTCATTGGCCAGGCAATTTCTCTTCATCTCATACTGTGCTGTTCCTCATTCCTGGATAACATTGTCTTCTCTGGATAAATAGTGTTTACTAAGTCTGTATGGCATGTGGAATGTGGTGCAATTTGTCTAAGTTGGTCTGGTTGTTCTCATTCTGATTTGTCCCATTCCCCACCACCCTCCCCACCCCACAGCCTTCCTGAGTTTTACAATAACACTTTAATAATTTTGTGACCTACTAAGCATGAACCCTGTGGAATGTGTCTGGGAATTGCAGTTCACTACCCATATTTTAACTCAAGTACAGTAATCTAATAAAAACATTGGGTTCACCATCTAGATGGCTAAAGAGTCTTGGTGGCATCAATGTGTTATAAACTCAGATCCATTGGGAATTAAATATCTATGTGGAAAGTAGCAAACTCTAGATGAACGATTTAATGTTGAGGAAGAATATACCAGCCCAGTGTAATAAAACAGCTGAAAATTTTCTGGGTGCATGAGATACACTGACAAAGCAGAAAGTTTAGTAACTTATATTGCTGAAAGTTATGGGCATGATCACCGATAATCCCACTGCTGCCAATAAGTGCAATGAGTAATGAGTGCTTCTGAATAAACATGCCTATGTGGAAAATTATGTTTTTTTCCCTTGCACATTATTTAAACGAGTATTAATGGCAAAGACCTTGACAAAGGTCTCACACTTTACTAATGTCACATTTCTTATAAATTTACATGGTTACTGTAGATCTTAAAGAGGTGAAGGAAGTTCACCCCTTACTTTTGGTCTGTAGGTGATCCTGTTGCTAAATGGTCTTGGCTCTTTATGGTACAATGGTAAGCACTAATCCATAACATGTTCAGACTCTTCTACTCTGTTCAAAACCACCTGTAGCTGCAAAAGAGCATGCCATGTTATGTCACACAGCACCACACAGAAATCTCTGAACTTGGGGCAGGAGTTATTATCGTGGTGGTAATGTGTCATTACTGCTGCTGGTCCCAGAGCAGGCTTGGCTGTTTCTGCTTTGGGGAGGGGGCTGAGCTACTCAGAAATGCTTGTTAGTTGGGATCCATTCAATCCGGGTCAGAGCCTGATCTGATCCTGTCAAGAGGGAAAGCTTTTCCCGTGCTCCAGATCCTTCTTTTAACATTGCCTACTTCACATCACAGCCTGGATGCTGACTCGTTGATGACAATTTTTACAAGAAAGATGGGTTTTGTGCCTTTTCTTGGAGTGTTACTGCTTTCCACTCCTCATCAGAAAAGTATGTATCTGAGTGCATCATTTTCTCCCCTGAAGGTCTTCTTAACCCAAGATAAATCATCTTAGCTACTCTTCCCACTCTTGGTCATACCCAAACCCAATGTCTCTTCCATATTGCCCTTTGGAGCATCAGGATTGTCAGGAAGAATCTTTGGGGCTCATCTCTGTGGGGAAGTTTGATGCCGAAGAACACAAAGTCAGGAACTGAGATCTGTGGTGTTTTTGCTGCTTGAACTTCCTGTGCTCCAGCCCTGCGAATGCAGCTCTGACAAACTTCTCAGAGGGGCAAATCCCACAGGGAAAGTAACGCAGTAGCTGAAAGTCTGTCACACTTGCTCATTTTAACATGGGAGAAAAGGGGCTGTCAGTTTTGCTGCACTGTGGATTGTCACGCACAGTGCTGACCTCAGCATGGTGACAATACATAAACAACCTATACCCTATATGCAGTAGGATTTTGCTTCACCTGAGTGCATTGTATGTCTTGCTTAAAGCCCTATCTTCCTTCCTTTTTTTTTTTTTTTTTTTTTTTTTTTTGTTTGGTATGAATGTGTAGTAAGGGCCTAGGAAAAGAAAGGAACAAGTGCCTGGTCCAATCCTGTCTGCTCTTTGATATGTCTCTTGAAGCGACACTGTTCATCCCCATAGGATGCCCCAGATAAGTCAGCAATACTCTGCTGTCAATGGCATTAAGAGCTACACTGCACAGAGGCAATGAGGGCTCTTCTTGCTCACAAATGAGACAGAGAGGGCAAAAACCACAAGTGGTGACAATTAAGGGATTGTTATGCTATGTCTTCATTTCTGTGTTCGTTTAGAGTTTGTAAGGTATTTTTCACGTATATAGGCACTCTATTCTACTTTTGGAGTTTAAACGTAAATTTTTATCAGTAGATAAAGTTTTGAATAGATTCCTTCTAATCTGCCATATCACTGCAGCACTAGTCTGAACAAAGTGCTGGGATTACTTTCTTTTAGGCACATTTGCACAGTTTGTTAATGCACAACAGCAAGATTAAATATCGAATTTCTCCATCCTCAAGTCTCACTCATACACACTTTTACTTCCTACAAATTACAAATACAATTTTTAAGAGTCCTTACAGTCCAAACTACCTGTGTGCATGGCCCCTGTATTTGCTGTTTATTTAGGAACAAAATTGAGGAATTTCAGACCATTTCAAATGCTGGTATTGAAATATACTCCTGGTATAATTTTTGGATTATTCCTTTTTATCACATCTCAACTTTGAATATCAAAAATCCTTCTCCTGTGGATAAGGGTAGTTATTGCCAACCTAATTTCAAATGGACTTTAAAAATTCAATCTTTTTAGCTCTTGAGGTTTGATTGTGCATGGCCTGTAGGATTATAGCGTCTTAGTTTTAATGTCTATTTTTGAATGCTGGTTTGGGGTCAGTGGTTAGAAACTCTCAGTATCATTTTTACTGCTGAAATATCCTTTTGATTTACATGTCTGAAGCGACAAAACCTCTTATTGTTATCATTTTTGAAAAATTGCCAAGATACAGCCAAATCTTTCACTGCTTGCTGCACAGAGCTGGTTCTTGCCTTCATGTCATGTACTGTAGAATTCATTATTGTAATGCCTTGTTTATTTACATTTCTTTCTGGTGATAATAGGCTTTTCAGCCTTCAGCATTCAAGGCCTTTGTCCGCAGAGGAAAAGAAAAGAAAAAATCAGGCAAAACATCAGGCTCTTTCATCAAGCTTTTCGAATCTGATTTCAAAAGTTTGCTGTTAACCATTTCCTTGTCATGACAAAGGAACAAATACACTCATAATAAAAGACCCAGAATCAGAAATACCTCTGCAGGGAAACAGCTTTTGTTCATAAAACTGTTTTGATGCAAAGCATCCCATCCAAGATATGTATTCCCTTCTCAGTAGTAAGGGCTGTCTGCCTTCAAAAACATTCTCCAGTGTATTTCTTTCAATAAAGCCGGAAAATAGCATGGTAGCAGCCATTCTATTGGCAGAGTGTGTATGGTCGCTAAGCCCCCATAGTATGCATTAATCCACCAAAATGCCCTTTTTAACTGCTGATCTACGTCTCTCTAAATACATAGATTTCCTGTACAATTCATTTAAGAGTGGTGGCCTAGGCTATCAGGTTTCAAGAAGCTGTCGAGAAATCATGAACCAAATATTTTCTTTCTTTCTAAACCCAAAATATTATTTGGAAAAAATGCTGACCTTGTCAAACATGTTTTGGTTTTATGGAAAACATTTTTTTACTTATTTAAGTAGAAACTCTTCATGAAATGCTATTTCTGTCTGAAAACATGTTCAATGTGACTATAAAGAAAGTAATAAAAGTTTTTTTTTTACCATCAACAAACCTGCAAGTCAGAAAGTGCCTGTGTACTTCTTAATAGTAAGCTTTTGGTTTTGAGATGATTTTTAAAAGTGTTTTCTTTTTTACTGCTGACTTCACTGCTGTTACGCTTCCTCAGACTTCCCTGTTTTAAGACCTGCTTCTAGATGCCTTTCAGGTGGCTGCACCTTGCCAATTTGTTATCATGGATGTCTGGCTCAGAAGGATGCTTTAAAAATTTCTTTTTATTTCAGTAAGAACAAGGAAGCCCTTTCCAAGGACAAGAAAAGGGGAAAACTTGTCTTTCTCACATCAGACTCCCGTCACATTTTCATGAACCCTGATCATGCTGGACAAGACAGTAGTTTTACTGGAGGGAAAAAGAGAAGAAAGTTATAATGTGTACAAAGCCTGCACATGGCGCAGAGAGATTTTTTTTAGAGTTCAGCATTTAACATTAATTCTAGAGTTTTCTGACTGCTCAGTGATTGGCTTTGCAACCACAAGATCTTCAGATGACACTGCCATCTTTACTGGAGTACTCAGCTGTTCCATTATTATAGATCTTATGACATCAGCTACACTGAAATTCTCTGTTCTGCATTTCTGCCCCAGGTTGATACTTTCCAGAGTGATTGGGAATCAGTATTTCAGGCTTTGCCAGAGTTAAGACTCAGAAAGATTTTTTTTTTTCTAATGTTAAAACGCTATTTTTTTTTTAAAAAGTCTCTATCACACCTGTGGCTATAGCAGAAGTTGAAATCTGGCCAGTGTGGTTGGTTTGGTGTCAATGACATTCCTTTTTTCTAAGCTCATGAAAATTCGCTTGTGTATTTTCCTACCCTGTTGAGACATGCAAGAGTTTTGTAGCTAATTGTCAGATTTCATCAAAACTGGGAAGGCTGCATCTTCTCACAGCTCCTGTCTGCCCATTCTGTGCACGTGCCATCTCCCAGCATGACAACCACTGAACATTAGCTAAGGGCTGCTCAGACTTTCCAGCAATGCTGCAGCTCTGTTGAAATCAGCTGTCCAACAAGAATATGAGCAGACCAAGAGGTCTTTCAAAAGACCAAACGTGCCACTTTTGGAAGAACTGTGGTGATTGTACATATTCCAGTAGTTTGATGAGGACTGTCCATGATGAGCCTTCCTCTTCAATTAATGATTAGTTTTGATTTTTTTTTATTTGATGCTTGATCTCTGACTAATCTCTCTTAAAATACCCAAGCTATGCCTGAGTGCCTAATCTTCCCCATACTCTGGAACAGCACAGTCCATCTGGAGACATGTCACACTCCCTATCAGTGCACTGAGAGAGTATTTTTACCTTTTCCCATCACTTACGTAGTATTTGCTGATGGCTAAACACCATTACATTAAACAACATTACATTACATGGTGGAAAATTAAATATTGAATTTGGGAGTTTTAATAAACATTGGAAGGAGGGCAGCCAGGTTCCAATTTTACTGTAAAGGCAAAGAAAATTTTATAAGTTGAGGTAAGGATTCATAAAAATAAACATACTATGCTTCTTAAGCATCTTATCAATGTATAATAAACTAATTTTATTCATGAGTCTTGCAATACTCTAAAGAGGAGAATCTAAAATGAAGTATCTTTGGAATCATTTGTTTTAATGAGTGCATACTGCAAGCACATCTATCTGTAAAGCTAAGGTTTAGCTTCCAGGTAATAACTTCACTGTCAGTTTGGCGTCTGTCTTATGGTCAGTACTATAGTACTAAAATAATGAAGAAATATTCCTCTGTATTTTCCTGAGTTATTTTTACTTGCAACATTGGCATATGAGGATAAGTTTCTATTCCTTTAAGGATATCAGAGCTCAGTGAAGTCCAGGACATTCTGTGCATTCCTGTGGGTTTTGCATCGCACTTAATGGGTGAACAAATGAAGACGTAAAAACGCTTTCCCCCTAGGCATAAATTATTCACACCAATGGGCCACTGCTGCTGGTCCTGCTGGGGCTGGGGAATTTGGTGCACAACACATGGACAGACTGATATTCCTAAGTGCTTTTGCATGAATCATGTTGGAGAGGTGTTAAGACTGCCAACAGTTCCCTAAGGATAGAGTCTATGGCTTTCTTCTTGGAGCATGTGCTCATAAGAAACTCTCAGCTATACTCCAACTAGAGTGCGTTCAAAAAGGTCCTTCTGCATATATTAAGCAGAAACACTTCAGCCTTTATTAGCGGGCCTAAAAGTGAGCAAGAGCATTAAAGAAAGTATTGGCACACCAGTTAGATACGATCCTGGGCCTGCAACAAGTGGCTTTCAGAAAGCATTAAAGCAGGATTGAGTGTGGTTTGCAAAACATCAAATTCAAACAAAGAAAATGAGAGAGAGAGAGAGAATGTGGGAAGCAAAGGCAAGAAAGTTTGCATTTGTGTGAAGATGCTGCATCCCAACACCTCAGAGCAGCTCGGGAGTACAGCAGAGACCTGCAGGCTTGTGGGGAGTGTTTTGCTTAAAATGTATGCAGAAATCTACAAATACGGCTGCTAGCTTCCAGGTTACATATGAGTCTTGAGACATAAGTCTTGAGTCTAGTATTGTCTGTGTTTAATTTTGTGATGACAGCAGCCCCAATTCTACAAAGTGCAGCCATATATGGATGTCAGTGGGATTTACACTCATACGTAAGTGCTTTGTTGAATTAGGGCCAAAGGCTCTGATGATATCAACATGTGAGAGCCAGATAGTAGGGATGTAATAGAATCATGAACCAAAACCCAGTAAGCTAGTATTAAAAACTGTTGAATTAGTTGAATGTTTCATCTTGGCACCCACAGGCAGGAGAAGGCAGATGTTTGAGATTTTGAGATTTTACACAAGGACTCTGAAGAAGTTTTTAATTGCTTTATTTGTTTTTCTACTTTTATATTTTATGTCCTTGATTCATTTGTACTTGTGTATTTAAAACTAATAACAGTGTTATTTAAAATCATTTTTTTCTTAACTCAGAAGATATGAAGCTTTACAGCATAAAACCAAAACAATTATTTCTCCCATTAGGAATCTTTTTTGATGAAAAAAGCAGTATGTTAAACTTAAAAGAAAAAAAGACACAGTTCTTGAAATCTTCAGTCAGAATCAGAAGCCCTCAGAAGTAAAGATCCGTTATAAAGGCAGGTCAACCTAAAATACAAGGCCACTACATTTGTGTAGAAATTAAGGATTACATAATCTCATGTTTGCTTCTTTTAAAACAGAATAATAATTGTTGCATTTCCTTGCATCTATGTAATTAATATATCCTCATTAGAAATCAATTAGCTCTGATAATTCCCTTTGGTGTTGTGGTTCGTAAGCTGAATGCCAATCAGTGTAATAAAAACAGTGAAATATAGTTTCTTGTTGTTCAAAGTGATGATCTACTAATCAGCAGTAAATTTAATCAGAACATATCAACATCAATCATACATATTAGTGCTTGTAAAATATAATAACCAGCTACATCTGACAAGTTATGGGCATTGAAACAATTGCAGGCCATGTGAACGCTTAAGCAGATGATTTACACATACATATGCAAGCAGTTTAAACATAAGAATATAAAACTTTCATGAATAAAGTAGTTAGCCTTGTAGTAAATGTCCATTGCTTGAACAGCCCATGACTTCTAAAATCTATAGTGTGCTTTATTGTTAATGGATCCAAGAGACTCTTTTAATCAATGCCAGCTTTTCTGCCAGCCCTACAAATGTGTCCTGGCTGCCCATTCATCAGAAAAGCTTTACTCTCATGTCCATTGCATTGTAAGGCAGTAAGTAAGGAGAGAAATGGACTTAACTGATACGTTTTCCAGAATTTATTTTCCTTCCTTACTCAAAGCCATAGAGCAGAGGTAAACTGGGGGCCCCTACCTGCCTGGTGTCTGCCCACCGGTGGGGACTCGGCGATGTTCAAGATGTCCTTCTGGAGAAGAGCCTGGCTGGAGGGACCCTAGCTGCAATTGAAATGGCCTCCAGGGTAGTTCTCAAAATTATACTGGGCTGTTTTTATCCCAGAGATCAAAATTCAAGCTATTTAATGGAGAATTTGAGCTTAGGCATATAAGATATGTGGGATTTTATTAATTCCTGTGCTGGAAATGCAGACTTCTCCATTCAGGTCTTGACCTTTAAGATGCATACATTTGTAGTGCTTAATTCTGCACTGCACATGTTCTTGGTAGTGATTGAAGATCTGAAGGAGTGTTTTGAAGAGTGTTTATTTGATATTAAGAAAAGCATTTTCACTTATCTTCAAATAGACCACAAGTGTGCATCAGAACGGTGTACATCTGCTCAGGGTTAGTTTCCATGGCTGAATGAGTATTTTGTAGTAAATAACCTACTTAATTGATCTAACCTTTCTCTGTTTGCATATTTTCTGAAGATACTTTGTAATTTTCTTGAATTAGTGGAAATTACTCTTTCAATTGATTCTCTGCAGATCACCTGTAATTGTTCGTATTTTAAATACTCAGCTAAACAAAATTAAAATGTAAGATTTTCCAAGCATTAGTTGCCGTGTATCATTATTTCTATTCACAAATTAAGAGAGACTTCTAATGAAACTGTTCAGAGCTGCAAGTTTAAAGCCAATATGTGAGCAGTGTCATTATTCACAGGATTTTTCAACACTCCTGCCTGTGAACTCATCTACAGGAAAACTCAAAGAAAGTAAATAGAAAAAGGACAAACAGCCAAAATGCATTCACTGTTTTACTTGAGTGAATATTCTTAGAAAATATTTAGAAGCATTGGCTCTGTTATTAGTTATATAAATATTCATACAAATCTGTCCATCAGATTGCTTCCCTGAAATTACACAGGCTTTTTTAGGAACTTGGAGAGAAATGTCTCTTAAAAATATATTTCTGCACATTTTCCAGAAGTATAATAGACTGGATATGGCCTTATAAATTACAGGCTTTCCCATACTCATCCAGTCATGGGGCCAAATCTCAAAGTTAACTTTAATGGGATTTTGGCTCAGAGAGGTTGGAGGAAGGGTGGAAGAATTTAGCCGATGATTTATACAGCCTTCAGAAATTGCTCAGAGAAAAAAAAATATAGCAATGGTACTTATGTAGTACAGTTGTATGTAATTTATTTTCTGTATAACCCACATGAAATTTAATAAGATATAAAAAAGTCAAATTTTTGACTGAAGTCTTACAAATTCTAACTCTAGTGAAAATAACTACTGGCTTCGCAAATGAGTTGATCAAGTAAGGTAAAAAAGTGAAAATATCTATTCATTGCCACGTGGTTTATTTGATTACATTTATTTTAAAAAAAGAGGAATTGCTTTTTATGAAACACACTAACATATGATAAAAATTAGGAAATGTGCTGTAGCTGTGTTCTCAGCAGGGATGAAAAATGAGAATGCTCTGGCAGCCTAGAGAGATAGGGTTCAACCTCTGGGGCTGGGAGTTATATTAGTCTCCAGGATAAAAAAGCTGACTTTCATTAAAGGCAGTGGTGGTACCCGCTGCTTTAAAATAAATAAATAAATAATGAGAAAATTAAGATTTAGGAGCTTCATTTGTACCATGTCACATACTTATACAATTACCATAAAGAAAATGTCAGTAAACTATCATTTTTGGTAACTTTCCTGTAGATTTTTATGCACACCTCTGTGCATTTGTTTGATGATCAGATACTGAGCTTACACGGCAGTCAAACTGTGGTGGAGCCAATTCAACCAGTTATTTAGTGAATAAATGGAATTTAAGTTAATAACGTTGTTTATGAATTTGCTGAACTAAACCTTCAAGCAAAGCAAGCCAAAAAAGCAAGGCGGACTGCTGCATGCATCCTATACACTAGGGATTTCATTCAGTCTGTCACCCAAAGAATAGCTGCCACAGAGGTTTTCCTGTGTGCCTAAAGAATTAGGGATCTTTTGCAGAACAAAATGATACAAAATTGGAGATTTTATATACATAATTTTACTTAGGTACAGTAGCAATTCTTCTTACGGAATATGCATGTTGGCTACAGATGTGAGTGCTATAAAAACACAGGCAAACCAAACAAAAAAGGTTGAAATTTTAATTGCCACCAGTTCAGCAAAAATTGTTCCACATTGCCACAGGGCTAATATGTGCTTGTTGTTCTCTATAGCACATCAGATGAGAAACACTCAGTTTACATTTGGAGCAAGGACAACTCAGATTAGACATTGGGAATAGATTGCCTGGGGCATCTTCAACACTGGAGGTCCTTAGGAAGGAATCAGATAAATATTTGTCAGAAATGCAATAGATACGGCTCATTCTGTCTCGGTGCAAATGGCTGGACCCCAAGCAGCTTTCCCAGATTTATGATCTAGATGACTAAGCTATGTATACGAAGATATAGCTAAGGTCAAAGATATATGTTTAATAAACAATGATTAAGAAATCTTTTCTATTACTTCCTTTTAATACATTCATTTAAAATTAATGCAAACCAAAGACTTTAATTCTGCTGTTCAGGTTTCAAATTTGACCTAAAACATACATTTCCCTATAAGTAAATACAAAGCTAATCACAAATCCTTTATTTCTGAAAAGAGATGCCATTGCCTTGTGCTCAGAAGTCTACACTAAACATTTAGAATTCCACTAAGGGCAAAATCTTTTCCTTGCATGCAGTGTTCTCAGAAATGAGGTCAAGCATTTCTCAATCCCTGGCAGGAAAACTTTGACTCATTACTATACCACAAAGCATCCAGAATTCCCCCTTGGGTCCCAGTCAGATTGTTCAAATGCTTTGGAAAAATATATCATTGACATCCCAAGAAAGGGAATATAGAAAAGATGTCCTCATAACATGAAAAGATTAGTGTCCTCTTAGGTTTGAAGCAGAATGTCTTGCAGTTTCCAAGCTATTATTATTTATTAGCTCATACAATGGGTTCCACAAGCACTGAAGTACTTTACTTAATTACAATTTCTACTGTAAAAACACAGATGTGAAGCTCCCTATGTTATAGACACTGCTGACGCATAACCGGTTTTCTTAGAAATCATTATTGATGGAATGGTAAGGACTGAACTACCCCTGCTTCATTGCTGGAGACCTCCAAGTTCCCCAGAGCTTCCTGGCCATCAATTTAAGACATAAGGTGCTCTTCTGAAGAGCTTCAAAGGCTGTCTGCCTTAGTTGTTGATCTTTTATGTTTATATCCTGAAACTAATGCAGCTCATCCAAACCTGCCATGCTGTACCTAGTCTTCTGTCAGGTCTGGGGTCATTTCATGAAGGTCTGAGCTGGGCCTATCCATTGAAAAAGTATGTTTGTGCATTTTCCCTCCATCCCTCCTTCCTCACTCACTGGCTGCAGGAGGTTGGAGGGGACCTCTGATGATCCTCTGGTACAGGCCATGGTCACAGCGGGTCCAACCAAAAGACCTCCCGTCTATTTCTCTGAGATTCTGACTCAAATACTAGCTTTGTTCATTTTATCAATTTCACTTCCTGGTTGCTAATAAATTTTTTATGAAAAAACTCCCTAAATTTTCATCTGTGGACAGAAAATGGGTTAGTACCTGCCATGGTCAGAACCAAGAGAGCAGATAATTCAGCTCTCTGACACTGCTACTGAGCTCTGTCTTTAGAGAGCCTATGTATTCTGAGAATCAATTACAGAAGGCTTATCAGAAAAAAAGATTGTGAGTACTGAGGGCTGGTGCGGAGGAATGACAAATGGCAACACAGAGTTGGTGATGAATTCATATTCCTTCATCACACATCCATTTCAAGCAAGGAGGAAGAATTATGTAAGGAAAGGGTGCTCTTGCTGTATCAAATTGGAGAAAAAATGGATATATTCTCAATAAAATCATGATACTAGGAAAAAAGTTTATAAACGTAATATTTTGGTTAGTGAGAAAAGAGGCATGATCTTCTGGCGATGAGGTGCCTTAAGTCAAGACAACTGAGGAAACTCCTTTCCTGAGAAGGGAAAATTGTAGCTTTGTACATATCAAATCACAGTCTCTTTTTTATCTGCTCTGAGTTGCTCCTATAAACTCTAATACTGTCTTTGGTACTGGAAGGACAAGGACAAAACGTCTGTAAGATCTCTCTACAGTAATGGGCACCAGATAAGCCTCTTCAGAAGCATTCATACATCTCAGTGATGAAATTTCTCTTTAAGCTTAGGTAAGCTTAGGAAGTGTGGCATAGACCAGTGGACAGTGAGATGGATTGAGAACTGGCTGACTGGCAGATCTCAGAGGATTGTGATCAGCAGTGCAGAGTCTAGGTGGAGGCCTGTAACTAGTGGTGTTCCCTGGAGGTCGGTGCTGGGTCTTGGTCTTGCTCAACATCTTCATCAATGACCTGGATGAAGGGATAGAATGCACCCTCAGCAAATCTGATGATGATACAAAGCTGGGAGGAGTGGCTGACACACCAGCAGGCTGTGCTGCCACTTAGCAAGACCTGGACAGGCTGGAGAGTTGGGCAGAGAGGAAGGTGATGAGGTTCAGCAAAGGGCAAGTGCAGAGCCCTACACCTGGGGAGGAATAACCACATGCATTGGTACAGGTTAGGGGCTGATCTGCTGGAAAGGTGGTCTGCAGAGGACTTGGGTGTTCTGGTGAAAACAGTCTGGCCATGAGCCAACAATGTGCCCATGTGGCCAAGAAGGCCAGTGGTATCCTGAGGTGCATTAGAAAGGGCATTGCCAGCAGGTCAAGGGAGGTGATCTTCACCCTCTACTCTGCTCTGGTCAGGCCTCACCTGGAGTACTGTGCCCAGTTCTGGGCGGAAAAGACACAGAACTGCTGGAGAGAGTCCACCAGAGGGCTACAAACATGACTGGAGGCCTGGAGAACCTCCCTTATGAGGAAAGGCTGAGAGACCTGGGTCTGTTAAGCCTGGAGAAGAGAAGGCTGAGGGGGTATCTTATCACTGTTTGTAAATATTTAAAGGGCGGGAATCAAGTGGATGGGGCCAGGCTCTCCTTAACGGTGCCCAGCAACAGGAAAAGGGGCAACGGGCACAAACTGGAACACGGGAAGTTCCATACAAACATGAAAAAAAAATTCTTTACTTTGAGGGTGACAGAGCACTGGAACAGGCTGCCCAGGGAGGTTGTGGAGTCTCCTTCTCTGGAGATATTCAAGACCCACCTGGACTGTGTAACCTACAGTAGGGAACTGCTTTAGCAGGGGATTGGACTAGATGATCTCTAGAGGTCCATTCCAACCCAGGTGATTCTGCGATTAGACGAGTAAATCTACTGAGTCAATTAGACAATGATCTTCAAAATTCAGTATTAGGCTTACATGATTAGCTACTTCTGAGACATACTTAACGGGACATAAAATGGAAGAAAAACAGTGCCGCTTCGGTTCTTATTGAGGAGTTGTGGAGCTAGAGAGCCCGAGGACTGCAGCACCTCAGGCTGGCCTCACACCATTCCTACCTCAACCCCGACATGGCCCGCAGACCAACCACATACCCATCTGTGCTGCACCTCATTTGCTGGCTACCTCCAGTGACCACATCATGCAGCTCCGTTTGGAAACCTCTCTCTGGTAATAAGAAAGCCTCTCCACCCCTGCTATTTCACATTATGAGGCATTAGCAGAAAATCATGTTTAGTGCAAGATTATATATCAAGGCAAGTGGTAACAGGCTGCTTTAGAGAAGGTGAAGTGTCATGTTAACGTATTATATTCTAGTATTAATAATTTGATTTAATATTTAATATTTCCTTTTTGTGTTTAGATAAGAATTCAGTAAGATTTCCCAATCATCTCCCTCACTTCAATTTCTTGAATATTGTGTGCCCTGTCCCTTAAAGCACTTATTCACACATTAGGAAAATATTGACATGGTGTCGTTATCTGATTTGTGCAAAGGTCTCCTCTGCTGTTGACGTCTGTTCCTTTAATCAGCCATGAGAGTGCTGATGTGTTCTACAATCAGTGACAGACATTCATGAGTCTGACCCAGTGCCTCTTAAGTATGCACAGCTCCCATTGATTGAAATGGGAATTTTATATGCTTAAGGGCAGCAGAATCAGAGCAGTTCAAAAAAATGATCTCAGCCTGCATTCACTGAGGACAAAGTGAAAACTCTTGACTTTCAAACTGATCTTGACTTACTGGAACTTCCTACACTATATTTTCCTTCACTTTTTGTCTTTATATAAACACTGGCTGTCCAAATTAAGAAAGTCCTTGACTTTGCTTTCAGTCAGGATGGCAGAAAAACTTCATTTTTTTTCCAAGTGTACTGCACAGGGGATCCTGTGAACACAACACCTTCCAGATTTCAAGGATGTGGCCCTAACTGAGCACATTTTGGGACATCTCCAGACTTGAAAGACTCGCTTTCTGCAAGGAAATGAGATGTGTGATTTTGTTGCTTACACTTGATCGGGTAGGGATGCGCCTCTTCAAGACACTGCTATCCCAAATTAACATTAATTATTTCCACCCTTTACTGCTCTGTATTTGTCATTAATAACACCTGGCATTGCTTTCTCTTTCTGAGAGATTTTCTCTTTAAGAACCATTTAAAAGCCCATCTATTTCCCCTCACTAGTACACAATTGTAGATGGGACAGCCAAGCACTTGTAATCCAGCCAGTAACTCACAGAGTTACTGAGCAGACAAGGTAGGCAAAGCCTTCACTGTGAGCCATGCTGGTAACCAGTTCTGAAGCAAGGCTTGCAGGAGAAAGCCATAAAAGCAGGAGTAAAGAGAAATCTGTATTAGAATGAAATCTCTTTGTCTTATTATTCTCCTGTTTTTGCCGCCTCATGATAAATACATGAGGCATACCATAAGGCAGACATATTACATGCTGTTTGTGTTAAAATGGCAGGGTTATTCCTTCTACCTTAGGCAACAAAACTGTGGTGCTTAAGTTACAAGCTTCATTTTCCCTTTCTTCTTATCTGAGCAGTGGATTCAGGCAGACGTCTCCAGGGTGTTCTGCGGATTTTGGGTGGGCCGAATCCACCAGTAGAGAAGCTTTCCTCTCTTCCCTAATGAAGACATCTTCACCTCCTGACTTATTTTGGGTGAGAGACAGAATACTTTTAGGATTCAGATTTCAGATGTTTCAGAATTTTGCAATGCTGAAGCAAGCTAACTATCGAAAGGAGGAAAGATGGCAGATAATGAAGGAGTGTCAAATAACAGAACTTGCACAGACCATACTGAACAAGAGGTTAGGGGAAGCCATATTTTATTTTTATGATGTGTGTGTGATTTAGACTTCGTTTAGCTTTTAAGCTGTCAGTGAAATGGTGAAACGGAGCAAAGTAGAGTGTACGTTCACTTTGTCTCACCTTCAGCACTGTTTTGGTGCTTTGCTGTTACGTTTTAAGAAAAAGCTACTGTAAGAATGATTTCAGGGCATAAGGCTTAGATTTGAAACTGAAATTTCTCAAAGCTTCTGAGTATGTAAAGTTAAAAATGTGTTTCTGCCTGTTCTGCTGGTGAGGCAGGAGTTCAAATATGGACCTTGGTTTTCTTCATGTGCTGGCATAATCAGGGATCTGGGTTTTCATTTAGCCCTGCACACTTCTGTTAGCTGCTATCTTCTCTCCTGGGCATTGAAGAAATGAAAGGTTTGAGGGAGAAAGGAATTTATTTCATTAACAAAGGGAGTGAGGGCTTTTTTTTGAAGTGTCACAAAATTAGAAAATTAATTGAGGAAATAGTCATTATGACATCTTGTCATTTTCTACTCTGCCTTTCCTCCAGGTCTCATAGGCTGTACTGACGTGCAGATATCTGCAGATCTGTAAGGTATGAATCATCTCACACATTGCCGAGGTGAAACCTGACAACTATTTAACAGCACCACTGCAACACTATGGAACATTTTAAGACAGGAAATTAAGAATACCTGAGCCAAGAAAAGCCACAGGGGGAAGTTTAGATGGACAGAATTTAATTACCCATACTGGAACTTGGCCAGGACACCAAAACTTACACTCCAACCCTCCTGTAAAGTGCCATCGGACCTTTAATACTAACAAATGGTCAAAACATCAGCTTCAGATCTGCTCCAAATGAGAACAGCACTAAAAGTCATCTAAGTCCTGCTGAGGTATTCGTTTGCTATTGACTGACAGGAAGGGGTACAACATACCAAATCACACAAAACAGCCATAGCGCAACGTGAAAAATACCTTTCCTAGCAGCACTGGGGGCTGTTCTTCTCTAGTCATAGCTCAATATTTTTAGAAGAATTCGGTGTATTTTCAGAAATGCATCAAATGATTTTGTTAAAAAAAAAAAAAAGCACATCTCATTGTCTCAGAACTCTGCTTACTTATGTCTCCTTATGGAGCCCCCAAATATACTTCAGTTCTCAGCCTCTTGCTTATTGCCATTTGTAGTGTGGAAAAGAGACACGCTATATTGAATAAGAGCATGTTGACTTTAAAGAGAAGATAAAAGCCTCAAAGTTTACACTTTTTTTGCTTCTCACATTATTTTTTGAAGGAAAACTGTACACTATTTAACATTTGTTTATGGCAAAGCTAAAAATTTCTGTGGGTTATCTTTTCTATAAGAATAGGATTTCTACAAATTGTGCTTCTTGAAATTCCTCGGGCTGAGGAATTATGTCAGCCCTGAAAAGGACGGGTTCATTATTCACATCGTGTTACACTGCTGACATAATTCCCTAACAGAGTGGGACATGAGGTGTCCCAGTTTGATATTTCAACTTACAGTCAGTGCTTTTGGCTTCTCTAAGTAGTAAACAGTTTTGTGTGTGAGCTCTTGTTTTAAAAATCCTTTGAGCACTGTATCTATATAAAAAAATGAAAATCTGGGTTAGCTATGGGCCACCAGCAATTTACCAAGCAGTATTAGTTATGTCTGTGGGATATTTTTCATTATCTGAGGATTATTAATAGAGACACTATATACATAGTGATTATTCCTTGACTAATAATTGAGATAATATCGATCTGAAGCCCAGTTTCATTAACACCTCAGTACAGACACTATGATTGTGAAGGGTAGTTTTTTTTCCCTCCGATTTGTAATCAGAAGTTATTTAATAGTAAAATCAGTCTTTACTTGTAACAGAGGTTGTGGACTTTTGGAGTAGGCAGAGCCAGCTGCTGGGCTGCTGGGAGCCAGACTCTTTTTGATCTTCATATTGAATGGTTTCCTTTGATCACCTTGACAATAGATCATAAAAGAACAGAGCTTTTACCCATATCTCCCTAAATTTGCAGGTAAATAATGAGATGGTCTGAACTGAGGCTGGAGTGTAAGATTTTTAACAAACAATTCTCCCCTTTGAAGTAGACTTAGCAAAATTAGCATATAAATGAGCAATGCTGCTACATGAGGACATGTGGCTGAAGAAAAGGGATAATTGGACTGAGGGGGTTAGTTTCTAAATGAGGTCGTTTGCTAAATGACCAGCAGTTAGACTACAGGTGTGTTCATTTGGTGAACCAGAGATGAGATTTAAACAAGGAGGGTATGCAAAAACTGAGGACCTCCAGCGGGTCTGGGGAGGGTGGTAGCTTTGTAGATGGCAGCAATGCAGGGCACAGGGGCTGCTCTGACATATCCTAACTGACACCATAATGTCACGCTGTGTCCACCACATCAATATTTGTCATTATTGTGTTTAAACGTCCAATGCTATCCAGTACATTCATCAATAAATCTCTTCAAAGCTGTAGCAGGAGCTCTGTTGGTAGTGCCTATGAAGAAGGACTATGGTGTTGAAATATTTGCACTGTTGGCTGTTGCCAGGGGCTGCAAAGGCTGAACTCAAGTTTGAAAAGTCAGAGCCACAGTTGAGAGCAGTAGTTAGTAGCAGGTTACTGTTAACACCTTTAGGCCTCACAACTTTTCATTTCACCAAAATTGTTGGAATTGCCTACACAAGAGGGAAATTTCCATGTTATTACAGGGCATCTTGAACTCACTCCTCCTTCACTGGCAGGGGCAGATGTTGCCCTTCCATGGCAGGGACACAAGACTGGAGCTTTCTCAGAAATTGTATTTTCCAATTTTAAAATGAAAAATAAGATACATTTAGTAATATATTTTTGAGTCAGCTTTTGATCAAAGTTTCATGGAATGATTGAAAGAAACATGCTCACTTCACTGGTACTTGCTTTTTTGTTTACTTTAACAAAAGCCAAATTTATGATTGATGGGAGAGAGAAGATGAAGGGAGTGTGGTCCCAAAGACATCAGGACAGCCAAGAGAATAAGATATTCTATATGTGGTATGAAACTTGAGCTTAAATTCTCCCTCAGACTGGTTTGGAGCAAAGACATGCACTGAGTCTCTCTGGAGAGTATCAGCATCCCCTGGAGCCATACACTCTCTGCTGGCCCTGGTAGTATTCGTCTTTGCCTCTCAACAGGAGAAGATGAGATCATTGTCTCCAGCATAACCCTCACGTAACATGGAGACTGAGGACTGAATCCAGGTCTTTTACACCTTAAGTGAGTGTTAAGGGCAATGTTTTTGCCAGAATATAAATTACATTTCAACTCGTGAATCCAATCTGAAACAGAATTTCTGAACATGAGGTTTTCTCCTACCCTATTTCTCTTTTCCTGGCCTTGGAGTCCTGTCTGGATAGGACTCTGTACTACTGGTGAGTGTAGCAGCAGCTCTCTGAGGTCTTTAATCTGGTGCTGGAGCACAGTCGGAAGCTTTTTTGGAAGGTGAAGGTGGGCATAGTAGGCTGCAGCAGCGTATTGAGTTTACATGTGAAGGCATTGGTATCTGGAGGGCTGCAGGGGTGGCCTCTGTGTGCAGAGCCCAGAAGCTGCCCCATGTCAGATCAGAGACAGCTCCAGCTGCTCCAAAAGGGGCCCACCATTGCCAGAGCTCAGTCATGAGTGGAGCTGCTTGCACCTCTGTGGGAGCGCATTTAAGAAAATTAAGAACCACTGCCCAACCGCAGCTGGGAGAGAAGAGTGAGAAACTGAGAGAAGCAGCCCTGCAGCCACCAATGTCAGCATAGAAGGAGGTGTTCCAGGCTGGAGCACAAGTTCCCTGCAGCCCAGGAAAGGCTCATGGAGCAGGCTGTCCCCCTGCATCCCACGGGCACCACATGGAACAGATCTCCATGTGCAGCCATGGAGGAGCTCACAGTGCAGCAGTGGACATGGCCTGGAGAAGGCCACAGCCCATGGAGAGATGCTGCAAGAATAAATTTATTTCACACCTCTGACTTCAATATTGGGTTTGGTGAGAGAGAATCCTCTTCTTTCTTTTTTTTCTTTTCTTTTTTCTTTTTTTTTCTGTTGGCAACAGGGGTAGCCTAGTTCCACTAAACAGAGCTGATTTGTTTCAGAAAAATTGATATGAACTTTTTCTGCACTTCTGAAATCTTTCTGTCCTCACCTCTTATATTTATTAGTTCAAAGTGATTCACCAAAAGTTGACCTGAATTCTTAAACTACGTTTCTTCTGGCAAATAAACTCTTCACTAAAAACATATGTGCCCATTATGACACTAAATGCATGCTGTCTATTTACTTGCTGCTTGGCTGATGGCTGGCCCCTTCCCAGCAGCACAGAGGAGATGGAAGGCATTAAGAAAAGCCCTGAATATTGCTGGCTGAATAGCACAAAGAAAAAAAAAAAAAAGGATAGGGATGATAGGAATGAAATTCTAGCACTGTTAAGCAGCACTGGCACTTGGAAGATTTAGCTACAAAGTTTCTATAAAGAAAAAAAAAGTCAACGGAAGTCCAACAAATAAAAACCATGCACAGCACTTTGAAATCACACCAACATGCCACCATAATTGTATGAGAATAGAAAAATAAAAGAGCTGAGTTGTAGGCAGCGCTCTTTAATGCATCAGCTCAGTATGGAATAGCCTCATGAATATACATCCCAGAACAGGTCTCTCCATCACAGGGAGGAAAGAGACAGACTGAGCTGCAGATACAGGGGCATAGCATCTGCTGAGGTTTCAGTGACTGGTCTGTCCTGCTGAGCATGTCACATGGCGGCACTGACGCCAGCCTTATGCTGGTGGGCTTCTCTGAAATCTGGAGGCAGAAATCCCAGATAATGAGTTAGTTTTCACGAAAATGGAAAGCTGAATGCAGAGCCTGTACAACAAGAAATAGGGCCACTTGATAGAGAACCTGTGGCAGTTTGAAGCCTTCTAAATAGCAAAAGTAGAGGTCCCGGGGCTTCCTGCCACTGGGAGTGAGGAGGCAGAAAGTAACAACCATGCCAGAAAGGGACAGAAGGTCCGTGAGTGGGCTGGAAACAACAGGCAGGGCTGTGCCTCTAACATCCCTAGCAATGTCTTGCCCTGGACATGAAATCAGCAGCCACCGTGAGGGCTCAAAATACCAGGCATTTCCACATAGCACAGTTCACTGCATGAAGAAAGATTCTGCGCAGAAGTTTGTGCAGTCCCAGCTTTAAATGCAAGTCAGCTTCATGGCACATTAGACCAAAGAAAAATCTACCTTTTCCCAGGCTGCCATGGGACAAACTCAGAAATGTGTCACACACACGGAAATGTGGCACGAAAATGCAGGATGGTGGCTCAGGCAGGAGGAAGGGTGGAAGAGGGACCTCCCATTCAGCGGTGTGCAAGGTGTGAAGAGTGGAAAAAAAGAGCTCCCCTGCCTTCAGGGGAAATTCATTTGGTCATACAGGGAGGAAAGTGCTTCACTATGAAATAGGAATATTCACGAAGAAAAGATACAGGAAACAGAAAACGCAGGCTGAAGCAGGCTTAGTAGGAAAACAATTGGGGGTTTGAAAAATTACCAGAAAAGTGATATTCTCGAGGGTGTAAGCAATAGCACAGGCTACACTGAAAATGAGGTTAGTTTTGGAAATTAACATCACATCTGTCTAGTTCCAATAATCCTTGTCCGTTTTAAAATGGAGTTCACAAGATATCTGCTATAAGTAATCGCATACATTATAACCTGGACATATCCTCTACACTGGATAATCCTGCTATAAAAATCGAGAATAAAGGAATTTGCTGGATGACTAGCACTTAAGAAATTGTTCCCTGGTGGGTTATTTGCAGCCTATTCTCTACTTCAGTAGGAGTTTATGTTGAATACCTCACAGCTGTGGAAATACCTGCATGATGGCATTGAATACCACTAATAAAGGGACCCAAACTGGCACAACTCCACTCAAGACTCACTTTTGATATGACAGATGAATGCCTTGGGTTGTGCAAAGTGCAGAGGGACTTCAGCACAGATGCTCAGGGTGGCAGTAGGTGACAAGAGATAGCATGGCAACATTGGGGTACAGCACTCAGTGAGGCAGATGGGAGGGAGAGGAATATATGCAGGCTTTGAGCAGTGCAAAGCTGCCCTTTGTTGGGAGCGTTGGGATGTTGCAAGTCAAAATAGCTTCACCCCAGCTTTTGGTAAGAGTCTAAGCTCTAAAACTTTTATCTTTGTACACAGAGCATGGTCCTCAACGCAGATTTTGCAGGAATTTTAGAAAGCTGCTATTGTTTAGAAATAACAAAGAGGGAGGATTTGGTCCCACTTGTTATATAGCCTCAAAACCCAGTAAAACCACACAGTTACAAGATAGCCACCCTCCAGCCAGAGCTGTTTGCTTCTGGTCACATTCAAGGCACCAGCTACCAGAAGATCACACTGAGATGTGCACTAAGTGCAAAACCAGTGTTGTACAACTCTTTTTATTGTGCCTCTCCTGGATTAGTCTGTTTTTGTGTATTGTAGGAGACTGGAGGAGAGGACAAAGATGGAGTAACTGATGCTTTGTGTGGTCTACATCATTCACATGTTCTTCAAGCTACATCCCTGCCACCTTTATAAGCACATTTCAGCAGAGCTTGGCAGCATGAAATCTATGTATCTCACCCTGCATTGTCATGCCTTAGCCAGGAGCCTTAGAGGAAGGGAACTCCTAAATAACAAAAAACTGGCTGTTCTTAAGGACCATTGTTTCTGCATAGCTTACCTAGGCAGCTCAGCAGCCTGTGGCCCTGTAGGCAGGCATTTTGTGGTGTCACACTTCCTACCAGGCAGGCAGCGGGGAGGCAGCTGAGGAGGCCGGGATGCAACGGCCCTGCAGAGGCTAAGGCGGGCGGCCAGGCCTCTGTGCAGCCAGGTGGCTCTGCTGGTTTCCAGGTAGGCATTTTTGTGTGCGTGCTTGTTTTACCTCAAAGGTTGTTTCACATTAATCCAGCCATTATTCAGTTAAAGGAAGTCATTGCACTTAAGGAAGCAGAACCGTTTGGTTATTACCTGCCTTATCACACATGATTAAAAATAAATATGATCAGTTCTATGTTTTCCTCACGAGTCTTGACCTTGCATATGTGTGCCCACATGGTGCTATGCGTGGGCCTGCAGGAGGCCCATCTCTGGGACATTTCCTTCGTTATTGATTGCAATATTCTTCCCCTTTATGTGGGTTGTTCTTAGAAACCACTGTCATCCAGATTGCCGCTTTCTGAAGGCAATTACTATCCAGGCACCTCCTTCCTACCCCACCAGTTCCTCTCTGCACCTGAGAACCAACCGTACTGCATGGCTCGCAACAACATCACAGGCCTTGACAATTCTGTTTCCATTTTAAAAGTCCACAGCCCACATCCATGATGATCTTGAGCTTGCAAATGTTGACTCCCCATGGAGCCACTGTTAAATCACTTGTTATAAACTGGTCATTAGGATTATTTCCGCCCTCCCCTGCCCCAGAATGCAGCTGGCAACTACAGTAAAGCCAAATCCTACTGTTTGAAATTTGGGAGTTAGGCCCTTCTCAAGGGGATTCTGGCTTGAAAAGTATGGATATATTTAAAAATGATGAATTTTCTGGGAGAAAGGTTCATTTAGGTTATATTTCCCTTTGTGCTTAGGCTGAAATAACAGCAAACCTTAGAAATCTGCTGAACAAAGCCAACCTGAAACTCCCTGTCCCTGTTGACACAAAGGTGAGCGGGGGAGGCAGCTGTGAGATGCAGATGCAGCAGTGGATCTGCGCTGGTGCTGCAGGGCTGGGGGACCACAGCACAGCTTCTTGATCCCCATCCAGGGATACACGGCTGCGAATCCCACTCCTATGAACAGAGCTTCTGTCACACTGCACCTGATGCATGTTGGAGGAACAAGTGATTTAAGAAGAGATTGTCATAGAACTGCTGAAAAACCTCTGTGGAAAGATAGCTGTCCCAGCTGGTCATGTTTTATTACCACCCTCTGCAAGGTTAGCGTAACCTGGAAGGGAGATTTCAATGAAAACAGCTGAAAATTCCCTTTCAAAATGGAGTTTGCTGTTGAAGACAGACACAAGCCCCATTATCCATCACAATTCCTGAATTTCACACCTACTGTCTGCTGAATTTGATCTCTCTTGGCAACCCAGGAGCAACGCACCTTTGTTTTCATGGATTTGTCTGCATTTTGTTTTACACGTAGCCAGAAGGTGGAAGGTTAAAAGCTCTGGGCAAACAGATTTTCATAAGCTATCAAAGAGAAATGAAAGAAAATTGACTGGAAAAAAAAAAAAAAAAAGCCAACCCAGTGTTTGAAAGCACCAAACACAGTTCTTAAAAGCTTTTCCAGTACTCAGACCCCCCAAGAGATCACTAAGGGAGGATGAAACTTTATGTGATGAAATGAGAGTTGCAGTCAAATGTGATAAGGAGTGTTAAATGCCTGTTTCATATCAAGCACTTGGCAAAATGTCTCCTAATGCACTTACAAAGGCGACACCGGCCTTGTGCATTATAGCTGTTCAATACAAAATTGTACATACTATCTCAGATGAATTCAGAGCGGTTGAGACAGAGCTATTAATTAAACTGGGGCAATACACAACTTCAAGATCTCAAGAGATAGAATTGCTTTTAGCATAATACAAAATACTGCTCCCCCCATACACTCTAACGCTTTGCATGCCACCTTTCAACTGGTAAGATCCTAGACACTTGAGAAATATTTATATCATAGATTACAGTACAAAAAATAAAAATAAAAATCCCTAAACAAATAAACAAACAAAAATCCCCAACCAAACCAAACCCCACACACAGAAAGAAAATCTGCCTGAAGAATTATAGACCCTAGCTATGAGCATGGACCCAAAGGATCCTATTTTTGGGTGCCCAACAGAAACGGAGTTGCATCAGGTGCACATCTACTTGGCTCAGCTACAGTGCATTCTCCTGCTAATGTGCAGGGATAGCATTCTGCACTTGAGTTATTAGGGATACATTTAGTTACTTACCCAAACTGAAGCTAATTGTTTTCATCCAGCTCCCTGTAAAGTTGATGGAAGCACAGTTTCTTGAAGAACAGGAGCGTTTGTGCTCTGCTGCGGCTAAATGCTTTCATAAAGTTTTTGATTCTGCATGCACAACTGTATTCTCCTCTGATGTCATCCTTAGTACGTAATGGTGTTTTAAAATGTGCTTATGGATTAAGACAACTCAGACTCATTAAAGTTATTTCTTGATGTAAGAGATATAATTGTTTTATTTCAAAAGTGACTCATAGGGTCAGGGAAGAAATGCTCCTGCAGTTAGACTGCTCCATCTCTGTTCCCAATAAAGCCTCTCCGTTTGAAAGCACTGGTAGTAGTTACTGTCAAAATAACATGCTAAATTAGAACAGATTTTAATACTGTGAACATTTAGTGGAAATTAATATCTTCTCATGAAACATAGCAGCATGGTCCATAAATTTAGAGACTTCCAAAAGTGACTCTTAAGCTAAAGTTGCCATCTGCCAATCTGCAATGCTGGGGTACCACCAGACTTCTAATAGAAGCATAATGATATGCTGGAGTACCATCAGATCCATGGGATGTTAAGTATTCAGTAGCTCCTCTTACATAGAAGATTCAGACCTTATCCTGGTATAAAAATATGCTGTCAAAAATCTAGAAAAAACATACACATCATCCAGTCCCACACAGTAAAACCAGCTACTGGGGTTACTCGCGCCCCAGGGCAGCTTTAATTTGGACACGCAATATATCACCATAGGACTACTTGATCAGAGTTGCAGACTCAGGAAATATTTTCAGGACTATTTAATTTCCATTAGCAGTTTCTCCAGGATGTATTAGGCACAAACTGGGTTTCCTTCAATATCAATCATTCATGTTTTCTCTTTCATCCTATCTTTGCTAAAACGAGATTTTCATGGAGACCATGGAATTGCAAAATTTAGTCTGTTCTTACAGCTGGCTCCATCATTTAGACTCCTTTAGTAGTGTTTCACAGCAAAGGCTAGGGTAAGGAACCTCTCTCTACCCTAGTATTAGAAAACATGCTGCAATGCCCACCCAGTACTTTGCCTTTTCATTCATTAGTTTCCTTTCCTCCTTCTTTTTCTGCGTATTTCAAGACCCATTATCCTTGGCACTTCTCTAGTAATAGGTACTTCTACTCAGTTCCCCGAGGATGCAGGTTGGTTGCACTACCCAAACATGCAAGAGTTTTACCTTCCCCAGGGCTGTGGTTAAAAATTTGTTACTTATGACTTTCACAGAGCCCAAGGATATTGCAAGAATACAAACACCTGTCATACCTCTCAAGGTCCCTTCCAACGTGAATTATCCTACAGTTATTACATATCAACACAAGGATGGTGAAGACACCTTCTCTCTCTCTCTCTCTCTCCCTCTCCCAATAAATAAATAAATAAACCCACAAAAACCAGAAAACAAACAAACAAAAAAAGCCCATCACAGAGCTGCAAGTGCTGCTTCTTTTTGCTTGTTATGAACAGGAAAAAAGAAGGCTTAAGAACTGAAATGTCCTGATGAGGGGCAGCTGGTGAGACCAGCTGGGGCTTACAACTTGGAAGGTCCCTGGGAAGTTGGCTTTGCTGACCCAAGGGAAAAAAAAACACCCAAAACAAAACAATTGGAATAATAACCAAAAAGTACCAATGTTTATGATTCCAACATGGTCCAAGTCCTTTGTAACAGCAAACAACTTAGTTATCAGTTCTTACTCACTCACTTTTCTAATTATATGATCCCGCTTTTCTAAGTGAGCTTGTGGAATTTCCTCCCTCTGATTTGAGAGGGCACTTCTCAGGGCCAGTATTTCCCTCCAGTTAGCTAAAACAAACAAGAGCTTTCCCTTTGAAAGTATTTCAGCATCACGAGATAAGTTTCCTTCCTCTTTTTAATAATTGCATGGCTCCCCAGAGGAAAATGTCAACGTTATTTCCTTCCAAATTCTAAAAGCGATACAATGCTCGTGTAGGTGGTGAGATTAGATTACAGTACAATTAATTGTTGCTCTCAAGATCTTGGTTTTGAGCTCAACCCCAGCTCTCATGGACTTGCTACTTCAACTCACCTTTAGTCATCTTTCCCACTTCTCTGCATGAGATAGTAGAACACACATCAGACACAATGTCATTGAAAAACAGAACCAAAAGGTATAAAATCCAGTACTTAATGGAAATGCTATAGCTTAATCCTCTGCCCACAGGGATTGTTCACCAGAACAGGGTACAAGCAGATGGGAAGACACAGGATCAGAGGGTCTGTCTTGAAGAGTTTACCATGTCATTGAAACACGGTAAGAAAGATCCATGCAACATCCAACACGCAGGGATGAAGGAAGCAGCAATGAAGAGACTGTGCAGTCAACTGCTGAGCATATCCAAGCACTTCATTAAGCCACTTTTATGAATAAGTGAATAAAATCAGCTAGCTCCATCTGTTATTCACCCTAACCACAATAGGGTGGATTGATAGCTTGTAGAGTGGGTTTTTGAGGAGATATGGAAAAAGTGCCCTTCCAGATTAATTCAAGGACAGCACTCTGAGGAGTCTGTTACCCATTTTTCAAATGTTCTTATGTTTATTTACTGAAACAACAGGAGTAATATGACATCATAAATCTTTTAAAAATTGAAATAGTAGTGCCAGCCTTGAAAGATTAATAATAAGGAACGCCTTTTAGAGTGTGCACATGGAAATGTAATATGAATGATTAGTGTTTTTGAACATTAGAATTACAGTGTATAATTGTAATGTTATAGCAGCTATATAGGAGCCAGTGATCCCTTAATGGAATACAGTGTGACTTTAATTATTTACATGGAAAAATCACTGCTGATACGGTCCCTGAATGATGGACCCGCAGTTTCCTACACCCTGCAAGCATTATGTGGGAACAACGCTGCTATCTATGCTGATACACTCAGCCCATGTTTATTATTTATTTAGTTATAAATTCTACCCTACAGGTGATACGCTACGTACTGAGGGTTTAGATCCTGGAGAAACCGGGAGTGTCTTTCAGGCTGCCTTCCTGAGGGGCCTACCCCAGCTGCTGAAATGCACTGAAGGAGGATTTTGCTTTCAGCAGAATGGCGCCTACGTGGAGGCTCGGGTTTGTCCTCTGGGTGGTGAGGAGCTACTCCCCACTGAGGAACCAAGTGGCAATGCAGGGTGCTTTGCCCATTATTTCTTCTGCAATGGTGGTTTGAAAACTATCTGGTGGAAGCATATCCTCAAAAGCATCCTTAAAACACAGAGGAATATGCATTTGGGAGACACATTTCCATAGTGTTTGTAAAATCAGGAAAAACAAAACAATAAAAAAAACCGCAACAAAACAAAACAGGAGTTCTTCAGGTGCTTTTATAATGTCTGTAGTGTTAAAAGAATATTAGTTAAAAGCAAAACATCACTGTCCTGCACAGAAGACAGGATCACATATAGTCAGGGATGTGTGTCAGTGCCTCCTCTCCCTGTGAGCGCTGTCACCCGCAGGGAGCAGCTGGCAGGACCCCTCAGCTGCCGGGGGATGAAGGCGTGTGCCTCCTCCACCTCCCAGCTTAGCCGAGGGGTGTGTGCATGCCCGGCTGTGTTCAGAGTGGGCTGCACCTGCCTGGGGTCTCGCTTTAGGGACTTGCTCCCAGGAACAATTGATTTGATAGCAAAGGGAAGAAAGAAGCAGAATTTTTTAACCTTCTCAGCCCCAGTTGAGGGACTCATCTTAAAACCATCAGACAGAATTCAGCAGAGTGGAAATCCCTGCTCTGGTAAGCCCCAGCCCTGGAAGGCGAGGGAGGCAGAGTTCAGGGTGGAGGTGCTCTCGCTGGGTGCCCCGTGCTCCCTCTTGCTGGGCTCTGCCGCTGTTACCGACCTGCGGTGTTACACATCATCAGTGTTAGAGAAGAGCACCTAACCAAACTGAGCCGCACGCAGTTCACACCCAAACTACAGTCTGTCCTTTCTGCTGGAAAAAAATTGTAATTCGGTGAAACACTAATTCCAAAAATTCCTGGTGCATGATCATGCACATGGGCGTGTGTCTTTGGCACGCAAGGAACGGTAGATGCAGTATGTAAGAGCACATTTGTTAACACAGTTTATTGGCACACTTATTGGCAAAGCATACATAAAATACAGTTGTATTATAGAACACACTGACTCACTGTGTCTTTACATGATGAGTTGAACATATTAATATGTAAATGAAAAAATTAGTTTCTTTTATAAAGTTTCACATAAATACACTGGAATCAAAAAAAAAAGTAAAACAAAAAAATGGTTTGAGGGCTTTACAAAAATATTATACAAGAAATATACTATGAAAAGAAATAACAACAAAGCCAACTCAGATACAATAATAATAACACAAAAGTTTTAGATTTATTAAGCTGCCCACAAAGTTAATGGATTACATGGCTTTAAAATATCTGGATCGACAGCAATTTTACAAAGCATAAACTCTCATAGGACTGGGTGTCTTTTTCCACATAAAAATATTTCTCATGTCTTTGATGAAAAAAAGACATTTCTTGTTTCAGTATTTTTATTAAATGATGGAAAGAGTATCTACTGGCATCAGCTAAATGGAAATTAAAAATGCTGGATCCTTGAAACGATTAACCAATGAAAGAAAAGTTAAAGAACAAAAGTTGCTTTAAATTACTTTTCCTTAAAAGCCGATTGTTTTCTGAAACAAGAAATTTCAGGTGCAAGTTGAAAAGCAGAAAATATATTACAATTGTAAAAAGTTTTACATAGTTACGGTAATGAGATCCTGAGCACTGATGACTTGTTCAAATATGGCCATTGTTTGATGAGGAAAAAAACAACCCCTCTGATAGAACGCATTGTCAGAAATTTGCTATGAGATACTATTTAATTTTCAATTATTTTAATTGAGGTCAGTGCCAGTATCATGGTGTATGTGAAAGCTTCCAAGAAATGTATATGGAAGCTTGTACAAGATTTTTTCCCTAATTAAAAAAAATCAGATCGATTTAGTTTAGAAATAGATACTATATCTGTTGAAAGGGTTTTTTTTTTGAATTTTTTTGAAGAATGCTGTGAAACAGTAATTAATAACCCACCGGCACACATCGCAGTGGGTACTGCTGCAGAGCAACCTATTGGGAAGCTTGTGGTGTGGGGTTTTCAGATTTGGTCTCCTGGTTAGCAGGAGGTTTGCTGTTCCATGGGCTGTTATTTCCCAGTGCAGGTGAATTGTTGAAATCTTCTTCATCATCCATGCCATTTGCTGCATCATACTGTGTATTCTCTAATCTAGTGATAAGCCTTTCGTCTTCATCCCCAAATTCGCCTCCCATCAGAGTTGGTTCTCCTACCACCATCACATCCTGTGAACAGCACCCAATATTTGTTATATGGAAACCTTGAGAGAGAAAAAATCAACTTAAAAAAATTATGTTAGAGAATTTGCATCTCTTCATTTTGTGATATTTGAACAACAGAGTTACAAGTGCCTGCACAGTAGGAACCAGGAGACAGGCTTACACTTCATTTCTAGTTTATGTGTACTGTAACACCTCTCTCTAGCTGCGTGCTTATGGCTCTGGATCCCAGAACTGAAAAGCAAGTAGACTGAATTTTTTTTTAGGAAAACAAGCAGGCTATGGAACTGCCTTAAACTCCTGCTTGAGGTATGCAGCCTTTATCCAGTCTTTCTTTCCTGAGCCATTTTGTACGGAGAGGCACCAGGGTGCATCTCAGTTGCAGCTCTGTGATAGGCGTATTTTAAAACCAGTTTTAAAGAAACCACATTTCTTATCCTTAGGCTTTTCAAATGTGGAGCACAGCTCTCTGATAAAGATGGTGACTCTCTTATCCTTAGCCAGCCAAGCCCTTTTACGCATCCAATATACTTGACATTCTGCTACTTAATTATGGTAATTAATTTAGGTAAAGTTTTCGATAAAAACAATGTTCACACTGATTTGACAATTTGCATAGCTAATTAAGTCATTAGCAAAAACCTGCTGATTGCCAACAAGCCCTGAATTTACCATCTGTTATTTCATGGTGCCTGTCACCTAACTCCATGTAGGCAACCCTGCCGCCAATCTGTGCAGTAAGAGGACCAATCTGTCCAGCTGGTACCGTAAAAGGAAGATGAAGAGGGCTAATTATAATTACACTGATGAAGCTAGTAGTCATCAAAAACTGAAGCATGCAAGAAAGAAAGAATTCATCTAATCACTACTTTAAGTACAAATTGTCCTTCCATGAAAACAAGTAAACCGCCTACTGTACTCCAGTGCATCACAGATTTGCTGCAAAAAACCTAACCAGCATGGGATAGAAAGGTGCAAACTTGAGATTGGAAAGCAAAGGTGCAAAGCCAGAGAGCTCTCTTGTTCTCTCTGTTCAACAGAAGACCAGCCTGCTGTGCTAACCACTACACAGAGTATGTGGGGTGCATCTTTTCATGCAGCTCAGGTGGCATTGGGTAACAGTGCAGTAATTCCCAATGTCTAGCTCTGTACCTGCCAATTTAACAAGCCCTTCACAGAATCCTAGAGAACAACAGATTCATATTTTAAAGGATCTGTTCCTCCTTATGAATGTAAAAGCTTTTGTAAAAAGCAAACAGAAGACAAATGTTTGCATGTAAGGCTTTTTGTTAAAATCCAGTACGTACTTCACTCCCCATGAAACAATACAAATTACTGCCTCTATGTATGCTGTTTCCTGATATCCCTTAGCAAAGGCTGACATGCTACAGAAGAATGTTTATATCACATTTTCAGCCTGTGCTATGTGACAAATTTGTGAGTAGATGAATACTGCTGCACAGTATCTCCTTTACATGCTCTACATTTTGTTACTCCACCTATCCATAAAATCCTTTGTTAAATCAAACTCACACATAGCTTTGCAACTTAGAAGTTTAAAAGACAAAGGTATTTATAACCAGAAGTTTATTCTTATTTGTATCATTCCCCTAAACAACAGAAAATATATAGTGTGCACTGCTGAACCAGACCGGACCTCACTGCATTGCGAGAGCATTAACGACAAGAGAGACCTGGCAAGGACAGCAAACTGGATTGGTGCATGCAGTGATATGTCGGGCAAAAAGGACTGCAGTGATTGAGACACAGAATCACAGACCAAGGTGGCAACAGTTCCTGTTACTTCAATGCTCAGAGCATGGACCCCAATGCTGCCTCAAGTTCTGCATGTTGCCAGGAAGAGGTCAGCAACTTGGATGAGACTTACAGAAGTCAAAAACAACTATGGGGCTAGAAGCTGGCTGGGGAGGCCATGGAAAAGGATTAAACATGTATTGCATCATCCAGATGATTGGGAGGGGTAAACACCCTTAATAGCTGCTAGTGCTGAAAGGAAGAGTATCATCACGTTAGGCCAATCTCAACTACTAGGGCACTAAGATGACATTAAGTAAATGAAAATGTAACCCCCACTGATAAGACAATATTCCTGTTGCTGAGAACTGCAGACTGAGGATTAACGACCCCAGTGGAATGGCACTAGCTTCACTGCTCAGGTCTCCTAACAGAGGATGGGGAAAAACCTCAATCTGTGGTAGGAAACATTTGTGCATCAGTGGGAAGATACTCAATGACCTTCTAAGTATTTCCATCTCTCATTTCTCAGGCTCTTTGCAAATATTGTTCCTTAATTTAATGACACCCACTGAGAGGACAGTTTGCACTTACATTTCTCTCCATGCCACTGAGTCTCTCTCTCTCTCTGGGAATTAAACTACAATTATATTGAGGTTAGTGGAGTTTTCCCTCATTCTATTTAAGAGATAGATATCACAGCATTAGTTACAGGACATTAAAAGTATATATATATGTATATTCTTGACAATCCTGCTGCTTATAGTATGTCAGGCAAAAATACTTTCTCAGGAAGCGCACATGCTGGTTCCTCCCCAGAGAGGATTCTGCTCCTCAGACTGAAAAGCTGAAGACCCCACCGAGTGCACCCCATTGAACCTCCACTCACTAATTCCCGTGCAATGACCACCAACCTCTGAGGAGGACTGGAAGTGACTCCTTTTAGAGCCCCTCAATGCTTCTCCTTAAATTGGCCAGTGGGGGTCACTGCTGTTGAATGACACAAGGCTCCATCCCTCCCAGGGTTGAGGCTGCAGCTCTGGAGTGCTCCTAGCTCCTGCTCATGGAGTGAGAAGCAGAATCCAAGAATTAAACCCTAGTCTCTTGCACGGCAGCATACACTGCTATGGCCTAGTTATGGTAGCACATATTTGACTAGATTAGTTTTAAAAATAATTTAGACTGTAGTCACTCAATCTTATTAATTTACTCTGTGATTAGAAACAACATTTTTGGTCAAGGAATGTCTCATGATAGTAAAATATGATTGTAGTGAAGACTGTAAATAACGCAGTGGATGTTTTACATTATCTGATAGAAATATATTGTTTAATATTATAACCACAAAAGCAGCTTTCATGTATATCATACCTTTCATCCTGCAATATTCCTAATTGCCGTCCAAGCTTAAATTGATGCATATGAACTACACAGAGATCACTTCAGACACAACTCAAATGCAAGTACTTCTATTTAACAGACCGGTCATTCTCAGGCTTCATCTTTTTTATACCTAGCCTCAAAGTTTAGCTGTGCTATACCCACTTACATAACTGTACTTTTTAACTTGGGATTTTAAAGATCATCCTATGCCATCAATGTCTTAGGTGCGTGGAGGTAAAAAAGTGTGGTGGGCCATGTAAAATTCCCCACGCCAATGCCTGCCATCGTTGCTTTGTTATTTTATTTTGCTTTGCTATTAATTTCCTTTGTTAATATCTAACACAGCTCAGGTGTTACAGTCCCGAGAAGCACACAAACAGTGCTTCACAAGCCTGAGATAACTAAAAACACTTGAAGCTATCAAGCAAATGTTTTAAACAAGCCTCATACAACAAGGACTGAAAGTTGCACTAGTTTCAGCAGCCAGCACACCTGTAAGTGCTAAGTCAAAAGAAGATGGGTATCTCTTCCTCCATTCTTACAGTGTTAGCGGCAATTATTTTAATAATTGACTCTCTAACTCCTTGCCACAAAAAATATTAATGACTTAGAGCCCCATTGTTGCCCTCTGCAGTAATGGTCACTACCTCCAAGATAAAAACATCAGACTGACATTTGTGTTGAAATGATCTGTAGAAACAGAACTGACATTTTAATTAGGTTTCAGAGTAAACACTTTCTAGAGGAAAACAGTTATCTTTCACGTCTCATCACAGTCCTCTCTGTTAACTTGACATTCTGGTCTTGTTTGGTACATTTTTCTTAAAGCGCAACAACTGGAAACCAATTTGCTCACTCTCATCTCCTTAAGGCTAAATCTTAAGATTTTGAATTGCACTGTTCTGAGACATGGTATAATTTCTGACACTAATCTTCTAGCCCTGGAACTGTAGCTCCTGTACTACAACATCTATTACAAAACACCTAAACCTGCCCCCTTTTTCTGAAACACGTAAGAGATTGTATTGCTCCCTTTCACATTAGCAGGTTTATTTATGGATTTGGCTTTTGAGGAGCTTACAAAGCATTACAAAGAGAAACAGAGATTATTGAGGTATGTAACTCATTTAAAGAGTGCAAGGAGGCTCTAATTAAGACTCTAGATGTAACAAAGAACGTTTGATTTACTTAGTGGCATGCAGTGATGCTTTATTCTTTCCAACACAAATGATATTTCACTGGGTTCATGGTTACAGTATTACACTCAACAGGATCTTCATTAGTAAATGAAAGCAAAATCCACCTATTAGTTTCTGTAGTTATGACTGGGAGTAGCCTAGAACAATGGTTCTTAGAACTTGTGAGAGTTGTGCACTGTTGTCAAATTTCCAAATTCAAATAGATTAAAGTGGATCAATGTGAACTGTTTTCATTAAGCTTAACTGAAAGTGATTTTTCAGCGATACGGCTGTATGGACCACTTCTGACCATCTTACACCTGTAATTGAGAGATCGCTGTGTACAGGTCGCTGGTCTGCGTACAAGGGCCTGGTCTTAAATGACAGTTTTATTTGAAACAGAAGAATACAAAAAAAAAAAAAAAGGAAAAAAAAAAAGAAAAAAGCAAAGAAACCAAATCTCAGCTTGTGAAGAGGCATGGAAGAGGCATGAAAACTCAGAAAGAATATGGAAGAACACTGCAGTTAGCTTCAAGTATTAGAGGAAATCAGTAATACATAAATGAAAAATCATGACTCACCCAAATAAGATAACTAACTTTCTTGGAAATCATAGGAAAGATAACATTAGAAAGATAAGCTTTGCATGACCCTCACAGAAGGAGTCTTGCCCACTGGAGAGAAAGAGAAAGCTTGCATGTGGAGTACGTGACTTTACATTAATGCAGGTTTGGTATGGATATGAGCCCATTGTTCTGGTTCTCCAGCAAGGATGATTGGAAAAATGGAACTGGAGCTAGCTAAGCTTATGTGAGTCATGTGGACAGAAGCAGCAGCGATTTCATTCCTGTTCTCTAATAAGACTGCTTTTAATGTGGGAGATGGGCATGTTCAGCTTGGAGAAGGCTCCAGGGAGACCTCATTGCAGCCTTCCAGTACTTGAGGGGAGCTTATAAGCAGGAGGGAGACAGACTTTTTACATGAGCAGATAGTGATAGGATAAGGGGAAATGACTTTAAACTAAAAGAGGGGAGATTCAGGCTAGATTTTAGGAAGAAATTCTACACTCAGAGGGTGGTGAGGCACTGGCCCAAGCTGCCCAGAGAAGCTGTGGATGCCCCATCCCTGGAAGTGTTCAAGACCAGGTTGGATGGGGCCCTGGGCAGCCCAAGCTCATGTCTGACCTAGTATTTGGCAACCCTGTCCATGGCAGGGAGGTTGGAACTTGATGATCTTTAAGATCCTTTCCAATCCAAGCCATTCTATGATTCTACAAAACAGAAAGCAAGTTACTGATACCTGCTGCTAACTTTAGAAGGCAGTGGCTTGTCTGTTATAAGACGGCCCACGTCAAAGAATACATAATTTTCAAGAAATACAGTAACATCTCTCTATCTAACTGAAAAGTGTTGAATAGATTTACACGAAAATATCTTACCACTAAAATTATTTTGAGTTCTGTCTATCCTACAGAGTGGCCCAACAATCAATTCCATCTGGTTTGCTATCTTTGCCTTGGGAAGATGGGGAGAGCTGTTAGTATGTCAAATCGAGCAGCTAAGTATTTTCCACTGTGCAGAGCGGAAGAGTCCTAAAAACAGAAACTGGTCCTCCATAAAAGAAGAGTTTGGACCATCTCGCTATTCTGGTACAGAAAGCAAACAGTATTGAAAAAAAAACAGCTATTCAGCATCCTAAAAGTCAAAGAAGACTGAAAATCCATCCCTCATACCATGATAAACTTCACCATGATGTCTCAGATGCTCAACTAACATCCCCATCAGGAAGAGTAACCTTGACTACTTCACCTGTCAGGAGCAGCCTCTGAGTACCTGAATCAGCTTGAGTATCAGTGGGAGTGACAGCTAGCTATCAGAGGGCCCAATCACACTCAAATGTACGAGTACACATGGCTACCACTGAGGCCAATAAAAGTCAACATCTCTCCCGGGACGAGCAGGCCTCAGAGAGGCAGGGGGTCAGACTTTGCTCCTGCTGAACGGAGCTCAGGGCAGCCAATGGTCAAGATAAAGTGATCTTCCTGACTTTAAAACTTGCAGACAGCAGGGAACTAGCTAGTTGCTCAGTTTTACATCTAATTGCTGTTTTTTTTGTAAATATGGTTGATTATTGATCCAAGGGGTTTTCTGGCAGACACAGTCAGTGAGGCAGTGGTCTGTGCCACCAGGGAATCAGGTAGCTGGCACTCTGACTGCTTTGCACTGCCAGAAAAGCCCAGAGATGCCTATATTAGGGAAAGAATCTGACTCCAGGCATGGGAGCCACGTGAAAATTTTAATATGACAAGGAGAAAATATGAGTTTAATGTACTGAAGCCCAAAGCAGCTGTAAGCTAGTGGATTGCTGAATCGGTTGCTAAACAAAAATCTTCATTTCATTTCACTAGTGTAAGTCTACTCTTCTTTTTCACCTGTGTATTCAAGCTTTCTAGGAAGTGCCTGCTTCATGCTAACAAAAGGCCTAAATTCTTTGCCGAGCTTCAGAAGAGGCATAGCTCTTTCCTATCTGCTGATCAGAAATCCAACAAAAATCCCTGCATGTAATTTCCAAGACACCACTTTATAGTTCTGAAACTACCAAATTAATCTCCCTAGCTTTAAAATGCATGAGCTATCTCCGTATTGACTAAGGCACATTTTGTCACAATTCAGGGTCAGATTACCCCTATATCATGACTAAGGCAATAAATGCGACATCATTAAAATGCCAAGAAATGACTGGGTGTTTCCCTATATAATTAGGATGCCAACAGTTACAACTAGTGGGGTGAATAAACTGAGACCCATATTCCAAGGGATCTACCCTCTACAAATGGAGTGGTACCTCTGCAGGCAAGTTAACTCATAACCTGTTCTGTTGTAGCACCTGAACCCAGCACTGATTAGAGATGAGGTAACTACTGTAGCAAGACGAGTGGTCTGCTCAGGTATGGCAGCCCTGCTCTGCAGGGCTCACGCTCACTTAGCACCGGCTGGGTAGACATCTGCAAGAGACTCTCAGTGCTTGTACTACAGCTGAAAACAGGAGGCCCAGCTGAATCCCACCACCGATGGAAAGATTCTCACTGATGAGTTGGCCCCAGCCTTAAAAAATCATATCTGCTCCTCAGGATAGGCCTGCTGTGAGGGTTGGTCATTAAAGCTGCACTGCAGAATGGCTTCTTTACATCTCCCCACTACTTCCTTAGCTTCCATGGCACACTGCGCAAGGTTGCTTTTTGCCTGCTATAGTTTAGGCTCAAGAATGCACCTTCTTTACAAGGAAAGAATTAAAGCACTGTAAGCAATTCAGGCCTAAAAAGAAAGTGAGACTTACAGGTACCTGACTTGATAGACTCAGGTTTGCAGCAGCTGACTTTTTCTTGCTGTTGGTGCTATTTGCGTTGTTCCCAGCACTGCTGTTTGAAGTGCTGCTGGTAGAGTTTTTCCTTTTTCTCCGTTTGGTTGTCGGTTGTCTTGTGGGTTCTGCTGCAATAAAATGGTAAGAAGCAAAGCAAACGGTAGATATTGTGAAGTGTGTGCTGAAATGATCCCTTAGCAGAAGCACTGAAATATTTTTTCAGTTAGTTTTAAATTCACAAGTTTACTACTCATAGTAATTGTAGCAGTAGTAGTTAAGTTTAGATTTAACATATCAACTTTAGAATAATATTTGGACCAAAACCAGTGGATTCTGCTTTCAATTTTGTATAAGAGATGAAGTTTATTCTCCCAGATTATCTATAAAGATATTTGAAGGTGTTTTACTAATAGGAGTATCATGGTAACTATCAGGGGCGGTGTAGCTTGCTAAGAGGTTTTTTGCTAACCCCAAATGCAGGTCTTATTCTGATGCAGGTCACAGCCTCAGCTGCCCCAGCCAGAGATGAAGGAACCGAGCAGCGTTCTGCCCTATTGCTGCTATCAATGCAGTGTATGAGCAAGTACCATATCATTCCCCTCTAGCTCTCATGTGGGCTTCATCTTTGAATCTGACACTTGCGAGGAACATGTTAAAGTGTGCTGAATGCCATTTCTTCGTGAATCTTCCAAACTTAGACTGAATCAGGACAATTATGTAACTTCTCCTAAATCAGAGTAGAACAAAGGTGGCAGTTGTACTTCTCAAAATTTGGTTTGGGTATCCATGTAACCCTAAACACATAAATCTGTAATAATCTGAAAAAAGGGAGAACTATTATTTTGAGGTGTAAGAGGAAGGAGATTAGGTCCAGGCCTGTAAATAACATTATATTAGTCTCAAAGACAATTAATTATGAATTGTAGCTGTAATTTCAGAGTCACAGCAGGAAGCTGAATTACACAAACTATGTCAGTAGGCATTTTGCATTCTACCTACATGTATTTTTGTACTAAATTATATCCTATGTGTAGTGAAAGCATTTGAACATGCACATCTATAATACTTGCTTCACATTATGTTGCATTGGACTAAAATCACAGAAAATCACAATCATTTTCAAGCTTACTTTTGGAGCAGTGCTAATTCTTATTACTTTTGCAAGGAAATTTGCAGCAAAATTGTTTTTCTACTCAATTATAAAATAAATAAAATACTGGAAATTAAACATACCTGGCGGGGCCACCATTCTCTGCCATTTTTGAAACAAGCAAGTCTTCAAGCAGTCCCGAGGACTTAGATTGTAAGTTTTATGTCTTGACATCAGTTCCTGCATTGGCTCCAGTATTACACACAACTGGAAGAAAAAATCAAAATCTAATGATTTCATCCTAGCAGAGATTTAGTTGATCAGTATTTACATAGCTGGAAAGTATATCCTTGGCTTTTTGGCTTGTTTGTTTGTGTTACCCTCCCTAACACCGTATGCCTCATACAGCTCAGTTTAATCAGAACTGTGATTGCAGGGTCAAAACTCTGAACTGAGAAAACTTTTGCTCACTATTTGACATCTTAAGTATTTTTTAAAAAATCAGAAAAACTTCAGCTCTGGTCTTCCAGACTACACAGATTTTCATGGTTGATTGGCAAACCTGAATTAACAAATCATAAAATGCCCATAGCAAGTTATCCTTCCATGTAGCAAAATGTACACATAGTGATCTTCTGACCTGCTGCACCCCACAGTATGAAATTTTCAGGAATGAGGGTTGTAAAGACAACCTTTTATCTCGCTGTTTCATACAAAATAATACAAATAATTTTGCTTCCCTCGTGTTATGAGGACTGTACATTCTCTTCCCATTAATGACATGTCCATGAAAAAAGCATTTTATTTTCCTTGTCAGCTTGAATGCTCTATCGTGTTCAAGCTGAAAATTTCCTGAAGCAAACCCCTTCTTCAAATACAGCTGCTTCTTATACATTTTCTATCTGCTCACTTAATAATTAAAAACACTGTTCACTGCTTTTTGCTCCTGTTAGCACAGCAGATCTAGCATAAAGAACAGAGTGAGCTGGTTTCTATTCCCTCCTGTTTATCACCACAGAATCATTTCCAGTCAGTTAAACCTTATGCAAAGCCACAGAAGACAACAGAACTGCACATATGTAACTGAGCGCTTTCTCTCATTTGCAAAATCCTTGGGTTTTGGTCATCCTACATGTGAAAAAAAATCCAGATTGACCCCTAGCTTCCACCTGAATTTTGCAAGGTTGACACATAGGAGGAAAGGGTTCCTTTCTTGTTAACTGAGCACATTTGATAAGGACATAGCTGACAGAGAATAACCATGAAGCCCACACGTCATTTTCAGAGCCACTTTTCAAAGCAAAACTGCATTTAAAAGCAAGGGAAGGTCTGGCTTTTTCCCAACAGGAGTAGGACAAGTGGTCAAATTACTAGAGGTTAGACTCTCGTGCAACAGCCCTTTACTGAATTTTAGTAGGTCTTGCTGAAGGAGCACCTTGGATTTATTTCAGCAGGTGATGTTTTCCTTCCGTGCTTTTAGAAACATATCAGACATGAAGCAAATTCTTCTCTCTGAGATAAACAGCTGATCAATGTTTGTCCCACTCTCCCCATGCACACTCCACTCTCATTCATGTAAATGGAGATTCCAAGCATGCAGGAAAAATAGCTGAAAGGGAGCTGCCATCAGGACTAAGAGATGAATTCAGTATTTCAATATTATTATGTATTGGCGCTATCTTCTGATGAGCCTTTCATTAACAGCAGTTAAAACAGAGATAACATAAAGCAGCAGGGAGAATGAAGTGCTTCAGAATGAGGAATTATTTTTTCCAACTGCAGAAATTGAATCTGCAATTGCCTCATTGACTTTTTTCTTACATAGGCTTTTTACATACATTTTTGTACACAAATATCTGCAAGGTAATCTAATAGAGAGCTGCTATTAGATTGTGCACACTGGGCTCAGACTTTCCTCCGGTTCAAAAGTCTACCAAAAATTAAGAGCACCAGGTTCTAAAGTGCATGCAGGATCCAGTTTTTGCTATAAGAGGTGTTGTATTTTGAGTTCTTTTTTGTTTTGTGTGTGCGTGTGACAGAGGGATTCATGATCATGATCTACTCTGTTGCTTCGGTTCTCAAAAATCTGGGTTTCTGGCAGGGCAACCTAACTTGTCTCATTATGCACAGATACTAACTAGCATGAGAGAGATAGCTGTGGTAATTCTTAACAAACTAGTTAGCCTGGGCAGAGCACTACACTCGCACAGCTCTGCTGCTGCTGAGACTAGAAGTATGTAAATATACATGTAGGGTCTTCCAAGATTTCCTCAGGGACACTTTATCGTGACACATTTACTCCTCCGTACATATTTATTGCTGGCAACAAAAGAATGTTTCTTCTTTATCATCTGGCAAAGACGTTTCCTATTGTGTACAAACTGTAACGTGCACTGAGAAGAGCTTCGCAGTCGTTGCTGTCTGCAGATCTCTTGGCTAAGATATCAGGCTAAGCCTGCCTATAATCTCTTTCATTTCACACACAAGATTAAAGTTGGATACGGGCCCAAAACACAGCAAGACTGATGTCACACACATGGATTCAAAATGACGAGCACTGAGGTCCCTATACTGGGACACGGGACGCTCACTCTCATCTTCGATATTTAGGAGCTGCACAGGCTCGCATGAATTCCTCTTACGGTTCTGGGACTGGGGAACTCTCAACCAATTTCTCTCTCTGAAGTCTGAAAAGCATAAGGTCAGCTTTGGATGCCTGAGTAATAGGAGGGCATTGCTCTCTATAGTGACAAGTCCGTTTTAAATGCATCTAGCTCATGAGAATTGGACACAAATGTAAAACGAACTGGATTAACGATGATTGATATTAAATCTCACAGTCTTTTTATGTGCCCTTTGAGACCTGCTTGAAATCTAACATGACTCAAAATCAAATCCCTGAAAGAGGAAACGATCATGGTCCAATTATCTTAAGTTTGAGGTACCTGCCAATGACAATCTGTATCTTCTTTTCGCAAAGATCTGGACAAAAAATGCAGGGAGAAGATGCATTTAATATACGTGTTGGCCAAAACCACAGAATCACCGAATGTCTGAGGCTGGAAGGAACCTCCAGAGGTCACCTGGTCCTGCCCCTGCTCCAGTGGGGACACTTGCCCAGGACCGCGTCCTGAGCTCTGCCACCCACCACTTTTAAGGGCTGGCGAGCAGGGTAGCTGGCAGACGGGTCTGACTCTATCATTTTACGAAGTGACTTCTTAAAATAAAGCGAATGAAATGTTTTACACACTACCACATTCATTTGCATACAGAAGCCTGAGGCTTTGACTGCCTATTCCCCACAGATTGCCTCACCTCACTCTGTGAGATTTTGTTTCAAAATACCTATTTTAACATTTTTCAAGGATTGGGCAATATTAAAACGTACAAGCCTTTACTGTAGCACTGTAATAATAATATTTAGAACACCAACAAAACCAATCTCTTCTACAAGCACTACCTGCAGAGCTCAGAACCAGTCACCCAGGAAAATACCCTAAAGACTTAAAGACTTCAATGCAGTGACAACGTACGATCACAGAAATAATTTCTACATTTCTAGGGACCCAGAACCTTTAATAGCAATGCTTGACAAGACACAGTTAGACATTTCCATGCTCTACATCTAGACAATACAAAAGGTGGGACTCATTTCCCTGCACACAGGGGTCTAGTGCCAGCTGAAATGCCACAGGTTATGCTGGATCTGATTCACCTGATCTCTCCTGCTGTCCCAGAAGGACACAAGGCTCTGTGGGGATGTTTCAGGCACTGCAAGGCGTCTTTAGTGCTTGGGCAACTGAACTGAGTCTCAAGTTAAAAGAAAAAATATGCTTCTTTAGTTTTTAATATACATTTGTAAGAATGGGCATCATAATACAGAATACACTTTCCCTCTGCAGTGCTAAAAGATATTGAAATAACTGAACTTGACTCCTATTAATCCAAAATGATTAGAGTTACTTTCTAGTCATGTTTTGTTATTTGAACTCATCACCATGATATCTTACCATTGCTGCAGAGCCACTGCAGCTCCACTGCGAATAGCTGTGAGCAAGATTTGCTCCTAGAGGACCACAGCGCTTTACAGTGAGACAACTCGTTGGCATGGAAAGCTTATGTTCTTGGGTGGCCAGCATACACTGGAGCACATATGCATGCATTTTGGCGTTGTATGGGGTGCCAGTGACTTTGGTAGAGTTCCATATGGATCTTATGGACAATTCATCAATGACAGGGCTTGGATCCAACTTAAGAAAATGGTAATGTTATACCCTTGGGGCTCAGGGAAGTGAAAGTAGGGAACATAATAAAGCACATGGCTTTTTGCATTAGTAAAGCACACATCTGGAAAGATTTGATTTATTTTATTTTTTTAATGACTTTTTTTTTTTTAAGTGGAGAAGACTAGAATTTATAGGTTTCAGAAAGTAGTGTGTTTTAGGAAGAGAGTTATACGAGGAGATACTGGAGGCACTGCAGACAGAAGTTTGAAGGTTCTGAGAATATGGATCCACACGTAATTTCCTGTAGTGCTTCAGTTATCAGCAGAGCCAAAATCTGCCTGTGAAGGTAAGGGGTCAGATTCAGCTCTGAGATCAATCCAGCCACACCAAGACTGTACTCAGCTTTATGACTTTTGTTCTGATTCTGGCTTTCTATTCTATTCGGAGATGTCTGTTCAGACAGCAGCGAGCATTAACAGAAAGACCAACGTGAAAGGTCTCTTTTACCTTACTTTTGTATGGCATACATAAGCTTACGTATTCTCTTGTTAATTTAATTTCTGTATAACCTCTTCAGGGAAGCCTCTTGTCTCCACCAGAATTTTTTCAGTTCCTATAGAAAAGGTCTGATACACTTCTGGTGAAGATGCTGCAGCTCTGCCAGCTCTGAGCTGCAGGTGGCAGAGCTGTCCCAACTAACGAGCTCTCCCCCTCCATACATGCTATGGAGCACAAAAGAATTGCATCCTTTCAGTCATTCAATGCCTTTTGCATTTTAAAGAGAATTCAGACTTGAGTCTTGCAATACTTCAGTGGTGAGACTGACAGAATCACCATGCCAGTTTCTTTAAAGAAGGAAACATATTTGGTGCTGGACAGCCAACGAATCCCAAGTCTACCAAAAGAAGCAATTTTTGAGAACTGTATCTTCCCATCATTAGCAGTTTTGTCCATATAAAGCAAAAGTTCCACTAGCCACAAAGAAAAAGTAGAATTATCTAAAATTTCATGTAGATGATACTTTAAAATGTTAACAAATGATGAAGTGACATCAGCTTTTCTGAATCAAACTAGTGAGAAACGTGGTGGCAACGAGAGCCTTCTCTGAAGTTTTATTAAATTTAGCTTTAACTCTTTGATGCTTGAAACTTTTCCTGGTTGAATGCCTGTATTACTAACTTGACAACTATAGAAACTGTTGAATAGCCAAAGCTCATAGAGATTTACAACCCTTCATAAAAGTGACAAAAAACATTTCAATGTGAGTATTAGTCACTGCCTAATGTTCAGGTAGGATGTTGACAGTGAAAATATACCTGGAACAGATGCTGCAGCCTTGAAGGAGTTCAGTGTTTTCTTTCAGAGCTCAATTTTTCCCCCCCCCCCATAAGGTTCTGAGCTATTAGCTAACACGTGTGAGCACAATGATATTTTATTTCTATGCAAAGATGCAGTCTTTCCTCTGCACACTCTACACATGCTCCAGAGAGAACAGCTCCAGTTAACGTTGCCAACGATATTCTGGCCTCAATGTATTTCCCTGGAAAAGGTCCCATTGACTTCAGTAGGTCAGAACTTCTGAAAAGAACTGAAATGTCTTTGCACAGGTTTATGGATTACCACAGACACAGATTTTCAGAGGCCCATGACATGTTACTGGTACATCTGCAGTGAGGAAGGGGACACACTGTGGGTATTTTTTCAGCCACTGTGGAAGAGCTGTACCTGAAGGTCTGGCTTCCAGGAGCGATGGCAAGGCACTGCACTAGTACTCTGTGCTCCCAGCAGTATGGCACTGAAACAATAATGCTTTGCTGCAGTCTTGAATACGGTTCGTTCTTTGGAGATAGAAACAGGGAAGGTTTATAGCTGACTTTAAATTTCTCTGATCATACTTATTTTTCAAAATTAATGTAAGTATAATTTCCCTGCAGAACAGAGGGAGGAATGAAGATTTCCTAGGAACATATTGCTGCTTCTTTCACTGGCCGGCTTGCAATTCACTGCCAAAAATAGCTTGTGTTTTTTAAGAATCACATGTGAATACAGAACATTTTCATCTTAAAAACTATCTTTGTTTTCCACTAAAAACATGGAGATATAAAAGAGAAACGTTTGGATTTTTTTTATGAACCAAAAGAAATGAGTTTTTTTACATACTTGTTTTTCTGGAGGGGATTGCTTTTGCTTTGTTCTAAGCTCTTGCCCAGGATGTCAAGATAAATTTAAGTCTCTTCCATCAGTGCATTTCAGGGGATCAACTACATTCACGCTCCTTCCCTACATGATACACCTTAAGCCAAAATAAGTGCTTCTGAGATTCCCATCACTTTTGCTACCTTTCACTTTTCAGAGAGGCCAGATACTCCTGCTGAGATGTGGAACCTAATAAGAATTTTTCATTGTATGATCAGTGTGCAGTACATTTCAGGCTTTGCTAAATAAATTACCAATTCTGAGATTTTGTAGTACTTAACGTAGCAAGCAGCAAGTTCAGTAGCCATTTTGATTTAAATTATCACAGTAGCTCATTTTACCTGTCTATTCAAAATCCAGTCTGCAAGGGATCATTTATTTTAGTGATGACCCCTCAGCTGATCCTTGGGCCAGGACAAAAAGGCAGCTCTCAAGCCCAATGGCTGAAATAGTCCAATACTGTAGACTAATCCCTGACTTGTTTATTGTGACTATTATGTTCTTTTCACTTTTCCAATTCCTTTTGTGCCAAAGATTTTTAAATTGGCAGTACATAAGCAGACTGAAGTCCTTGGTTTTGCTACAAAGGTAAGGAACAATACAAATTTTTGAGATTCAAGAGGTGAAAAAAATGCTTGTAAATATGGTATAGGAACATTTACTATATTTACTCCTAAATTAAATACATTTAATATAAAAAGAAAGCAATGAAAAGGTTTGTCTCTGAAATTTCTTTCTTTAGGCTTTGACTTAAAGTCTCATTGAGATGAAGGTGATTGCACCTCTCAAATAAATTGTTTTCAGCTAGTTTGGAGCTCAGCAAGACAGAACTGCATCAGCTTGAACTTGGCTCGTATTTTAAGTATGTCTCCAAAACCATATGGAGTGGATATTTTGTGTTGGCTTTAAAAAATGTGGGACGAGTTTCTGCAGAACAGTTCTGCAGCAAGAGCAGATTCTGGGACAGGTGCCCTAGCCTGAGATTTACTGGGTCCAGGGTATACTTAGTAGCCATCACTCCACACAGGGTAAGGTTCCATGTTCTGTGACCGCTCACCATGCTGAGTCAAGAAATATTTATACTTGCAATTACCTCAGAAACTAGGAGTTAGAATTTCCAGCTTAATACTTGCAATATTAATGATCGTTAGCATCTAGGACTTATTATTTATACAATGCCAGAGATCTACATGGTTATTTTACAAACTACTGAGCCTCTCATTCTGAAGAGATTCCTATCTCAAGTAGATAAGAAGGAAAATACTAAGCCAGGAGTAATTTGGCAACAGTAAGGTATGCACATGAAAATAACAATTTCATGTAGTGATCTACAAGTCCCTTGAGGACTACTGATATATATTTGAATGGTTCTCACGTGTTGTCACTTGAAAATACTGCTGTTTTGCTATGCAGATTGTCTGCTGCACATTAAGCAAAATGTCATTCATTTCATTGATAATTTAGTTATTTAGGAAACAATATAAGACCAATTCTGCCACAAAGCTTCTGGAATTCGTGATTTTTTTCTGTGTGCTGCCAAACCTGCAAGATGCAGTGTGATGACATGCAACTCCTGAAGCTCCATGCTGGATTCACTGGTAAATACTCCGTAATGTTTATTCATCCTATGCTTTGCCCTAAATGCCAGTCTAGGACTCTCCAGCTTCTCACTAACACCCAGAGGTAGCGAATGATTTCTCAATAATGCAGTATTCAGCTGCTCAATTGCTCCCAAGCTACATAGCTCATCATGTTTTTACACTGCTCTTTATCTGCAGCCATTTCAATTCCCAGCAACAGCGAGAATGGAAAGAAGCAGCATTCATTTCAGGTAAGGCTAAGCTTAAAAAAGAGTATTTTTCCAGACAAATATCATGAGTGACTAGCAAACATAGCAAGCATAGCAACAATACACAGCTACGCCCAGTGCTGCAGCTAATCCTCATTAATGTTGGACCCCAACTTCATTTCTTCATTTCTTCATTTCTCTCTCTCTCTCTCTCTCTCTCTCTCTCTCTCTCTCTCTCTCCCTCTATTTTTTAACATATCCATTAGCTAACAGCTTCCATCAGGGCCTTCTCCTCCAAGAACCTCACTACAATGCAGGCCATTATGGTAACTCTGCTGGTAACCCCTGGTCCTTCTGCGTGGTGGCAGCCCTGACAGTGCCACCACTGAGCCTGGCCAGCAAGGAACCCAACCCCCTCTACAATTCCAACAGCTTCTCCCTCCTTCCCAGTGTCCCGTCCGGGACTCCATGTTTCTCATTCCCTGCTGGGTGCCTGCACCAGCAAAAGGGCTCTGGCTTCAACACTTCTGTAATCAAAGAGGCATTGCTATAAATTTCCTGTGTCTTGCAGAACTGCTGCTGAAATGCTTGGCAGACAGCTGAGCACATCCTGCCCTGAAAGAAATCTCCTCTGAAGGCCTCCTCAGCATCTATATTGAAGCAAACTAAGCTCTTCTTCTGCTGGACATAAGCAGTCTTACTGACATCTCTAGATCGTACATAATGAACGGTGTTAACCACCTGAAAGACACCACTTAACGCGTGCTGCACTGGACAGATGTGCTCTCCTTCCCCCATCCAAGGGGAAGCACTCATACTAGAGCTGCATTTGTAGAGGCGAGTTTGACACCTGCCTTATTTAGTTATCTCTTTGGCAGCATGCTCATCATTACAGTATGTGCTGGGATGAGTTCTGCTCTGCAATACTCTTAAGCGTTAAAAAAGTGTTTAAGGCCTACCAGCCATTGCTGTGACTATCCGATAACCATTTCCCCTCAAACTTTTGGTAAATGTAGCTCTTAATATTTTCTTTGTGATTTTGCTTAATCTTTCTATTTTGATCTATAGTTCATGTATTCAGAAGGGCTTTATTTATCGTTTGAATTTATGCAACTTTTTTTGAAGCTTTAATACTCATTTTAATAGATTTCTATTTTCTGAATTCTTTGCAATGAACATTTGTAACTTTAAATTATTCATCCCTTCTCTCATGACTCAGACATTAAAATGGTGTCCTTTCAGTAAATGTTTCCTTTTTTCTATATACCCTCTATACAAAAGGGAGATGGTCTCAAAAACCCTGCCCTCAATGGCATCAACTAGTCCTACAAGCTTTTCATATTGCTTGTACCAGCTGAACTCCTGCCTCTTTCTACTTCCTACACCAAAGTGAACACTGAAGGTTATTTGGTTTGTTTTTCTCCCAGCTGACAAATCAAGCAAAGTAAGGGTGGTTGGTTTCCGTACCATGAGTACACATCACTGGAATCCCAATGGCAGATGCAAACTGCATCCAACTGCCATAGTTCAGCTCACTAATGAAAACAAAAGGACTTGCAGCAGTCTCATCTTCCTCCTGACAGGCTTAGTCTGAAGGCTGTGAAACCCAGAATTTGAATAATTCATTACCTCTTTCTTATGGACCTCCTCGTGGAACCTGGCCTCACCCAAATTGCATAAATTGGCTGGTGTTTTCCGCAGTGAGGTCACCCTGCCTGAGCCTTCTCCTTGGGCAGAGATCCTAACTGCAGGAAAGGATCAATACCAACACATCAAATTGCAAGCCTGTATCATAACAAAAAGTCTTGTACAGACTACCGTATTGTGTGATTCTTCTCTCACAACTGTTTGTATTTTAAAAGATCGATAGGCAGGATTTGTATTTTACACATTTCTGATCAGAACTGACTTCCAAAATGTTTTAAGAGCGTCCATAAAATTTATCTTTGTAATTTAATTTAACATTATTGTTAAAATATATTACAAATGTGCATCATGTTGACTGCATGATAGGATCATTTATATTGCACTTGGTATAGCTCTGAGTATCAATTTCAGAGAGCTTGTCGGGACAAAATTAGATTTTAATGTAAATAGGGACAGATTCACTGATTTCGGCCTATGTTGGATTTGGATGGCGTTCCGCCATTACATGAGGGTTAAGGTTGGCCTATAGTAATCAAGGGGTTGAACTGAGTACTTTGGACCAAATTGTTTTTACCTGAGCCTTGTTCTGTGAACTAATCTCGTTTCTCTACACCCAATTGTAGGTTATCAGTCGACACAGCTACGCAATAGCTGTTGCTCTACCTCTCTGCTTCCGTGGCCTGGTGCAAAGCATGTGACATTTGAAAGCTTTCTTAATTTCATTTTCTCTGGATAGTTCAAAAATCATTCAGCTTACAATTTATTGTCATTTCATTATTATTGCTTCTTTTCCTGACACAATCACCAGTTTTAGTTTTTACATAGTACCAAGTTAAGGACAAAACAAGAGCGACTTCTGAGACTGTTGTATACTTCAAAAGATGTTCCTCTCATGCTTTGCCAAGTGCAGATATTTAATAATCTGAATTCCTTAATAATCCACCATCATAGTCAGCCCAAACAGTATCTTTAGGAAACAGCATAGGAAAAGTCTATTTCCCTGTTTGTCATCTCCCATCACTATCATGTGCGGTGTTGTTGCATGACATTTCCTTCCTCTCTATTTCTCCAAAGCTAGTATTCAGCAGTTCTGAGTCAAATCCTAACACCTGATATTTCTGATATGCAAACTGTTAGCTTTTTCTATTTGTGCAACAATGAGACCTTATCAGCTTTGCTGCTTTTCATTTTGACTATGGAATGCATCCACTATCACTCTTCACCTATGTCCCTGGCAGCTCCCTTAGGTTCAGATGGAAACGGGTATGTTGTTTGTCTTGTTCAAACTACTGCTGATCCAAAACAAATCACAGCATTATAAAAAGGATCAAGAGCATAGGGACTGCATTTGAATGCTGGTAGTTTTTAGTATGCAGCTATATTACAACTTGGAAATAAGTTTAGAAATGTTTTTGTGGTGAAATGGTCTGCAGACGGCAAATGCTGCCTCCACGATACTGACAGCAGAACAATAGGAGAGGTTATGCTTGGCCAAAACACAATTCTGAAAATGTAGTGGTGCAGTTGGAGTTTTAGTTTAGCGTGTAATTTTTTTGAGGATACTTCAAAACGTGTCACACATGAAGACACCCTTTATATTGCAAAGCAAAATATCACTATATGCCTTTGATGTTACAAATTCACTTTTTTACTTTGCACTATTTTCAGGTTTCCTTGTACAAGAAATCAGCGTTCCTTCATACAACAGATAGACATGAAGATTCATACATACTGAGGCAATACCACAAATGTGATTCATCCTTCCGACTAACGTGTACATAGCAACTCTAATCTTATTTACAACCATGCAAAAACGAAGCTTTTTCCAGAGTATAAGCAGCTAGCTCTTCTGTGTCATGAATCTGTTCCCCGTCCACATAAAATCCTCTTGTTTCTATACTGCAGCTCAAGCACAAATGCAGTGTTTTACACATAACCAGTTCTATTTTTATCCTGAATTGTAGGAAGTCTGCAGCATTAATAAATGGAAGAGAAGTACAGAACTACGCCGCATGGTAATGTGCCAGTGCAAAAGCTAGCTTGGCCATTAGCCAATGAACTGTGGTTAGATGTTAGAGCAATGAAAGTAAAAACACCACTTATAATGGAATGATTAATAAGCTGACAAACTTGCATGCATTCATTCCATACTTATTGAATGTCAACCTTATTAGTACCGACGTATTTCCTGTTTTATTAGTAATATCTCTCAGCCTGAAACATAGATGTATACATACATGTATATGTATTTTATATATGCAATTGAAATTTCCTTAATTCTGCATTCAAATAGAAAGGAACAGTATAAGAAGCAGATGATACTTTGCAGCATAGAGCTAGACACAGGAAAAAAAAGGACTGAGGAAGGAACTTTTCTTTATAAACTAATAAAGCAACTCCACTAGACACTAAATCCATTGTTTCATGATTTTCTCTCCTATTGACTCTGCAGTTCCCTTGTTTGGTACCAAAATTATGAAAGCAAAAATCCTCCAGAGCCTTTACACAGAGGACAAAAGTTCACAGTTCTTGCAGGGACACAGTCATCTGTAATCTCTCCATTTCTCACTCAATCTACAAAACTTGTCCCAGCACAGTTACACGGTGGACAGATGGATGTTTATGTAAAAGACCTTGTGCCTCAATAAAATTCCATTTTAGGGTTATATAAAAACAGCAATTACTGGAAAATTGAACTTTTTAATTAAACATATTCAAAGAAAGTAGGGATTAATGACTTTAAAGTAGAAAGCATTTAATGCTTACAGTCATAGATCATCCACTAGTGAAGCTGTATTATCACAATCAGCCATTGATGTTTTTAAGAATTGATACTGTGAGCGTTAACGATGCTTTGAAAACTGCCCTCGTAACAATGGAACTAGTAACACAACTAACATATACTATACCTACAACTTTGCATTCAAAACCATATTTTAGTAAATTTCACCCACAGCAACATCCTTAAAAAATCAAGATAAGCTTCAGATAAAGCTAGCTGTCCCTTGGCCAAGTGGATTACATATAAGATACATTTTGTATGGTTTTGGTTACACTGAAATAGTAGGGTATGGTTCCTGATAATTACCCCAGCAAAATGCAGAAAAACTGCCCATCTAATTCTCTGATTTGCAGGAAGGAAGGAAATTGTTACCTTACACCTCAACTAAATACATGTGCAAAATTATTTAGTGGTACTGAAATTGTGCCTGCACAGATCAGAGCCTGGGTCATGCTCATCTTAAAAATCATGTTCATCTTAAAATCCTGCCTCTGTGCTTCACATGGATCAAACACTATACGGTGAGTACAGAAACCCACGCACAGAAGTCAAAAGAAAAAAAATCAACACTAGGTTTGTTGTCCTGTTAAGAATTCCATTCAGGCACAGCAAAATCAATACTGTTTCTCTGCCTGTACACACCGTACTGGAGCTGTTCTGTCAGGATCTATACAAAAACAGGGATGGGATTTAAGGTGGGTGGATGCGACAGGGAGCTGTAAGCCGGCACATGCTGCCCTGCATCCCAGAGAGGCTGCATCTCATCACCCCACAGGGCCATCACACGTGGTGCTGGCACTGTCTTGTGGCCGTGCTGGCCCCTGGGCTGGGCCAGGAAGGCAGGCCCTGGGGGGAGGCACACAGCAGCCCAGCTGGAAGGGGAGGCTGGGCCACCAGCACTTGGCAGCCACAGCCAGATGGGGACGAACAGGCCTCTTTCCGCCCCCTGCCCTGCAGCATAGCTGAGATGGAGAGGTAGTGAAGCACTGAACTGACAGCCACTATATGCTTGGAAAAATCAGACTGTCCAGTCTGCCTGATATCCTAATAAATTAGATACTGGATTGTTCAATGGCCTTACAGCACATGATTTTGTACCTCCACTTAGCCTCTCCAGCATTAATTTTCTGTGACAAGAAATGACTAAGATCCACACTCCCTCTTTCCAACATATACATAAAGAAGTGAGCTACAAAGCAAATGGAAAAAAAGAAATCTTAACTTTTTCTCTGCTTCTGTTTTCCCTCCCCAGTCTTCCAAAGACCGCCATGCTGCAGTTCCTGAGGAGCAGCAGCACCTCACGAGCAGCCGCCAGCAGTCCCATGGTCTGATCTGTGTCCTGATAGGCCTGCGCTGCATTTCTGGGTTACTTGTGCAGGTGAGATGGAAAAAGGAGAGAGGAATAGCACACAATTGTTTCACAAAAAGAAACCTTTCAGTGGTTGTCAAATTACTTAATCCACAGACTACTTAGATGAATAACTAAGCTGCCCACTGAAAAGGAAAGGTATTTTCTGGGAAGTCTTTCAGATTCATCCATTAATTTGAAGTTCTCAGTAACAGCAATATTGAAAAAAGGCTATCAGCACTACTGACTGCACTGCAGCACTGCTGCCGGTGCTGATATCTGTGTGACCAAGGTGCGCCCAGCAGTACAGCAGCCCCAGCACAAAGGCTCCCAGATACCAGCGATGCACAGAGCTCTTCTTGTAGAAGTTGACTTGACCAGTTCAATTTTTTCTCAAAATTATCTGACAGATTATGTTTGTATTGCTATGCTTCCTGCCACACAAGGTCTCACCTGCCACTTCCACTCCTGCGTGAGATCAGCTAGAACCAAAATCAGTCTAAAGTCCACAACAAACGCTCTGCTAATTTGGCAGAGATGTGATTCTGCTCACATCTGATCCAGGCTAGGTTTACATTCCTTGGTGATACCATGCACAAAGGGCCAGTACTGATGGGAATGACCCCACAGCCCCAGTGGGTGCATTCATCCCCACAGGCGAGGTGGGTGAGGCCCATCCGCCAGCCCCTAGGGTGCGTGACAGAGCGCTGCTGAGCACATAGAGCTGTGGTGATTGGGAAGTCTTGTTTGTTTTCTGTGGTGAAGAGAAGCTTGAATAATTGGGCAGGTCTACATTTCTGGGTTGGGAAGCCAAAATCTGATTGTGTGCAGCCAGCACTGTCCATACATTACTTACACACACAGGCAGCATGCAGTGTTGCTGGCATCATTAGGGACAGTGCAGCTGCAATTTCCAGAGTAGCCACAATGTCTGTGGATGCTCACAAGACTCAGGATCTGTCCCTGGAAACTCTAAGTACAACAATTATGATTTGGCTTTTAAAATTTTATTTATAAAAATATCCATCTACATCTTCTTACGTGAGCAAGGCAATGCGAATTTTACTTCCAGCACGTGGCTTGGGTAATTTTGCCTATGCTAACACATCAATTTTCTTCAGGCAGTTCAGTGCTTTTAGAGAGCAAGGACAGATTTTGAACTTTTCTGCTAGTGTGATCACAGTAATGTATCCTCTGTCTTCAAAATAACTTTTTAATGTGTTCCAGCCAGGACTGAAAATACCACACAAGTCACAGAACAACCGTCAAATGCTCATTATCGCCACTAGTGTCAGGAGAAGTCAGTTTTATGGGGAAGGAGATACTGGGACCTTAAGATTCCTGTGGTGTTCAAAGTTGGTTTTTTTCAGAGAAAATAACCTCCTGGTAGAGCATGTGGCATCCAGAAAGGCCTTCCAATGGTTCCCTAAACTACTCTGCGTCCCATCTATATAAAAAGGAAACTAATAATTCCATAACTCAAAATGGGTACTGTGAGGATACTTTCTGCTCTTGCCAAACATCAGCTATGTCTCAGTGAAATGGAAGCCACTGGGCTCAGTTTGGAAGTAATTCAGTAACGTGTAATGGCCTATGATATACACAAAGTCAGACTTGACTCTGCTGATACTTTATGCCCTTTAACACCATCTAGTTATGAATCAGTTATGTTTTTATCAGTAATTTTGAAGTGTTCCGATACTATAAGAACTATAAATTAAACTGTCTAAACAATTACTACTTTTGACTGCATTTGTTTTAGGGATTCTTCTAATTTTAATAATCATGTTCCAAAATATTGCCCCATTCAATGCTAACGAGTTCTTTTTTTCCGCATCTAAATCAGAATTTAATCAGGAAGTCTAACGATGGACTGCATTTGCAGCTCTTGTGTGCGAAGACATTTATCGATAAGTTAAACTTCTGTGTAAATGTCTTTTGACCTCCACAGCCAATAACTTTTTTGGCACAGATTGTTAAGAGTAATTATTATCCATTAAATATGCAACGACTTGATTACAACTTCTAGCAATTTATATTATAAGGGAAATACTGTAACTTCCAATATTTAAGCAATCTTGATGAAAAGAAATAAACACATATTTTCAGTGGTTGGTATATGCTAATGGGTTGGTATGTGCTAATATACCATATGACACATCAGAGAGATGCGCCAGCATTTCCCAGACTCCTGGAATACTGGGATCTCTTTTCCCATATATTACCATTCCTATGTTTGACACCATATAAACCCAATATCATCTTTTGATTAATACACATACTTCACAACAGTATCTGAAAAATCAAGTTTCTTAGCTTTTGATCTCATTTGACATGAAAACATCCTCAGTAACATCACTGATCCAAAGACCAGCTGAAAGGATCTAAATGCCCATCACTCATTCTGATCAATGCAACACATTTACAGTAAGCAACTGCGTCATCTAAACCATCTAAACCACTGTGGTTGTATCCTAGTGACTGTGCCCAAGCCCAGACTGCATGTACTCACAGAATCCAAGAACATTTGAAGAATCTTTACTTCTTATTCTGTGTATGACAATTTCTATACTTGTGTTTTCCATAGTTAAATAGAAATTCATATATGAGTCTGAACTAGACTGTGGAGTAGATAATACTAAATTCCACAACCTTCCCAACTCTTAAAAGTGGTAAATGAAAAAATCACATCTCTGAGGCCCGTGACATAGCATCATTCTTCCTTCCCTTTCCTAGCTGCAAGCTTGTAAGCACCCAGATTTTTGTTTTCGTAGTTTTCTGAAACAATTTTCTTGTTCCAAATGTATTTCAACACACAGTCCCATGTGTCTACTATCCTTTCCCCTTCTGATACTTGGTTCAGCAGATGGTGCAAATGAACTGGCATATACAGTATTTGCCTAATCCTGTGCTCCTTTCAATTGCTGTTTTGAGACTAATGCAGCTACTTTATTATTGTGAATTGTCTGCAGTATGTCCTTGGCTATGTTGTTTGATTTATCTTGTTCTTCCACAATGGGTTCACTCTGGGAGCTGCTGATGAAGAATTTTACAGCTTTGAGAACCAGCTCTGCCGGAAGGTAGAAACGTGGAAATTTTCTGAAGTCTAAGACATAACAAAAGGTATAAAGTACAGCCAAAGCCAGAGATTTCCAAACATTAAAAATACTTTGAGATTGAATGGGAAAGTATGAGAGCATTATGGCATGAGTCAACTGATCAAGACTTGAGCCTGCAGGCACAACTGACCAGCAAAGAAGCAGGAGTATGCTATTTAACAGCCCTTGTTTTTAAGCTTGTAACTAATACTGCAGACAACAAAAGAACCCTAGCCTTGATTTCTGGGAAGTAATATGGTATGCGCGCCATGAAGTAAGTGAACGTTCACAGTGTGGAGAACATGAGAAATGCTGGCAGTATTTTTATATTCCCTAGGTATGCATGCCCTTGTTTCCCCAACCTTTCTGTAATCTGTGGCTATGTGGAGAAATGAGTTGAATCCTTGTTGAGAAGCAGAAGACTGCAAGCATTTGTCCCCATCTGTATAACCTACGTCTGAATGGCCCATCAAATATTGAATAAGCTGCTACTTGGGAAAATCCTGTTCCAGAGACACTAATACAAATGGACTGCCTCCTCTCCCTCCTCTCCCACCAGAAAGCAAGCCTAGAAGAAACCACACGGAGGTTTCAGGGAGGGACAGGATCCAAAGGACACTACACTACAAGGCTGCTCTCCCTTAGGTGACAATGTCAGCACCATGCTGACCCCAGTACTGCATAAGCCCAGCTATTTCTGTGGCTGTACAGCAAAATAACCAAAGGAACCAGTCTGTCTGAAAAATTACCACGGGAACGGGCAGCATGTGGGCAGGAACACGTGGCTGAAACTAGTGATGTGGGACAAATGCTGCTTAAGAAATTGATGCAGACTGCCAATCCATGTGTTGGCTTCTGAAAGAAATTAGAGGTTTTCTCTGAGCCAGAACCTCATTGGCGTGTTAGGGGAAAGCTATCTTACTTTAGCTGTAATTAGGGCTGATTATCTCAGCTCCCCTGAAAGGGTCACTCTAGAGCAGAGACTGGCTGCCTCATGGTCCTGCGGAAGCTTGTGGCTCTCAGGTCCAGACTCAGGGGAGCTCTTGGGGATCACGCTGACTCCAGAAGCACACTATGGCTGGGTGCACGGGGATTAATAAGTAAGCTGACATAACAGCTGGGGACCAAATCTCCTTGGCCGGAAGCCAGAATAGATGATAACAGAGAAAAATACATTTCTTTCTATACCGCATTTAGATTTCTTTTTGTCTGTGTACGACTCTTCTAGTTTTCTCAATAGACAAGTATGGTGAAGAGGAGAAGGTGGTTTAGAAGAAGCAGTTTCCTGATGGATTTCCAAAGAATGGTCATTTATCTGACAGGCAGAGCTAAAGCAGTTTATCTCAGTGCGATAGAAGCTGCCCCCCAACCCTGGCAGAGCAGCAGCACTGGGAATTTGTCTTCCTTGAGGGTTTGCTATTTAAGGAAAAGTGCATGGAAAGTGTCAGGGAGCGGCTCTGTAGATGTAGTTTGCTTTCACATTTCTGATTTCTTTTTTATACTGTATTTTTAAACAAATCCTTGCTTCAAAGCACTTCGTAGGAGTTGAGAGAATGCTTTTCCCTAAGATACTGAGCAAACAGCAAGAGAAAAACATCTCCAGTAGCAAAACTTTTAACTTCATTTAAGCAGACCATGGACATTCAGCCATTTAAGATTTGAGACATTGTGTCGAAGTATTCCCTGGGCCTTGATACTCGAAAACCTCACATTCTGCGTGATCCGGAGTTTATCAGGTCTGTGCTCTAATGCCAAGATGGGAAGAGGCTACACCTGGGCACAAACAAGGTTAAATCCCATGCTTTACTTTTTATAGTGAATATTTGCAAGCCTGAAGTCCTCCCTGCACTTATTTGTTTAGTGCTGGGAACACAACTGAAAACAGGCTGGGCAGGGGCATAGCTGAGCTCCCCTCCCAGTCCCTGGCCTTCACTGCATGCACAGCACTGCAGCCACCCGGTTCTGTAAGGACCAAACCCTCATGACAATACTGCTGACAGTGGTGGACAACCAGGTTTGCAATATCCTCGTAACATTTAGCAGAGGGAAGCCCATTCCAGTGTCATGTCAGCATATCCCCTCTTGTCACTGTTTTCTTGGCAAAGTGTCATATTGTAGGGGGATTCTTGGAACCTTCCCTCAGGCAGAAAGGGCAGCTAGTGTCTGGCTGTCAGGGTGGGCAGTCCCTGGGGCCTGTGGGGCCTGCTGAGTAACAGCGACAGTGCACAAGGCCACGGCACAGTGAGGTCCCTGCGCTATGAGGACAGCTGTGTGCTTGGTACGTCCAGGGAAGATCCCAAATCAAAAACGCTTGCCACCATTTTGTGGGGGGCGATCAAGCAACACTCTGCTGCCCACAGAGGAAAAAAATTGTACAGAAACTCTGTTACAGCCTCCAGATAAGACTTTGAGCCACTTAGCAGTCTAACAGTGAAAAGAAGCGCCTTTTTTTTTTTTTTTTTTTTGGTTGTTGTTGTTATTGACTATAAAATAGCCCAAGGTCACCAATAAGCAAAATGAAGGCTTAAAATACCAACATTGTGTGTGGGTTTGAAACAGAAGTTATAATTGTATTAAATCAACAATAACTCATTTCCATGGTGTTCCACCTGCCCTCATTAGGTTATACAGAACAAATGTCAGAGAGATAACATTCAGGAAAAAGGTGTTCTTCTGATAAGGAAAAGAGCTTTGTAGCAGTTCCTCTAGGGGGAAATAAACAGTCTTCCTTCCCTCCTTTTAAAAACAGACCAGCTGATCTATTACTAGATTTGTGCAAAGTTTCACACAACTGCTGTTACACTTCATTTGTGTTTCTGTAAAATAACGTCATAAGGTCCCAAGATTATTATCTCACAGTGATTTCCAGATAAGACTTGCAGTTTTCCTAGTTGCTAGCACTGCAAACTCCTGCTTGGAGCTTGAAAGTCAAGCTGTGTTCTCTGTCTGATATATTACTACAATAAAACACTGCACTCAGCGTTAACAATTCTGCTGTAAAGTGCAACTCAGAAAGTAGGAAACCCTCTAAACTTTGCAAGCTGCATGACTTTGCAACACTAACAAAAGAAATGATAGAGTAAATTCTTAACTTTACTCAGATATGCATGCAAGGACCAGAGGTACTCAAGCAGCTGGCATTTTTTCAGATTTTATCCCTGTTTTATGGATCCAGATACACACTTCCAGGTGTCAGCGGTTCTCCATGGCATTCAGGCACTGTCCTCCATCTTGGAACACATTGTGTTAAGCACCAGTTGGGTGCTTTGGAGCTTGGCCAGTACACTCCCGCATCCAGTCGAGGCTGCTGGTCTCTTCCAGGGAGGCAAATAAAGGTATTTCTCTCACCACTAAAAGTGTGTATGGGATGGTAGTAAAAAGAGTCTTCCATTTCTACTGACAAAGCAAATTGTTATTACAGCTGAGATCCCAGCATGGAGGAGAACAGTAGCATTTTCCTACAGACAGAAACAACAGACACACACAGGCATGCGTTTGTCTTAATACAGAAAACAGGAATGAAACAGCAGTAATGATATGAGGCAAAAAATTAGGAGATCTCTTCTTCAGGCTTATACTTGATCTGTGACCTTTGCTGTACGACTAAATGCAACATCAGAAAGAAAGAAAAAAAATGACTCCAAAGCACCTACATTTAATCCCTCAACTCCAAGAATGTAAGCCATTAAAGCCCTGCTGAGGCACCTGCATTTCACCTACTGCGGATGAGGTGAGCCTAGCATGGACTCAAACACTGTTCAAAACTCACAGAATAGGCACCCTCTGTGCTTAAACCCCCTGAAGGTGCAGCAATCCTAATACACTAAGTGTGCCAGCACTGTTCTCTGGCAGCAAGGCCAACCGGCAGGGAATGCCCCATATTCGTAATGTTAAATCTTCTCATACAACAAGAGATACCACCTACAAACTGTCTTCCAGCGATGGGCTCCATGTCATGCTAACTCCCCAGCTGTGCCCCTGCATTGTTTGAGAGTCAGCATGGGTAAAAAGCAGGCCAGGGACTGCTCTAAGACAGTACAGACATTGCATTCATGTGCCTAATAACATCCCTGGATGATGTTTAATATATGAGGATGGACATAACCTGAGGGTCTTGAATAAACAAATGGAATCTATGACTTGGATGGCTTAAGTACACAGAAGTAGGAGCCGAGCACAGCAAAGAGCAGCCACTGGTACTTTCACTCCAACCTGCTATTCAATGTCTTCTCAATGAAAAATGGATCCTGAGAACTAAGACTAGAAAAGAAGTCCCCATTAGTCAGATGCGCTCCCTTTTCAGCTGAGACAGTCTACCTCCTCTTCATAATCTTTTCTGGGTCCCACACATTGTGGCCCACCTTCAAAAGGGCTGGTTTTTGAACCTGTACATGGTGTCTCAGCACACGAGGGCTTGAACTCCCTCAGATAAGGAGGACATTGACCCAGATGTTAAGATTTCTGGGCAAAGGTTCTGGTATGCCAGATGAAGCCAGGCATCACCAATCACCTCCAACACCATGCTGCAAAAACAAACAAAAGAACATCTGGCTGATTCACAGAATCATTTAGGTTGGAAAAAACCTTCAAGATCATCAAATTCAACCATCAACTTGACCAAGAAGTTTTAATGGTGCTTTGTATCTGCTGCTGGTACCTGTACTCATAAGAGAAAGGTGTATTTAAATCTTTATCTAGATGTCTCTTGCTTACAATGCCATTATTAAATCATGATCAAGACAGTAAACTTTTGGGGCACGTTCCTTAAATGAAACAGAACATTTGAACCAGGATGGCACAGATGCCTGTGGTGTCCCAAGTCATGAACTCCAGTTGAAGACTGAAGGTTCTAACTGCAGTGAAGCTCCTATGTCTGATGGACTTTATGCACTTCTGAGCATCCTACAGCTCCTCACCTGAGCAATAGATATGACAGTTCTTATAGCAGCACTGTTAGAATACAAAATTAAAAATTGCAAAAAGATCAGATATTGTGACAATGAGAGTGCATGTAGACCTAGATTTTCTGGGGCTACAGAAAATATGAGCAGGCATGACACAATTTATAATATGAAATGGCTCTACTATGCTAAAACTTTCAGGCATGTTTTCAATGATGTCATGGACATATATTTTAGTAAATGTATGTGGATGAACTTTTTTCCCCTCTACGTAATTATTTCTATTTTATAATAGCTGCAACAGCCTGCAGGCAATGCATTTTCTTGTACTTCTTGGATGGCTGAAGTCATCTGGTTTTCCTGATGTTACAAGATTCATTCAAGGTGTTTAATACTGATAACCAACCACAGATGCACTCCCTGGACTTTCCCACTGCTTCAGTAACACACTGCCTATATTGGACAACTCATACAGTTTTTTTGTGAGTTTTTTTTTTTTTTGACTAAAACTGAGGAAAACACAGAACTTTCTATTCACGTAGAAATACCTATGCGGTATGTAAAAAACAGGAGAATCATCACAGATTAATTCTGTGTTTTTGTTTAATTTTTTTGAGTGCTCCCAAGTGGGAGGTCGAATTGTTCATCACCAAAGGCATTTTCTGCAGAACTGTGACTTCTAAGGTATTCTACAGATTTAAGCAGCCTTATTTATTAACACGCAGATTGTTGAGTGTTATTAAATACATGTTTCTGACAGCCCCTGCAGATATGAATAAAGTAGCTAATGAGAAGAAACACTGCCCATATTGCCTTATTCCCAAGGCACAAATCATCTTTAAGCTAGATTGTGATGACAAATGGTGTTTTCACCTTTGTATACATCACCTTCCACGATTACATGTACTGATGAATGGCTTTTTGGACTGTGTCCGTAAGAAACCTTAAAAGCTTGACTCCAACCTTCCAAGCAGGAAGCTGAGTGAAGACAAACCATATTCATTGTTTAGGAAAGTGTATGTTTACACGCCTAAAAGGAAGGGGTATAAGGAAAATTTCAAGCAGGTCACCTTTTAAAAGCTTTGTCAAAGCAAGCTCTAAGAATATTAAATGTATGTGCTTTTCTTCTAAGGTTTTTTTCCTGTTTTGGCCTGATTTTTCCCTTAACTCAGTATAATTCCACTAAAATCAACAATCCTATTGTAGTTGATACCCTCTGAAGATCTTTTTCATCTAATTCTTGTCCAGAAAGAAACTATGAAAGAACAAAACTTTGAACAATGAAATCAAACACTGTAAGTCAAAAAATGTAAGCTCCCTTTAGGCTTGTTTGAGAATATAAATTAGGGGTAAAAGCTGGCGTGACACATCCATCTCAAGAAGTACTAAGCAGCCACAACATCCACTTAAATAGAGGAGCTATCAAGGACCAGTAACTGCCTTCACGGCAGGTGAAAAAAAGGCTGCTTTCTTCTTTAATTTCACTTACAGGACATAGAAAGAAAAGAGCCTAAAGTATCACTCCGAACCAATCAGTGTTAAAAAAGGATTTTGTTTTATATTTTGACCCTTCCTATGATCTCTCTGGTTTTCTATTCTCTTGAAGGAAATGGTCATTAGCAGTATTTGGTGCAAGAAATGTGGGAGGACAGCATAAGGAGAGAAGTGAGAGCATCTTCATAGACAGCATCCTTCTGTCTGCCCTGGGGGACTGCAGTTCACTGGCTCATGTGGGTAGGCTTTGTTTCTGCTACTTTTCCTCCTGCTTTATGTGTTTCTAGTCCCTGGTGCAGTAGTCAGTTAAAAAATGAAAAACAGAAAAGCTCGTGAAGCTTTTGTGCTTTGTGTTTTTTTTTTTTTTTTAATGGTCTAAAAGAGAGGCAGCTTCTTCCCTCTGGGTTTGGACTCAGAGGAGTCTCGAGCAGTGCATATCTGCTTGCCATCACATTGGAAGCACTGGGCTGACTGCAGCAGCTTGGAGCAAGCCTTGGAGGTTAGAATAGGGCAGTGTCTGCAAGTCCCTTGCTGCTGTGAAGATCACAAAACGATTGTGATTAATTTGATAGTGTTTGTACTTGCATTTTTAAAGGAAGTGAAATGTATAAATATCACAGAAGAAGCTGCATGCTCAAATACAGCACTGGAGTCTGGAGAAAGGCCACTGATTTCTGAGAGGTCATTCTAGTTTGTACATTCGTGTAAGTGGAAGTAGAGGTTTTCCTTACCATCCATTACAGCAATGGGAAGCTTATTCTAGGCTGCAAAGCGGTCCACAGTAGGAATCAAAATATTAAAATCAGATTATAGGAACCAAGCTATCCTGACACTGACCCAGGAAGAATTTGAAGATGCTAGCAAATAAAGAGACCAGATGGACTTCAGGATACAATTAGCCACCAAGAATGTACACAAAAAAAAGTAAAAGCGTCATGAATATGATTTTGGTGATAACATTGACTCCAAGAATTTATATTTTTGTTCTGATTAAGTTTTTATTCTCCTTACACTATTAGCTATCATAATGATCAAGCTGTATTTCATGTTCTGTTTCTTATTGCAATTATTCTCATAAAATTAATTCATTTTTAAAATTGCTTTGTTTGAGGTCATCACAATAGAATGTATGATATTCTCTCCTTTGTATGGCTGAACATTTCATCTCACACACTAGCAAAGAACAACAGTAAGGCACCCAAGGATAAACTGGAATACCACCAGGATATGGGGAGTTATAAAAGAAAAATACTTGCTATTAAAATAGACTGTAATATTTCAAATGACACCATAGCTCTAATACATCTTGTCAAAAGCTAATAAACAGAAAGCTCTGCTGTAGCGTTTAGCAGATTGAAACTTTACTTCCTTCATTTGCATATCACAATCAGAAGATTATTCCATTTTATAATTTCATTAGTTTGATTGGAATGTCTCCAGAAGAAACCTCCGCCTTCCCATAGACCTGGGATCTACATCACACCACGGCAGACAGAGTAACGCTACTTGTGTTGAAGCTGGCGCCACGAAGCACTAGCACGAGACCAGATCTGCTCCAGACAGTGTGGTGATCTCTGCTTAATTGCCAACACCATTTTGTTTAGGCTGTGCTCGTGTTTTCCTTGGAGGCTTTGCTCCAGACCTGGCTGGGTCCAATCCTGCTTTATAAATGAGATGCTATGAAATCACGCTAGGGATGCTGCAGGCTTTTTTTGTGTGTGTGCTTCATACTTACTTTATGTAAAATCGTCTTATCTTGCTTAGAAATGGTGCACAGTCCTTTAATTAAATCAGCTCTAAGTTTTGCCTGAATGATTAATAAAATGAGAAAACTCTCTCTCTTGCTATGAAAGTGCTATTCTTTTGTATTCCTTGATTCTTTTATATTCCTAAACCTTTTCTTCAAATCAGATCCCCAAGTTGATATTTGTTCCTTGGGGCTCACCTAAGAACTATAATCTGTGGCTAAATCAAGTTAATTTTCTTTTGTCACAAAACTCCAAAACAAAACAACAAGAAAAATGCAATAAAAATAACCATTTGTTGTTGTTGTTTTTCGTGCAGCATGGCATTTTCATGGCTAAAATTGCCCAAGGGAATGGAGAAATTAATTTCAATAAATTGGATTTTATGGGTATAAAAGACCTCTGAATAAATGAAAAACTATGAGACGACATTTGGATCAAAGGAGAGATACCCATTGACTTCAATGGATGCTGAACTGGATCTTTGATTAACAAACTGCCTTATTATGAAGCAATGGTGAAGTAGCAACACTGATGGGAAAAGGTAACAAGGAGAGGATTAAGGAAGCCACTCGGGGCAGGGAGGAATATTCAACACATCACAGTTTTCTAGCTGTTGAGAACACAGTGCTAGAAGTGAAACAAAACAGATGGAAACCTGTGTTTCCATCTCTTCTGCTTGCTACGCTCTGCTCACAAGCCTCAGGTATGCACCAGTACAGGTCTGGTTCAGCACTTCTACTCATCAGCACTGCCTGTAGATTCTCCTATGATTCATCCTATTGGTCCACCTTAGTTGAGGTAATTGCAAAATCATGGGCTCCTGTTTATCAATTTGATACACCTTCTGATATATCCATGAATATGAATGGAAGGTATCCTTACAAATCAAGAACAATGCACAGATTTGCACATCTATGACCACCAGATAAACACTGATACTCAAATATGGGTACATCTAGCAGTGAAACAGCTTACCAAAATTTTCTTAAAGGTAGGTTAGTACAAATAGAAAATATTTTCCATTAGTGCAGTTAAATGGTAAATTACAGTATCGTTTCTACAGTACATAGAAAAATCTGCATTTCTATTACACCTATACATACACACATATATACATCCTTTCAGTGGTGACAAACTTGGAGATGAAGTCTAAGTGTGAGACAGATGCCAGCTGATATGAATCCCTACTCCCTGTCCTGCATGAGTAATGCTAAGAGAGCTACTGAGGATGATGACCGCTCGGATGGAAGGGGCCGGACGAGTTTTTCCATTAGATCAGTCTCCTGACCCAGCCAACAATGCGACACTGAGTGCTTGTAAAGTGCACAGGAGGTGACTGGAAGATAAATTTAGCTCTGTGTAACTCAATCTGTAAAAACCACAGAAGCACTGGACTACTATTCTCTTTATTTATTTATTTATTTATTTATTAATTATTTATTTTACTTTTTAGAGTCAGATGTTGCTTTTTAGGGTTTCTGATATGAATGAAAATACAGTAAGATCATAGCAGAAAAAGAGGGAGGGTATGGATGGACTTTGAATGACACAAAGTGGGGAGGCATCATCCTTACAGACAGGGATCAGGGTATCACACAATGATGAGAGCTTTACAGGAGCATCCCAGAAATAGCATTAAATTCAAGAGCCCAAAGCAAACCTCCATGTAAACATAGAAAAGTCAAATTTGATCTTGAGATGCATCAAGGAAGATCTCTCCAGCAGGGATAGGTAACGAGTCATACTGTTTTACCTATACAAAAATTGGCAGAGGAAGGGTAAGGCACAAGCAAGCTAACCAGTAAGGTTAACTACTTGGAGAAAACGTTTAAAAAGATCATCTAACCTAGTTGCTTGTGATATCAGAATAAAGAGACTCAAAAACTAAAAACATGGGGGAGACATTGGATTCACTTTCCAAATAGGAAGCAGACCATATGGCTGCCATAGGCTTTCTACAATTAATATTTCAGACTCTAAGACAAGTGCTTCCAAGAACAAAGATTTGAACCATTGGCTTTGCATTAAAGCCTATTTCTTGACCTCTGCTACCACTCACCCATCCCTGCAATAACAATTTGCACCAAACACCCATGGATATTTAATATTCAACAACTAATTAAAATTTTTGCTGTTTTCATTGCTTTGAACAAGAAGCTGGTTTTGGCGTTTTCAGGTCTTCATACAAATCATATCTCTGCCGCTCTCATTCCTAAACTTAATTAATAGTTATTATTATTTATGACTGCACTGCATACTAGTCCGGGCTTTAATTTGGTCTTCTAAAAACAGAGCCTGTGGCTGTGTTCTTGGAGTTTTTTTCCCTCATCCTTTTTCCTTTCTGAAATAACATTATTAGTTCAAATCTTGTGGCTTGTTTTTATATGGCTGATGATTTGTCTTTGTCTCTTTCTCTCCCTTTTACCCTTCTAACATTTTATTTTTAAACTGCTCCAACCTAACTTCATTCTGATTTTTTACTCATGGATGCTTCAAGGGCTCACATCGCTGACTATCATCCTTCCATTCTCATTAGTGCAGAGCTTAATTTTATTTCAAAGGTCATATGGTCTGTATGTCCAGTGGGCACGGTAGCTAGCTTGTGTTCATCCACGATCCATCTTCCTCCTTAACTGAAACTCATGAACCCGTTAGTGCCCTTTGTGTGAAGTCTGGCCATTACCATCTCCAGAATATGGTAAAAAATGCTGTTTCTGCTAAAATCCTAATTTCTTCTCTAATCACTTATGTTCTGCTTCCATTCTCCGTTTCTACTGACATCCAAAATTTCTGCTGTCCACAGACACTAAAACCTGTTTCTGAGCCACAAGAAGCAGAACTCGTCACTGCTGCACTGGCTCATTGCTCTCTGGTCCAAAGTCTGGTTTAAATTTGCTATCTGATCTTTTAAAACGCCATTGGATTTGCTGCACCTTAGTTTGCTTCTGATGTGTCACAACTTTCCCATCTATAACACGCTTCATTTGTTTCAATAAAAATGCTTAGAGATCAGTGGATGAAAAGCACAAAACTATTATTGTCACCAACATGAGTACTGCCTTTGCCACCCGTGCTCTAACTCTGCTACTTCAGATTTCATCTTCAGAACATTTCGATGTTGGTGCCTCATTCCTGTCCCCTTTCCTGCATTTTCCCCATCCCTGCTCCCTCATCCCACTCACTCCACCCTGCTCACTTGTTTTCTAGAACAATTTGCTCTATCATTTCTTCTGTTCTCTTCTGCTTATGATGGAATAATTTTTGCTATAAATATTCCGTGATGTTGCGTCTTTATTAAAAAAAAGGGAGAAGCTAACATTTGACTGTATGAGCTGCTGCAAAGAACATATTTCTTATTCATTACCCTGTAAGTAACATATAACATTGCCTATAAAGCATTAGATGCATGAAAGAGAGGGAAAGAAACCACTGCGATCATTACTGAAATAAATGCAAGAAATTATATTAGCAGAGAACCTTGGCAGAATCCGCTAATTACAGTTGGCACAGATAGAAAATGGACAGCCAGTTAGAGTAATCTGAGCCCTTCTGTGAGAACCTTCGCATTTTGACTGTGTTTTCCTGGGGAGATTTGCCCCAAGCTGAATTGTCTTAGATTGAAAAATTCTACCATTTATAGGAATAAAGTCTACAAAATGTTGTGTTTCCAGTTCTGAGGGTTCTTTAAAATTTTGATAGCTTTCATTAGGAAAATCCCTAGAATGATTAAATGATCCCAAACCTGTCCTTTGAGTGCTTGTGAAGCCTTAACAGAACTTGCTACTCCTGTCCATTAGGGTACGGCGTCTCGCTACCTGATCAGACACTGCTTCCCTGACACCCCACGCTGCACACAAAGTCAGAGACTCCGCGGTGTGCAGCGCTTCGTGCGTATCTGCTGAAGCCGCCAAAATGTGGCAGAAGGACGAAGGGAGCTACAGAAGAAGAAAGGCTGCACCCAGTGCCAACAGTTCTGTTACTGCAAGTGCCCTGCAAAACCAGGCCCTTGCTCTCTCCGAATGGCCAGCTCTGGTTAGCTGACCCCAAGTGCTCAATGTCACATGTGCAAGGAAGGGTGGCATGCATAGGAGCCACACGATCATTAGCATCTGCAGGTGAGATGCTGCAATGACACCACAGAAAAGCCTGTGAGGAATCCTTTCAGTACTTAAACGGGGCTTATAAAAAAGATGGAGAGACTTTTTAAACAGGCAGATAGGACAAGTGGGAATAGTTTTAAACTAAAAAAGGGGAGATTCCGATTCGATGGTAGGAGGAAATTCTCAGAGGGCACGGAGGCCCTGGCACAGGCTGCCCAGAGAGCTGTGGGTGCCCCATCCCTGCCTGGAGGGGCTCAAGGCCAGGCGGGATGGGGCCCTGGGCAGCCTGAGCTGCTGGGGGGCACCCAGCCCATGGCAGGGGCTGGAACTGGATGGGCTTCAAGGCCCCTTCCAACCCAACCATTCTGTGATTTTATGAAATGAGCAGCACCAGTGTGCTGGTGCAGAATGGATGCTGGCTGTTCCATGCACTGCCTGAGCCGGGGGCTCTGAGGAAACCACGATGCGTGATGAAGAAAGCCGGTAACATCATGTTACTCACACAGGGAAATGGATTAGTGTCGCATGGGTGACTATATAGCATTTCTTTACCCAGAGCACCTGACTTTGCTTCCTTAACAATGCTTGCATGTAATCTTTCTCCCTCTTCACTGAAGATACACAGACTCCTGTAAAGTATTGACCAGATAGCTGCCACAAACTGCTACACATTAGGAGGAAACTAGCACCCAAATAATTAGCCACCATTTCCTTTCCATATATGAAACCATATTTAGAAAAGCAAATTTTCCTGCACATTAAAACTGTTGCAAGTGTGTCTATTTTGGATATGCAAACGAAAATTTTGCATGCACAATGGGTATACATACAAATGGACTGATTGCAGCGTAAGTATTGCCTTTAGAAAATTGTGCCCCATTAAATAATTCATTTTATCCTCCTAGCAGAAGAAATCTGAATGTCTAGTGAGAAACTAAATTAGTGAAAGGGGGGATTCAGAAAATACTGTCCTCTGTTGCAATGGTAACACTTCATTATTGGTTTATACAGAAAACAAACTGGATAATTTGTAGCTCTGATAAGCCCTGGTTAATGCAGCCACGCAGGATGTAAGGGGAAATGCCTTTGCAGAAGGCAGGTGCGGGCTGGGCTCCGCTAGTTCCGGCAAAGTGGCTGCTGGAGCAGGCCTGCGGCGTGGGGAGGATGCTGGAGCTACACCAAGGCAAGGGCTCTAAGAAATCACTACAACTCGCCCAGAATTAGAAAGGAGAGGCAGATTTTGGAAACCTGCTGGGTGAGGTACAGCTGTACTCCAAGGCACAGGCCAGGTAGTCCTGCCTAACTGGCATTAGGGGCTGGCATTTCTATCATGCGAGAAATTTTGAGAGAATACAGCATTGTACAGGAGGCAGCAAGAAACATTTGAGCTCCAAACTGTGAATAGTGCTGCTGGCAGACATTTGCTGCTTAGAGTACATTCAAATCCATTACGCACTGAAGAGCTAAATAAAACAACAGAGGAACTAGAAAACTATGTAGAAAAAAAATAAGAAGGTAATGTGCGGGGACTAATCTGTAGTAGCTTGGTGGAAACTGGTCTTCCGTGTGTTATCTCCACCCTCCAACTCTGTACAGCATCCTGTTTGTTCCTGGAGTTGTACTGACTGAGACTAGGATAGAGGTCTTGGACTTATTATCTGATGGTTTGTAATATCTTGTAATACCCGATGACTTGATGAGAAATTACCTTTTAAAAAGCTTGATATTAATTTAAAACCTACAAGGTTTTGCTCATTATTTCTGAGACAGCCTGTTCAACTCCTATTCAGCAGTTACGGCAAAGTCTGCTGACCCCATTGATGAGGTAATCAATTATGCTGGAACAAAACAAACTAGTAACGGGAAGGAAAGGAAGCCAATGGTTTTATACAGAGCCAGAGAAAACAGAGAAAAAGCATCTGGCAAATGACACAGGACAAAATAATTCATTTCCAGGTTCTGAAATATATTCCAGAAAATATATTTTGAATTTGTATTAAATACAGTTTTAAAAAAATCCATGTTCCTCTGTGCTGAACACCTTCATTCTGAGTAAATGAAGACAAAACAGGGCACACATCCAAAGCTGTGGCTCCACAGGCGTGTGGCGCTCTGGAATGGAGGTTTACATGCCAGGAACTGCAATTATCCCAAATAGCCACGATTTAGCATTCTGTGATGTCTAGAGTATAAAAAATACAGGCTATGCCTTTATATCACAACCATCTGAAATCCAGGTTTAAATTCTGTCTTTAAAAAGACTGCAGCACGGCTTGCTGCTGTGTGCACATTGGAGAATAAAAATGATTAATTCTGCCCATCAGTGAAGTTTTTGCTTATGAGAATCACAAGCCTTTGCTGTGTGCAGCAGAAAAAAAAAATGAAAATCATTTTTATGCTTAGTTTGAAATCCTTATTCAAAAGCATGTAACAGTGCTAATTACTAAATACTGGGAAGACTGAATATAATATCCTTAAATGCTGGCTTAAATAATGAAGAAAACACCTTAAACCTCAGTGCATTTACCAGATGTTTTTAGTGTGCGGTTTTACAGTCCTGAGTTCAGAAAGGATTTTCATGTTAAAATTAACAGAAGAAAGTGATTGGGAAAGAAGCAAATCAAATGGAAATATATCATATCTAATATGAGCTCCCATGATGAACTGAAAAACTAAAAAAAAAAAAAAAAGCAGAATGATCAATTCCTCTCTGCAAGAAAGAGAGACACAAAGATTGGCTTGTAAAAAAGAAAAAAAAAAAACCTTTTGGAATCACCACAGCAGGAGCCAGAGGAAGCTTTGCACCCAGAGACCTAATGTTGTCTGTTAAGCTAACTAAACTAGTGAGGAAGAAGAAAAAAAGTGAGACTTCATCTTTTCATCCCCTTCCACTTCAGTGCTCATCTCCCCAGTGCTTAGCTTGATCCCAGTTTTCTTTTCCTGAGGATTTTTGTTCTCCCTCCCCCGCTTTCTTCCTTTCCTTTTTTTTGATGCTGATGGGAGCAGCTCGGTGCTGGCTACCTCCTAGCGGAGCCCCTGCCTTTCTTGTTCACATCGCCACATCCAGCAATTGCAGAACACACCACCAAGGACCTGGAAGGGACCAGGGACAGGGATGTGCAGCAAATTCAGCCTGGCCCTCTGAGCCCTGAGGAGGCTAGTAGTGTACCAGCCCCTAAGCTCCCAGGTGTGTCCGGTCATGCTAAGGGAATCAAAGAACTCAAAAGCCAGGCAATGTCTTGTGTAAGAAAACTCTGAAAGAATAACATGAGAACAGCCCACTGAAGACAGCTGCCTGCTGCCCAGTTTGCCATAATGCAAAACGTGGTGTGACTTAGGAGGGAACACTAGTGGTGATTTCTGGAGAACTGCTCCAGTATGCCGAGCTGTGAGGTCATAGAATCATAGAATGGTTTGGGTTGGAAGGGACCTTAAAGACCATCCAGTTCTAACCCCTTGCTGTGGGAAGGGCTGCCATCCACCAGATCAGGCTGCCCAGGGCCCATGCAACCTGGCACTTGCAGGGATAGGGCACCCACAGCTTCTCTGGGCAGCCTGGGCCAGTGCCTCACCGTCCTTGGAGCGAAAAATTTCTCTGACATCTAATCTAAATGTCCCCTCTCTTAGTTGAAAACCGCTCTCCTTTGCCCTATCTCTAACTGCCTGTGTGAATAGCCAACTCTTCAATTCCATAGCTCTCCAGTTTAGAGATAAGAGATGCTGGAGAGAATACAATACACACAACATAGGCATACTGTTCTTGAGTTTATACATGGGAAATTCTAATGCAGTGCCTTATTCCTCTGAGGTTTTATGGCAAATTCTTCTTTCTGTTACAATACGGCTGGCCTGCCCTGTGTAACTCAGACTGTAATTCCAACAGTAACTTCTAAGCCAGCATCACATAAGCAGCTACCGACAAGGGCTTATTCTCCTGGAAGTGTAAGGACAGCTCCAGGCTGTCTATATGCTGTAGACACATACAGTGAGAGAGATCCCACCACGTCTCCATTCTGACAGTCTCCCTCCTTGGAGTCCAAAACACTCTGGAGTAGGACTCCATCCATAGGGAAGGTGTTACAAAGATCACAGCCCTGAAAGAAGCACAGCTAAAACACTAAAATACAGATTGTCAGGTACAGCTCCTTAGGCTGAGAAAAAAAATGCATTTTCTAGAGTGTTCGTCTCATCTTAAAGAAGCATCTTAAAGAATTACACAATTAGAAGGAATAAAATCAGATATTCTTTGACAAGTTAGCTTGGTGTATCATTGAATAATTTGCCCCACTTTATCTATTAATGGCATATTTAGGAATAAGAAAAATCTGAATTTTAACCTTGAAATATGAACTCTATGAACCTGTATTTCAGTGTATGCATTGTAAGCCCACACCTGGGAATACTATGAAAAATAAAAATAAACTTCCAAAGTTTGAATGCACTTTAAGGGTCAAAAAGCAATGGGAACAAATGCATTATTTAATCACAAAAAACACACTCAATTCAATGCAAGGCAGAGGAGAGAGCTCAGGCTCTCAGAGGCACATGAAACAAGGACTGCTTTGAGGAACTGCTGCAACCAGCACTGGAGCTGAGCTTTTGCTCTGCCCTGCCTCTGCCATGAAGAGGTGGGGAGGTTGGAGAGGTGGAGAAGACCAGCAGTTGTTAATGAGAATGAGCTGCCATTTTCTGAGGAACAGTGAAACAGAGAGGAAAAATGGTTGGGAACTTCTCGCAAAAAATAATCCCATTATTCAAACATGAGAAGTAAGGCCATGAAAGCACAGAGCTATGCACACATTGCTTCAACTCCATGACAAAATTCTTATGTTTTTAAATGCTGCATTGTTAGAAACTATACCTTTACGGCACTCTCCTTCATCCTTGCAAAGAGTTAGGTCCATTTCTTACCTGACTGACACAGGCTCTGCTCTCATTACCCTGACTCAAAGCTAACAGTAACTTTTAAAAAATGCTCACAATAATCATTGGCTATGGTATGCTTACCCTGAGGTAGTTGAGGGTGAAGTTTGTCAGACCCATTCGAGTGATGTTTTTGGACAGCTGCTCCAGCACCTGAGGGTCTTGTGCCTAAACAACAGAGGGAAAAAGAATTTTCACTTTGCTTTTCATCTATTTGCTTTTCTTTATGTGCATGGTGGAATGTGGGGAGGGCTCTCTGAAGAGAAATGCCATTCCTATTGATGATAGATTTCTGTCATAAGCTACAGAGCTCTGTTTGCACAGGAAAATGCAAAACCTCAAAAAACTGGACCAGAATGAGGACTGTTTTCCAATACCTTCCTCCTGTCCCTACCCATTCAAGTAATACACCTTGGAGGTACGGTCATGCTTAGGGCGCAGACAAGCAGAGCCCCCCTCAGAGAGCTTTCTGTGGGAGCACAATAGACCTCGAGCCTTCCATTTGTTGGCTGGAGAACCAGCAGACTAAGTGGATAAAGGCAGGAGTAAAGCAGGTATTGCTTTCTTTTTGTGGATGAGAAATTGAAGCAGAGAGAACTCATCAAAGCACCTTCCACAGATCTGATCACGTGACAGGCATTAACACAGGCTGGAGAACCCTACTTGTCTAGGTTATTTTACCTCAGATGAAACAGGAAAAGCATGAACACCAGTCCTTCTCTGACCCAAGCCAGGAGCTTTACCCGTGAGACCAGCCTCTTCTCTAAAATGAGATCAATCTCATCACTAAAATTAATACCTGCTGCTTGTTAGCTAACCTGGCTCTAGTCTCTTTGAATTGCAGCTCCCCTAAATATAAAATATTGCCCACAGCCATCCTTATTTAATGGGACATTGTTGAATAGTTCACAAGTTCAGCACTCGAAAAAAAAAAAAAAGAAAGAAAAAAGGAAACAGAAACAGAGGACAACATTTTCAAAAGCATTTTCAAAACAAGTTTGGGCATCTTAAGTTATTTAAAACACCTGTCTAAAATATATATCTTTAACTTTGGGTATCTAAGTAACTTGATGTCAAAATAAGGACATACATTTGGGGCTGTATTCTTACCCTCTATAAAACCATAGCCCTATAATTAATCTCATACATGAAGCGCTACTAATCTGAATGCTTCTGCAATGCAGAACTGAAATAGCAATAATACTCTGTCCTTTGTTTCCTCCCAGTGATTTACCTTATAATATTTTGACTTTAACCAGTAGAATATTTAAAATTCTAATGTTCCATTGTGTATGTTTTCATCCAATTACAAAAAGAAAAGTCTTGAAATATTAAAAAAGGAAGACTTGCATTACAATTCTGAAGTATTCTGAATTAAATATATGGTATTTGTTTTCCATCCCATGCAAGGGTAAAATTAGTTAGCTTCATTTAAAGACTACGCATAATGTGTATCTACAGTGATGAAAATTCAGTGATGTTAGTACAGTCGATATCAATAAGAACAGATCTGGGGCTCAAACTATACAGACCACCAAATGGGATTAAAAGCAAAACTGCGCTAAACCAAAATGAAAACACAGCAACGGTGGCAACAATAGAGCACTGAGAAAGGAAGGAGTGATGAAAGACTTGTAAATGGACGTAGTTGCAGGCAAAAGAAAATATTTATAGTTAATTGCCTTGGGTGTGAAATTTGCTGTAGTTCTTCATAAACCTAATCTCATCTCTTTGCATTAGGTCAAGTGAAAAAAGGATTACTTACATGCATGGCTAGAATGCTGCGTGGGACTAATTCTCTGTACTGTCTAATAGTAAAGTGCCATGTTTTTATTCTCATAAGATCATCAAAAGTAAACTCCAAGATAAGACGTCCTTCTGTGCATACCTAGAATACATAAAATGCATGACATAAATTCCCAGGAATTTTGCTTTCAATTGTATTGCATCATCGATCAAACAACATTGAAAAGTATCAGAGCAGTACTCTATTGTTCATCTCTGCTGGACTAATTGTTTTTCTTTCTCTTGGGGGGACAAAAACAAATGTGGGAAAATGACTTCATCGGCCTCACTGCAGAGCAGACAGTAACTTATAACACTACAGATTTTATAGCATTTCACAAACACAGAGCATTGTGCTCACTAAATCTTATTTATTGCATCAATTCTCTCTCTCGGTTCACGACTGCTAATTAATGACCCAGCCTTGCAGCGGAGGTGACTGCGGTCCCACTGCGTGCACCCGACGCCAAGCTGCTGACCCCACCTTTCCCAACTTTTCTTATGCTGATCTTGCCTGACAGTGGATGGGCACATAAACCTTCCTTTCCTATCCAGCTGGAGTACACTTTGCCTTGAACGGCTGTGGTTGAACCTGATGTTTTTCCTTTTTTAAAAAAATTTTGTCCTTTTCCAAGTATTTTTGTCTTTTTATCTCATTGTTACTTTCATTTCTTATCTACTTTTATTTATGCTGCCCTTCCAAGGAAAGCCAGACTATGGTGGGACAGCAATGAAGAGCCAGACAGTGCGGTGGAGCTGCATCCATGGCAAATGGCTCCTGCAGCGCTGTGAGGGGTCCCATCTAAGGAAGAGATAATGTACGGGAGGCAGCAAGGGGGTACTACCTGGAAATGACAAATAAAATAAATTACTGGAGACTTATAAGCAACTGTCCATAACTTTACTTGGAAAAAAATTCTATGGTTGTGGTCTTCTTTAAAGGAAGTAGGTACATAACACGTGCCTGGCTAGGGGTACCCTGAAAACATAAATGAAGCCTGATCCAGAATTTAGCTACCACTGTTATTGATTTTTTTTTTTTTAATTGGGTGCTTAGACTTACAACTCCTTTTCCAAGTAAAATTTCGAAGTACAGGGTACAGAGATACTGTGGAGACACAGTGTAATAGCTTTTAAAAGAAAAGCTTCTTGCACCTTTGTTTTTAATACAACTAATATGTGATTGAACAGTTAGCCATCATAGATTTGGTTGAGCCCATTGAGCCTTTTTACAAGACTCAGCTCAGATTTGGCTAGTTCCTACTTTGGCAATGGGTGGCTTTTCTGGTTAGCAGTTCACTTAATGTCACTGCGATTTTTCCTCATGGTTGTTTCTACAAAAATACATAGGTAATTTTAACAGTGCTACACGGACAAATTACTCTAGACCTATGGGGAAGAATCTTGCATCAGGTTCTCCTTGGCCCCTTTCGACACACCTTAGTGATGCCTTCAAATTCTTAATGTAACTTACTTTGTCATTTGACCCTGATTTTGGTTTTCACATCACTTGCACTATGATAAGAAATTACACAGGGATACATGCGTGCACGTAAGGATTTGTACAAGAAGAAAAGCATTTTATTGTGTTAATATTACTGTGCTGAGGCCAAAATTCCTGATTACTGACAAGTTAACATGAAAATACTTCAGGTTTAAAATATTTTTTATAATAATACCTGTGGCTTCTCAAATGTTTTTTTTGTGGCTCAAAAACCCACAGCTCTTAACAATTTTATTTTATGCACTAGCATTAACAAATTTTAATAGAAAAACTGAGACGCATACCTCATACCACAGTGGTAAAAATTTATACATCTTATAAAGGAATTTAATTTCCTTACGTAAACCAGAATTTTAAGCATTGCTTTTAATCAATAAAATTGGCACAGTTCTTATTTTAAATGGGCCTTTTTATTTTAATGCTGCCTTTTACATAGAATCCAAAAAATCAAAAGGGTCTCCAATTAAGAAAACATTTTCTGTTGTGCTGAATTCATGTTACCGTACTGTGAGCTCTGACATTTTGTTTCTGTGGTAACCAAAATCAGCTGATTAGTTGGCATGGCAACAGAAAAGATGTAATCCCAGCAGACACACTCTAATCAATGCCCCCAGCACAGATGGTCTCCGGAGGATCAACAAGAAAGAGGCTGGCAGGCATTCAGTACATCACGTGGTTGCTCTAGACTAGGCCAGGAAAAAACTAAAAAAGAACATTTCTCAAACTAACCAATAGCTTTTTAACCCCTTCACTGCACTTATTAATTGTAGAAAATTCAACTGCTTGCACGTACGAGAAATAACTTCGTTCCTGTTCCTTAATGCTCAGATTCTTGCAGTCCTGACACAAAGCACCTTTTAAAACTCTTTCCCCTTTTGTTAATACCATCTCTCAAACATGACTCTGCTTGAAAAGAATCTAATGCTTATACAAATCTGGAAAACATGGGAGGACCAAAATCACTGGTAGTTTTCAAGTGCTACGGTTACAATCGGTCCAATGGAGCCACTGGTGGGCACAGGAGAAGGCCCTGACCACCCGGGGGTGCTCCCTGCTCCTGTGGTGAAGGCAAAGCTCACCTTTGTGAGTCCATCAGGAAATATAAAAATCACAAACTGCAGAAAAACAGTTCAGCCATACATAAAGTTGGAGCGTTGGTAAACACTCAGAAAACAGAGTGTTAGAAATACTGATAATTCTTTCCTTCACCTGGAGAAAAAAAACCCAAACATCTGCCAGGCAAATGAACACGGCAGTTAGGGCTTCGCCCTCTTTTTTGCCACTCTAATTCATGCCACTGAACTGTATTTATTTTTTACAGTATTTAATTATACCTTGATAAATTCTTAAGTGTGTGCCTCGCTTTACATGGACCAACAGCCCTCTAAAGACAAGCTGACCTATTCATATCCTCACTGGTAGGCATGTTCTAGCCATATTTGTTTGAAAAGAAATTGGAAGTGCCATGTTATATGTTCATCCAATATTGCAGTATGCAGTGAAGTCGCTCTAACTGGGAAAATGTCAAAATGAATAAAATGCAGCTGTGGATTCCTGATTCAATACGTGATGAGAACTGTTCCAGCCCATTGTACTAGGAGCTAGTGAATTTGTAGTGAATTTGTAGCTTGTAAGTTGTTTGTGAAATTGAAGTAGCTATTAACAAGTATGGTTATCTTGTATTTTTGCACTAAAAAAACCCCTTCACCGAGTCAAATTCAGACATGCTATGAGGAGGTACACAGCCAACTGGAGTGCTGCTTATGGGAGGTCTGCTTTGCTCTACCAGCAATGCTGTGGGAGTTAAGAGTCTACCTTTGGGTGAAAGATCCATGCCCTCACTATCTCTGCTAGAAGTTACATGTGCACAGCTGAGAAAGCATTCGACTCTAACTTATTTCTGGGAGCAATATATTCTTTTCTCCTTTATTCCACCAAATACTGTCTTTTATTTCAAATTTGATCTTGCTTACCCAGCCATTTTAACATACAGGTATTAAAAAAAATATTTCCTCCTAGAATCCAAACCAGACTCTGCCACGTGAACGTTTCTGGTGGGATGCAGAGATTTTTATCAGTATCCCAACAGAGCCCGGGGCTGTGGTGCACAGAGAGCCTCACTGCTCACTGCATGGGCACCTTGGGGAGCACCCAGCTGGTCCCTGCTGCTGTTCTACCTTATTTACTATTGTGTTAAAGCTAACACAAAGGGAAATGACAGAGAAATCTTTTTAGCAAGCTACATGTAGAAGCAGCTGCCCTACACCCTCTCCATGTTCTCTACATGTGGCAACCATGGACAACCCTTCCTGAGCAGTGACGTGGTTGAGAGGTGCCACCCAGGAATATCTGGTCTCTTTGCATCACTCCCCGTGTTTGTGTCTGTCTGCGTAAGTTGCAGGGGGCTGCAGTGGGACAGCTTCCTCTCCCTATCCTTTAAGTCCCACGCCATGAGGCACAAAAACTTCCAGGAAGACACTACCAAGGGATGGCACTCACATACATGCTAGAACTATGTGTGCCGTGCACCCCTGTGCACGATGTTGTCAATGTCAGCGCCTTCTTAGATTCTAAAACCACCCCAGTCCTGCAGGCAACATGGATGGGTTATCTCCTTCTGATGCACCTTCTCCTTTTGTGCTTTTCTCCATGTGAAGGCTGACATCCATACAGATGAACAGGTACAAGATGAAAAATAAACATTTTCTGTTGAATTATGGCAGTTTACCTTTCCATTTTCAAAAATCATTTTACTGCTCTTAAATGCAGAATTTTTATTTTGACTTGTATTTTCCACTCTTTTGGTACTGTTTTCATAAATATATGATGCTCACTTTAATTACAGAATTAAGTAGCCAATGCATGAAGATAATTCACTATCAATTGCAAATATTGAATATGTACTAACTGCCTGATGCAGAACATACTTAAATCAATTCAGTCCTTCCACTGACTTTCCTGCCCTTTGGACCAGCATCCTACTGTATTAAATCACTATTTTCCTAGAGATTTACAGTGCTTGGACTGGGTAAGTATCAAATGTAAAGTGTGTCATTCAAAATGGTAGGTACCAGCAATGTAAAATCTCATTATTGCTTTAAAATCAAGCCAAGAGGAAAGGAGATGGGCAGGCTAAATTTAATTCATGTACATCTGATAGTTCCAGAAACCCGGCATTATGTGCTTCTCCTGAAATCTTTCTGGGAGAACTGCAGAAGATGCCCACAGAATTTTCCAGTCACATAATGAATGCAGAAAATAGTAATTAAAGGGATTCAAGGGTTTTCAGTATTGGAAATAATCTAAGTCTACCAGAAAAATGCAATAGCCAATATTACTCACTCTCATACACATTGGAAAAAAAGAAAAAAAGAAAAAAAGAGAAGAGAGGAGAAGAGAGGAGAAGGGGAGGGGAG
>WBMW01005463.1:247889-333539 GCA_013396635.1 Penelope pileata | reverse complement strand
GGAGCGGAGAGGAGCGGAGCGGAGAGGAGCGGAGCGGAGAGGAGCGGAGCGGAGAGGAGCGGAGCGGAGAGGAACAAAACAAAAATGAACAACATGCTTTATTGAGTCTTCCCTGTTACCTTGGTAAACATGGGTTTTCCGTGCTGAGTGACCATGGTGCATTGATCACAGTCCACTGTGATGGATGAGTTGTGGTATGACTCTTTTGAGTGCTTGAGAATGTAATACAGGTCTGTTACACCTCCTTCAAAGACAGTGCTAAAATAACGAGGAATGAGGGTCCTTCCAATTGCTGTGAGGAAAATACAAAGCAGAATTCAGCAGATGTTCTAGGTTATAAAATCTCAAACCATTTGCTAACAGAACATGACCAAATTTAAGCGCAATGAAATCAAACTTTCATTTAAGGAATATAATACATGTTCTCTGTCTGCTGTAGAAATGAAGTTGTGCCTGCTCCCACTGAAATCAATGAAAACAGTTTACTCTATTCAGAGAGAGTGGGCTCATCTTATTTAATCTTTTTACACTGATGGTGAGTTAGAGTCACTCTTGAAACCATCTGCAAATTTTTTGTCCCAAAGTAATTACCACACAGAGAGCCACATGGCGTCAATTATGATTGAAAGTTGGATATTACTCATAAATGTATAAATACAAGTGGTGAGCACTTATAGAAATACATTCGTACATCCAAAAAGACGAAGTGCATTTATATGGAAGAATTGTGGACACAAATATGTTTGTGTGCACATGTGCATTTATTTATATATAGCCACATACAGACAGAGTGATTGAATAGGATGGCTTCTGCAGAGAAATCAGAGTCTGGAGATTGAAGAAAGACCTAAGAATGCAATGCAGCGTATATTATACAACATATGACTGCCCATGAGTCTATCTGAGATCTCTGTTAAGACTGAATGTATTTGTGTCACAGGCTAGAAGGTCTGAGCAGACACCTGAAGTAACTTATATCCACCTCAAACCGAACAGCATGGACTCCCGGTACCGAGTTTTCCATGTAGTAGTAGCAGCGAGCTCCTGCGTGCATTCCAGACACACAGACTAGCAGAAGCACTGATATCAAAGGCAATCATCTCGTACGCAACTGACGTTTTCCACCTCCTTTTTTACAGATAAATTTGGATGCAACCACAAGCCTGTATGACAGAACATTTTAGTTTATAATAGACCAATACTTCCATGCTGAATGAGTCATTGCCTTGCATGCATTAATCAATCCACAGTAATTCTGAGTGGTGGATACATAAAAATTACCGCCATCTATAGAGGGAAAAACTGAGAGATCTAAACCGAGTGTTGTGAAACAATGAGAGAGAAAAGTCACCATCAACAGGCAAAATTAGAGTTTATTAGCTCCTAATTCTTATTCATCTACTAGGACTATGTGGTGACTCATGCCTCTCTTGTTTGCTGTATACTTTTCAGAGTAATTTCTAAAAAACTTATTTTCATAGGAATTTTGCCAGTGTACAAACAAAGGCGCTTGACCTTAAAAATGTATTTGCAAGTGGGTGTTGTGAATTAAAAACGATGGTGTTTTCACAGAAGTAGTTCTGTGAAAGCCGTTTCTGCTCTATGCATTACAATGTGGAATACTGCATGTGCACATTATATAATGAAAATATACAAACATAGAAAACTAGGACTTGCTAAAGCCTTTGCTGTAACATTAGATACTAACAATTTTATGTACAAAAATACACTGCACTCTCTGGATGTGGCTGACAATTCAATGAATACTTTGAACAACTATTCTACAACTCAAGCTCCTAAAAAACCCACCCACTCACCATGCATATATTAATTTTCTAAAGTATTTTAATTTAATTTTGAGAAAATGAAGTCCAGTGTATCAGCATAAGACTCAACTCAAGCTTTAACTCAAATTTTTCCATGTTGGTATGGTACATAGTAAAACGTGAAATTTACCCATCAAGTTAATTTCTTGCTCCCCTAAGGCTAATTAGTGCAAATTAAATTTCCTGCTAATCATCCTAGGCAGCGAATGTGTGATATGAAAATCCCGCATTCCTACTGATTGTGATAAACCTCTATTCACGTGACTTAGGCACCACATAAATATCTTGAAAGTTCTTTAACTGCAGTTTATAGACAATTCCCAAAGTGGTGTGGTCATATGGTACTGCTTTCAGCCTCGTAACTGCAGCTACAACACATTAACAAAGGTTAGATATACACTAAATAGCTTATTCTTACTACTTTTCCTAGTAACCACTGTCTGTGCTTGCCACAGGGATCTGCTACTGTGAATAACAAAGTGGGGAGCCAAAAGGATGAGGAGGAACAGAGGTGCACACAAGGATGTGCCCCATGAAACCTCATTTTCAACTACAGATGCCCATGCAGACCCTGCCTATCTGTAAAAGTTAAAATTGCTCATGTGAGTGTCCAGCGTAAACCTCCAGCAGAAACACTCATGAGACCTTCCTAACAAGCAGGCCCATCCTTGGCTTTTACCACAGAAGGCTGAAGCAGGTTCAAGGCTTGGGTTCTCTTCCTGAAGCACTCAACAACTTAAAAAGATAATTTATTTTCTGGTACAAATATGACTCTCTACAGTGGTAACAAAGCTTATTTGTGCGGGAGACATTTCCAAGAACAACAAAGGGCTGTGTAACTCCCCTGTGTCTGCCACCGCACAGCTCAGCAGGTTTGTAGCCACGCCAGGTACCTGATCCAGGGCAGAGGAGTCAGCTGGAGGCTCCTCTCTAGGACTTGGCAATGGGAGGGCAAGAGTCTGGGACAGCTTGGTACTTGTGTCCGTCCTTGGGCCAGAAACGTGAGCTCACACAGTGCAGAGCATGGAGCAAGCAATTCCCCAGATGCAGCCACAGAAGAGAAAGGCAGATAAGGTCTACATATCATACAGTGTAATACTTAATCACATAAAGGCTGGACAAAGCTTTATAAGCTACTGCCATTGGAATTCCTTTGTCTCGCCTGATTTTTAGTCCACAGCACACACTTGTAAGACCACACGCCTGTGCATGACTTGCAGGACTCCTCCCACCACACCACACAGCTCTTACACCTCCCTAAAGGAGCACCGCAGGGACACCTCAGAGCCAGGGCACAGACCCAGCAGCTCCCAGCGTGACTGCCTGCAGTAGCAGCTTGAGGACGGGCAGACCTGCAGCTGCCTCTCCTGGTGCCAGGGCCCTGAGTGCAGCCCTGCACCAGCATTTGGCTGCCAGACAGATTTTCCTTCCAGCTTCTTAGGGGAATTCTTGCCCATCTTAGTGAGGCTTCCTGCCTACATCATCATGGAGTTTCCTGCAACTGCATCTCCTTCCAGTCCGGTCTCCTATCCAAGTTCTGCTCTTCATTTTTCCTGCCAGTCTCTTTCCTCCCCCACCGTCATGGTCCAGTCCTCCATTTTCCCATCTTACGGTCAGCTTCTTTGCGCAGGTTATCTTCCACATTCACGGCTCCACTCTCAGTACCTCCCTGTCCTCACACCCCGTCCTCACATGCTGCCCGTTTCCCTTGCTCAAACAGGCTCATTAAATCCCCAAACCCACTCAGCTCCCTCACTCTCCTCACCCAAGCAGGCCATGCTGTCTATTCGCAGCCTCCTTGTTCTCCACTCTCCCAAATGCCAGCTTTGTGCACACTTTCTCAGTGCCCTTCCCACCTACCCAGGCTGCCCCAGGCTCCTTCCCTCCACAGTGTAAGCCGTCCTTCTGCTTCTGGATTTTGTGTATTCTTCCCCCAGATCCTCTGTCTCCCACTTTTCTGCACTCTGCCTTCTCCAATCCCATCTCTGCTTCCTTCCTTTAGCTTCTCATCCAGCTAGGGACAAGGCAAGAGCATCCCTTCCCTCTGTGCCCTCCATGCAGCCAAACAGCTCCCCACTCACTCCCTGTGTTTTCCTCATTGACCTCCAGCTCTCCCATACTTACCAGCCCCAACCTTTCCCTTTCGCCTCCCAGTTACTACTTCTCTCCCCTCTCACACCTCAGCACCATCAGATTTCTTCCCTGATTTAGTCCCCTCTCTTTTCTCTCCTCTTCCTCTTCCCTCTTTCCTCTGCACCAAGGTCAAGTTGCTTCTTCCTCAGGGCTACCCAGACCCCAGTGCATCTGTTGGGAGCTCAGGAGAAGGCAGGGCTTCCTGCTCTCATGTGCAGCACTGGCTGACCTTCCCTTAGGCTCCGGAAATGGGAAAAATCCAGGAGCCCACAGAGCCCTGAGTCCAGTTACTCTCTGCAGTATACATGTGGACAGCCTCCTTGGACATGGAAGTCTTGGAAATTTTAGCTGCCGAACTCTGGTGAGGCCCGAGATGAGTACTTGAGAATGGTGGTTTTTTTTTTTCCCAAAGATATTTGCTAAATTCAGTCAGACTTGCACAAAGAGGACAAAAGGCAATCCCTGCCATAAAGGTGAGCAATCCTGACCCACAATATCATATGAATTCTTGGCATTTGAAAATAAAAAGTTGCACGAATTTTGTAACATGGACAAAACAGTATTTTTTTCTATTTTCAAAGAAAAAAATAATTTTTGGCTTATATAAAAAAAAAACCTAGCTAAAAGCAAAAGAAACCACAATTTCAGCTTTATTGGTTTAAGTTTGGCAAAATTATAAGTAATTAGAAAGAAGTTATTTTAATAGGATTGATCAAACAGTATTAATATGGATGCTATATCATCTGCCTGCAGGAACCGGTTAGAATAGCCTGGGCTGCAGACATGGAGGCTCCGAGGCCAGCACTCAGGGCGAGGAAAGCAGGCATAGACTCACACCTGCATCCACAAGAATACCAGCAGGGTCTTAGAGTGACACTACTCAGAAAAGACCTTTTTACAGAGTGAAATACAAGACCCTGCACTGTAAGAAACTGGATATACTGTGAACTGGAAGGAAAATTCTCCTGCCACTCCCTCGGCATTCAGACATTAATTCCAGATCCCTGGAATGCTGCTTTATATCATCAGTTTGTCCTGAGCAGCATCCTTCATCCCCAGCAGAGTATCTGAGGATGTAGTGTTTCCCAAGAGAGGCAGGCACTGCCCCTTAACATTTGCTTCATTTGTGCTAGCAAATCCCCAGACAGCAAAAAAAAAACTGACAAAGATCAGCCTGATTTAGCAACAGGTAATGGTTATTTAGATGAAGGTGTCTGTAAGAAAGGTGTTTCTGAAGTCACTGTTTTGCACAAAACATAACGCCGTCACCCCCTGGAATGCCGTACCGTTAGCCTGTTCACTGGCGTGGCAGCCTGGCTACACATGGCTTTGTTTACCTTTCCAGAGGATCAGAGATCTAAATTCAATTTTAGAATTGAAGTATAATGGATAGATGTGTGACACTCCCCTGGATATGAGCGATCCAGAAATCAATTAATCCAATCTATGGCAAGAAGCTTGATAGGCCGGGAGCAGTTGCATTATATATCATTTCTTAAGTACCACTCCTGGGGGAGTTCTAAAGAAAAGAATGAAACTGTCTGAAATATTACATGGCCCAAGGCCTGCCTCTCAGGGAGGGAGACACTTACATCATACTCCTGCTTTTCGGCCTTGGCGTGCAAAGATAACGATAGGGGCGCGCCTCTTTTTGTGCCGATCCTACCCACCACTATTATCACACTGTCCCTCCATTTATTTCCCCTTTTAAAGACACTGTCCGAGTATAAAATACTTTATTCCCTAAGGAATACGTTTAAGTTTAAAAATATTTTTCCATCTCAAACTGAGCCAAAAATCTAAAGATCTCGAGGTGGGAATGACAGTAAACTGCAAAGTTCAGGGTTTTTGAGAGCCTCAGACTAGGCAGAGGGGAAAGCCAGTTAAAAAAATATTCTGTAGTATAACTTTGTAATATAACTGTGGTACCACCACATGCCATGCGGTGGTGGCAGTACTGTTGGTTTGCGGTTTTCTGTTTTGTTTTGTATTTTTGTTTTTCCCAAGGAAGATTCAAATAAAATAGAAAGTAAACATGTTTTTCCAGTTCACAGGAAGCTGGTATTATTTGTGGGCTAGGAATAGAAGAATACTTCCTCCCTTTGTGTCCCAAAGATAGGTGGTCAAAATCTCAGTGCCCCCTCCACAGAACACAGGTTCACAGCCCCTGCTGCAGAAGCTGGGCTCCACAGCAAGCCGCTCCTTGCTCACTGAACTCGCCAAGGGCTGCCGTCACAGGAGAAGCTCTCAGCAGCAGAGGCTTAAATTTAGCATACACATATACAGCATGTAGGATAACTGCCAAATTGGTATAGAAGTTAAACAATACAAGTGTTAACCAGTGAAATAAAAATACTGGTTTTATAGCTTCCAGACTGTTTTTTGCAGCCTGTCAAGTCCTATGTCTTCAATTAGAGCTATGATATAAAAAAAGTAATAAAACAGACACAAATACAAAAACATAAAATATAAAAAGCCTTTAAAAGTACTGGAGCAACAGAATGAAAAAACTACACTGTGCATACAGCTTAAATGAGCTCTGTCTGGAAGCTGTGGTGCAGATTGCAGCTGATTATCTCATCAACATGTTATGGATGGGCTTGGAGAACAGCACTGGTTGAGACTGTGGGTTTTTCTGGCTCCCAACCCAAAAAGTTGAGATGTCCTGTACGGCTCTAGGCAGACCACGAAAGTCTCTTGCTTGAGAGATTATCACGGTTGGAGCTCGGTAATGAAATGGAGATGCTAAAACCAGTTTTCTCTCAGCCAGATCTAAGGGCTATGGACGTCTAGAGATGACTTCTCACTGACTGCAAATGAGCCCTCCTGAACACTGCAGAAGAAAGCCTGAGCTTAATGTTAATTGTTAATTGACATCTCTGGCCTGGGCTAATTGACATCTGGGTGGACCAGAGGCTGACATATTCATTTATGTACGTTTTTGTAACAAAAATAAATGAGTGCACAAAAAGCAAAACATTATGGAGTTATACAGTAAAAAGTTATTGCTCTTATTCTGCCCATATTTTTGCTTTTACTTGCCCAGATTTGTCTCAGTGAAATACCACACCAGGTGTGTTCCTTCCCAGACTCAGTTCAGCTGACTGGGATGCGGAGGGAGGGATGCTCACCTTCTCTAGGCTTTGCTCAGCAGCTCTGCTAAAGCTGGGGAGTAGGGAAGGGAGAGGACTGAAGCTGGGAAGAGCCCAAAAGCTGCTCATGTGAACACCCATCCACATTTATAAAACCTTTTCTGGTGAGTGGATTCAAACCCAAACAAAATGAATCTGTCAATTCCCAGGAAAAGCTACTGTCAGAATTGATGGTATGGCATGAAAGGCAGTGAAAAGACAGCCTAATTAAAGTCCAAATTCTGTTTCAGAGATGTGTGGGCCATGTTGATTAAACCACCCACATGCATCCAAGGCAGAATCTGGCAAACACAGACCTGTCCTTTTTTACTCCCTATCTAGTGGGTAAGATTGAGCTCCTATCATTTAGACTACTTATAGAATAACTATTACAACATATGATTGATCTGCATTTATCTTATATGAAAATTACAGTTATTTATACATTTAATTTTACTTAAGATTTTTATTTGTATAACTTAAAAACCATTACAAAGTAGTAGTGAATATAATAAACTATAGTATACCATTAATAGAAGTATACTACTACGATTAGTAGCAGTATTTTACAGAAAATATCTGTATAATCCACAGATTATAAATTGTGAAGATTGAAGGACAGTTTGCAAGTGCTACTTCCATATCGCTTATAAAGTACAGGTTTTTGAGAAATAAAATTAGCTGTTTATACATTCCTCCCATGTCCATACAGACTTGTTTTTACCTTTACTGAACTACTTAGCACTCTGTGGAAATTAGGGAAAACAGAGGTTTCCAATGATTTTGCCTTTGTTTTCAATTTTTTAACAAAACTGCGAAGTGGGATGAGTAACATGGATTCAGTGCTGCGACAGAGTGGCTTGAATCCTTCCCACACCCGAACTGTAAGTTTAGTTTTTTTCTGATCAATGGTATCTGCAATATCTTATTTATTCTTACATCAATACTATTGCCTACAGATCAATGTTTTAACCAATAGTACTATAACGTAATTGTAAATGTCTATCTTTTCCTCTCTGGTTCCTTCCATTCTGTGTAATTCAAGCACTGTTAGGGTTGACTCTGTCTTTTCCTCCAATAAGTACTTTCTAACACCACTTTATCCTGGTGAGGATTTGCCTATATAATTTTGATTCAGTTGACAGTGTATTTCCTTTTCTTAGAAGTCTGTAACTAGCACGTCAATCCTCTAAAACACAGCTGAGTCAAGAGCAGGTAACAGAAACTTCACACCGATGAGACCTCAACTTAACTCTGCAGACCTTATGGCCTTTACTCTCATAGACACATAATCTGCAACTTGGTCTTAAATCCATCCCTCTGAAGAGACAGTGTTTTGCTAGAATTCATTTTGGTGAAAACAGCCAGAAAACAACTATAAAAAGCTCTATATGTCTCAACAAAGCAACAGTGCGTCAGCTTAGTATCTCATTAAGGAATTCAGCCAGCCTACCCATTATTATACAATTTCCTCTCAATCTTTTCTACATTATACTAGCAGCACTCTAGCAAAGATTTTAAGGAACTACAAGCTATAAAATTCAGAGCCTTCTGATGTAGAGTATTTCAGCCTCAGGGTAAGAACCTGGGTACCAGGGGATGTGGAGAGCAAATGGCAGAGCCCAAGGCCCTTTCAGAGGAGCACAGCCCATGGCTGGGCTTGGAGGGCCGCTCTGGGGATCATCTGCTGCAGCCCCTCTCAGAGCAGGGGCACCTACAGGGGCTGCCAAGGACAGTGGAGCCCCTGCTGGATGCCCTGCTCCAGACATGTCTCCTCAGGACTGAGGGAAGGATCACATCCCTTCACCTGTTAGCATCTTAATGCAGCCCTGGAGGATTCTCTGCCACATAAGCGCATTGCCAGCTCATGGTCAACTTGACCAGGGGTGTCCAGCTTGGGTATCAAGGGTCACTGCCAGTGTGGTGGCAGGATACACAGAAAGTCAGTCTGCTGAGCAGACTGTCTGCGAGAGGCTGATGCATCACCATCAGCACTTTGAACGCCAGCACAAACAGCAGAGTACTGGCCCTGCATGGCTCTGTAGAAACTTCAGGCACAAAGGTTTTGCCCTGTGTCCAGTGACAATACTGCAATTACCTAGGGAGTCTACAGTGTTCTCCTTCATACTAACCAATCATAAAATGAAAGCTCAGAGCTCATATAGTTTGTTGCTTAAACTAGGTTTAAACTAGAAACCTGAATTAGGTTTCTAGCAGTACAGAGCAGATCATACCCTTACCTGACACTGAAACATTCAGAAATTATTAAAGGAAGCCACATTCTAAGCTGATTTCTTAGGCTGGAGGGGAAATGGTTTGAAGGGGTTACCCGTATTATTTTTTTAACAGACAAAAGACACACCTTAGATAAGAAAGCTCGAGCTTCAAGTATAAAATGTTCACATATTATAAATGAAAATCATCATTCCCCAGCAAAAATTCATACAAAAATATTTTGGTGAAGAGAATATTTATATGATTTGCATAAAAAATCTGCACTTCGAATGCTAATAAGCCAGAACAAATGGTTTGCCTGGCTGCTGTATACAGCCTGTACTAATCATTCTGTTTGAAGACAGAGCATTTCAGTTAACTTTGTTCAACAACTGCAATGAAGAAAGTTTTAAAGGCAAGCCAAAGAGGTTATTCACAGCTGTATGACAAACCACTGTCAAAATATAACAAACCACAACCAAACTCAAGCAGAAAATGACAAAATGTAAGACCGTAAAAATGATGGAAATTGTGCAGGACAGGCATTTCAGATGAACAAATGCAATCTGTACCAGCATAAAGGACCAACACAACACAGAAAATGATACTCAGAAAAGTCGTCTGAAGAAGTAAAGGCAAAAACATAAAATTCAAATGACAGAACACCAAAAGGAAGAGACAAAAAGCAGGCAAACCATCCACTTGTATTAAATCAAGCACACTCCTGACCCCTGACTTCACATGACCCAGAAGAATACCAAACATGGCATTAAACAAAAAATCACATAAAACCACAGGCAAAATGACATTAAGATAAAATGATATTGGCCATAGCCTCACATATTGCCACAATCCTTTCATATAGGTGCCCAAGCTTATCTAGAACAGAACCTAGAGCTCAACATTAAAGCTCAGCTGCTGCAGAAAATGGGTGTTTGTCCATGGCGTGTTCATGCTGGTTAACCAATCAATGCACACCTCGCGCAGCAATCTACTCAATATTTTGTTGATTTTAACTCTAATTGTCCCATGAAAATTAACCAAGTCACTGGAAGCACCGCAATAGCCACCTGCAAAGATTTTCACCATTATGCTGGGGATCTTCTGCGAAAAATTATATAAATATTCAAGCTATTACTATGAGAGCATGTAACAAGATCTATTGTGCTATGTATACCGGCGTGTACAAGTTGTTCCGAAGGCAGATGTCTGCAAATGTAACCCCACCGGGTCCTGATCTCCAGTGTCTCCTCTGAACCAAGCTGAGATGGGAAGCTGAGGCAGCAAAAGAAACAGTCTTCCGTGTGCTCTAAAACTAGTATGAAACATTTACAGCCTGCACGAAGAATAAACAACTGACAAAGTACCGATCTGAATAATGTATAGCTCCCTTTAACCCACACAGAAGCACTAAAAGAGTCGTGAGAGACTGAGCCAGTGCACCGTGTGTTGCATTTTCACTTCTAAGCTCCTGATTTACATCCAGGAGAAATCAGCAGCAACATACACCTTTCATGAGCTGCAACACTGACACGTCATGGTTTGGGGGTCAGTTTGGGCAGGTGCCACCATTTCCCCCAGGCCCCGAGCTGATTTCCTGAGGAAAGGCCTGGGGACAAACATGGCTCAGCTCAGGTTGGAGTTACTTTTTTCTTGAATGCATCTGGCATCTCCCTGGAAGCCCCCTGTTCATGAGACAAAGCTACTCGCAGCACTGCAGCAGCTACTTTGAGGTTAGTTAGCCGTGAGCATGTCTGCTAAGCATGTTGCAGGCAGATGCCAACTGGCGCTGCTAATGCTGCAAGGAACCCAAAAGCTACATGTCTGCGCAGCGTGCCACTGCATCTACCAAGCAAACCCTGTGAAGAAGCAGGAGATATTATTTTGGACTCCGAGCCAGGAGCAAACGGCCAGCTGGCTTCTGGTCAGCTTGGAGTGTGGGTCAGATGGGCTCATATTGGCCTTTGTGTATAGGCAGAGCTGAGCTCCTTAATGCTGGAAGACTCCATGGCAAGACAGCAGCCCACGGGCAGGTGATGAACAAATGCCCATCCCCTGGACAAAGGACTTCATGCTTAAGCCCTGTCAGTCAGGCATCACAGCACGGTCTGCACTCACGTTAAAAATATTGGAGGTGAAATGTGTTTATATGGGCATCAAAGAGGCCATAGCATGGTGGGGAGTGTGTCTGGAGAACTGGTGGGAGGTGAGGGGTTACAGTGATGCGATAAAAGATACATGAGGTATTCTGGAAACCCTGAAACTGCATTGAGCACATGCGGATTGATAGCCAGCATGATTTTCCTGGTAATTTTATGCTGCAGACATATGAACAATATCTCACCAGTGGATAATATCAGTTGTCGGTTATATACATGTTTTATAACAACCAGAACACTCTTTCTCAAAAAGCCATTGGTGGTTAGCTTTGATTTCCTTTTTTTCTGCAGCAAAGCCTGCTTTCCCACTCTCTTTCTCTTTCTCTTTAAAGCTAATGGAAGCTAACTGCAGAGAAAGTAAAAAGGTATTCAACGTGCTAGACGCAATCATTAGGAAAGTATTCTAACATTTAAAAGTGTTTTGTTGGTTTTAAAAGTGCTGCTTGTTTATTATCCTTAAAAAGAAGGCAAGTACCCTGTGTTTGGCTATACAAATCAGTTGTCTGACAAAATAATGTCAAATAATAAATAACCACTTGCAGAAAAGGGCAAGCAATGTAACAGGTTTATAATCCTCAGTTAGAGCACATATTATATGTGGTTTTAAATAAAATTTTATGCATTAAGTAATGCAGAATGCTCTTAACTGAAAAAAGGCAACATCTGTAATAAGTGCTATAACAAAACTGTACTGAAGCTGAAATAACATCTTCCTATGTTTTCTGTCATTTTAGCTGTATGATTGATTTTTTCCACATTTCACAGAGAGCCATTGTACCATCTTCTTGATATGCTGTTGTTGCAACGACTGACTATGATTTCTAGAACCACTGCATCTATAGGCACTGTGACAAAGCTGAACTGCCACTGCAAGGACAGCTTCAGGGACTTCCTGAGCCACCACACAGAATCAGCCCAAACATCCACCTAGACCAACATCTGTGTTTGACAATAGACAAACAGAAAACATAAGAAAAAACAACAATAAAATAAGATGACAAGAGGAACCCAATCCTTGCCCTGGCCCAACATACCTGCTTCCAAAAATTGCAGGTGGACACCGACAAAGGCGATGGTTGCATTCAATCAGACATGGAAGTCATAGCTACCGATGCCTATCAATACCTACATACAACTCAATCTCAGGGAGCGAAACATCAGCCTAACAACTCTTACTTAATTAAATACAAACTGTACGATCCTAGACTGGAAACATATCCAAAAATTTCTCCTGGAACATACTTTCTTACAGAACTGGAAAAATTCAAGGTGTGAAGTTCTCTAAAGGTTTTGGAAAAACATTTATTTTTCTGCAATAGGATACCTTGATAAGGTTACAGTGCCAGCAATAAGTATCTCTTTTGATGCCAACGAGAACAGTTCAGACTGGTAACCCAGTGTTCTGATATCTTAGCATGAATACAGCTATCTGATTCAAAATATTCCTTGGATGAGTTAAATCTACTTTTTTTTTTTTTTTCCCCCAAAATCTACTGAATTTGAAAAAAATACAGAAACCACCAAAAGTGAGAAAACCAATTTAATTTGGTATCTTTCACAACTGCTGTAGCCAAACAGGACTTTTTGAATTAAATAGATACTCCACCTTGCAATGTAAGCATGAAAAAATGGTGCTGTATATGTACCAATCTGAAATATTTTCCTGGCTTTAAATCATTTGTTCATATCTCACAGGTAAGGTTTTTTATTTAACAGCAGCACTGCAAACTCAGCTGAGGATCTGAAATCAAATGTGTGTGCTAATTACTGCAGTGAATAGTGAGATGGCTGGCTTGTTTACACCATGTAACAGTAAGCTTGGAAAGAATCAATTCATACTTTTTTTTTACAAGACAAATGAAAAAGGAGCTGGAATGAATAGTGGAAAATGCCAGTTGAAAATTTTTATGTTGTGGGCACCCAATACACAGAAGAGCAATAGAAAGTAACACTTATCAAGTCATTTTTTTCACCATAACCATAGAAAAATATTTTTCCAAGCTCAGTCTCCTTTCCCTACGCTCATACGTGAATATTTTCAAATTACTTTTCCACCTGTTAATTCTGATCTTACTTCAGAAGTTATTCAAGGACAAACCCTGCTTTGTCATGGGTCTCCACCTCCACAGTTGGAATTTTGGTTGTGTAATGATAAGAAGAATGAAGAAAGAAGAAAACTCTCCATTTCTGTGAATGTGTACCAGCGATCTCAGAGCTGAGGGCAGAGCAGGAGTGTGGCAATGATGCAGGACAGGGGGCTGCATCAGAACTCCTCCTTGTTCATCTGGATCAAGCCAACAAAGCACATTGTGTGCAGCCTGAAAACCTTGGAAAAAATGGGCTTTGCTCTGCAATTGCTCACTAGTGCAAACTGATTTCTACAATTTTTTTTTTAGGCAAAATTGTGGATTAATTCCAAACTGTCATTTTGCTACCAAAAAAATAAAAAAAAATAAAAAAATCACCCACAGTGAGGCATGAGGAAAGCAATTTAGACAAGTAAGAGCTGTTACTAGACCTCTGCACATCTGCACAAACCTTGGACGGAACATGACATTTCAAATTTTTTTTGGATCAGCACTCCTGAATATACAATGCTTTATCCACATCGCTCCTATGCCCCCTTCCTAGAATCAGCACAGCTAGCAATATAAATTAAAGGTTATTCTTGCATACTTCACATCTGGTTAGAGTTAGGAAGTGCTAAAAATCATATGAGTGTTTATTCTCTCAGGTTTTTGAGCCTAAAAACTTTGCTGTTTCCTGCCCTTTCGAGAACCTCAGAGGCTTAAAATGAATAGCTATTGCTTGCCATTGAAAAAGAGTGAAACTGACGGTCTGAGTTGTAGCTTGGAACTTATAAATCACAGAACGGTAGGGGTTGGAAGGGACCTCTAGAGATCATCTGGTCCATTCCCCTGCTAAAGCAGTTACCTACTATAGATTACACAGGAAAGCATCCAGGCAGGTCTTGAGCATCTCCAGAGAAGGAGACTCCACAACCTCTCTGGGCAGCCTGTTCCAGTGCTCTGTCACTCTCACAGTAAAGAAGTTCTTCCACAAGTTCATATGGAACTTCCTGTGTTCCAGTTTGTGCCCGTTACCCCTTGTCCTGTCACTGGGCACCACTGAAAAGAGGCTGGCCCCATCCACTTGACTCCCGCCCTTTAGGCATTTATAAACAGTGATCAGATCCCCCTTCAGCCTTCTCTTCTCCAGGCTGAACAGCCCCAGCTCTCTCAGCCTTTCCTCACAAGAGAAATGCTCCAAGCCTCCAGTCATCTTTGGACTGCCTTTAGAAGTTTCCTGTCTTTCTTGAACTGGGAAGCCAGAAACGGACAGTAAATACATAACTCACTAAATATTTGAAAGTGTGCATTTTAATGTAGAAAACAATTCACAGCAATCAGTGCAATACTAAAGAGTCTTTGACCCTGGGCTTGGTAGCCGGTAAGTGCCCCACTGAATGCATGATACAACACAACTCCTGTCATATCACTGTAGTAAAGATTTATTGAAGGCTTTGGTTTTGCCACATCATGCAACTGACTCTCACCTGGTACTGCAGCTGAAACAGTAATATCAGCATACGGGGACCTATATGCCTGACAGAAAAAAATCATGGAATCATAGAATGGCTTGGGTTGGAAGGGACCTTAAAGCCCATCCAGTTCCAACTCCCCACGGTGGGAAGAGTTGCCATCCGCTACATTAGGTTGTCCAGAGCCCCATTCACCTCCAGGGATGGGGCATCCACATCTTCCACATCCACAGCTTCTCTGGGCAGTCTGTTCCAGTCCCTCACCACCCTCACTGTGAACAATTTCTTCCTAATGTCTAATCTAAATCTCCCCTCTTTTGGTTTAAAGCCATTACCTATCACTACACTCCCTGATAAACTCTCTGTAGGCCTTCTTTCAGGTACTGAAAGGAAGCAACCTCTGTTACAGTTCTTTGTGCCTTTGTAGCAGACCCACTCCAAGTGGAATCAACATTTATCAAAGTGATCCTGAATTTCTTCAGCTGATCCTCTGTGCATACGCATTCACACAATATCCTACCGGGGTGGAGCAGGAGCTCCCAACCATACCCACGCTGTGCCAGCAAAGCACTGCTTCATTTCCCAGAGCTGTCCCAGCAAGGTGGTGTGCAGCGTACTCACAAGGGGCTTTAAGTGACATTTCTCACCCTTCATTTCTCCTAAAAATCTGCTACTTCTGAGGCAGATGGCAGGATACACCCCCAAAGAGGTGACCTTCACAGGAAGCCTTCACTCTGCGTGGGGATGCTGTGGAGCGCAGCTGAACTTTTGGTCCTCCTCTGGTATTTCTGCCTGCTTTATTTCCTGAGTTTCATCACTTGTATGTCATCTCATTCACATTTTACTCTCCTGTTTCATAAGCTGTCTGCTCCATTCAGTGTCCTTCAAATGAAGATGCACATGGAAGTCACTCACATGGAAGTCACCCAAAGCCTCTCCATTGAAGAATTTGTGTTTGCCACTTGTTTATTTGTTACATTATCAGTGCTCCGTATGTTCTGGATAGTGATAAGTGCACCCAAAATTGCAGAATCTTAAGAAAGATGATGGGGATGGTTGAATTTCAGAACACAGGTTTTCTTAAAACTGTGATAAGATTTAGGAGCAAATGGTAGTACTAACAAAACAACATTTTTGTTTACTGCACCAGAGCTACAAGCTACACTTCAAAAATGACATTCTTAGCAGTGTCAAAAAAGTGGTGTTTACTTTATAAGAGTAAATTTTAACCCAAATGTGATCAGAAACTAAGAGAAATTCTTACTTCTTTTTCAGAGAAACTTGCATGTTTACACTCCAGTATAACAACAACAAAAAAAGACAATAGCTATGTTCTGAGTGTCCTTTTTGACTCACCAAGCATTCCATAAACTATTTTTATATACTCTGCGGGATTTTATTTGAAAGAAGAAACCTTATGCCATACTCACTATACTGCCTATAGTACATTGGGTTGACATATCTCAGGCAAATGTTGCTTTGGTGGCTGTCAACAGATGTTTCTTCATGGCCATAGCGAGATGACAATTACAACGGTTTCTTCCAGCTACCTATACATCGAAGAATCTTTCTCCTAGATTTACTAGGAATTACTGCCTTGTCCTTACTAAGCGTGATCTCGAGCAGGAGTTTTGCTGAAACACCAGATAAAAACTGGACTGCCAGCAGCATCCGCTATGTTAAAGGAAAGAATCCTTGGCTACTTGCCTATCTGCTAACCTCTGAGGTATGCTACTGCGAGATGGATGATCCACACCATCAAGAGCACATTGGTATCACGTAATGGAAAATTATACGAGTTTTCTTTTTGTCTTTTTCACTGTTTTTTCTCCATGCATCATTGACTGCAGTAATACGAATCTACTCCTGTTTGAAACATTGGGGCTGATGCCAGTGGGTCTGCTGCAGGGCAGAAGGATCCCAGTGGGTTCCCTTTGGAATTGTATTATTCCAGCATAGGTCATCCGTTGCAATATTCAGCAACTGAAATATCATGACAAAAGTTATTCCCTATTGTGTCCTTTCATACCTAACACTTTTTTGAACCAAAAATGGAGGTTTCTTCCAATGCATATTTCTGATTGCCCTGCTGATTCTGACAGTCCTTGGAAAACATGCTACCGAACAAGCATCGTGTTGTAGCATTGCTGCCTGCCACAGCATGACAGTCCATGCTACAAAGTGGTGTGTCAGCTGGTTCACTGCTTCCTGACTCCTACACAACAGTTACAAAATACATTCACTTCATGTATGGTTTTGCTGGTAGAAGTAGGACCTCATTTCCTCAGAAAGGCCCATTTTAAGAGCAAACCCCATATGATCTGCCACAAAGTTATTATCATGAAAGACACTGATAACAAGGGATGATTCTGTTCCAGAGCTGGAAGATACATTTTGAAAACAGAAATTGTGTTTATTTACTCACGCTTTTAAATTTTGCAATATAGAAACTCCCTTCACAACCACCGGGGAGAGTCAGTGGCAGCTGAGTCTTTGCTGAGATACAGAACAGACCCTGCACTTGAGCCAACAAACTTTCCTGTAACTCCTTACAATTGAGGCTGACTCCACACAACACGATTTGTTGCTGTGATGCACTGTGAATTAACATATGCAAATTATGAATTAAACATGCAAATACCATGCAAATCACACTTATTTCTAAAAGACTTCTCTAAGAAGGGGGATGTAGCTGTCACTTCTAACAATAGCAAACACCTAATAGCAAACGCCTACATGTAGAACTACTAAAAAGACACAGTCGTAGTGCAATGTTGGAGCACATCTGAGCCCACATGCTCTTTCAATACAGAAAATGAGTTTTTATGAGATCTTTTTTGGTATTTGTTCATGCTGTACTGCATTCATATGCTACTACCAAACGTTTTAAAACAGGATAGCTGGAAATATTGCAATAGATAAGTTTGCTGAGAACAACCTTTCCCCCTGAATATGTAAGTGAGCAGATAATGCTCTGTGAGAGAGATGGTAAGTACTGACAAAACCTTGTACCATGAATAAAAAGGAAGGACTTGGCCTGTGCTATTATGTCCCTGCTTTTCTCTGATAAGTTGAGCCCTATAATGGAATCACATGCGATGGGCCCCAAAGTCTTAGCAAATTTATCATCACATTCTCTTGAAAAGCTTGAGAACACATTTCAAAGCCTCTCCTATGTCTTCTATAACATCCTATGGTGCAGAGTAAACTGGGGGCAAGTATCAACCAAGAAGAAATTATTTTCACTTATGTCATTCAGATGGGTACTTAACACATGAGAAACAGGCAGAAAGCTTACTGCAAATACTTCTACGGAAGATCCTGTTCTTCCAGCCTAGTTCCAAACCCACACACAGTTTGGTAGAAGTACCATTTTAGGACTGTAAATATTACTGAAATACTGAACAGCAGCAACATTCCAGAAGCAGACAGAGTACGAGCAGGTAAATGAGTATTATTCAGCTGAAGATTATGCCTCTTTGTATACGGGGAAGAAGCATGCTACTATAAATGTATCAGCATGAAAGCAGTACAACCATACAGTTAAAGGGTGACTTTCATGCGAACAAAGGCCTGTGCTCACAGACCAATACACGTGGCAGAGCAGGACCAAGGCAATCCATTACCAGCCATGGCTGCTTGCTGCCACCCTGCTGCAATCAGAAGCCCACTGCAGCCAGGGATGGTTCCTGCTCCAAGCAAGGACCTGGCAAGGAGGCGGGTGGCCAAAGCAAACAGCAGGGAGTGTGGCTTTTAAATGACTACAGCTGTTTCCAAGAGTGCCCATGCTCCAACAGTGTAGTCTGCAACCACTATTTAATTCTAATTTCAGCTAACCATTTTGTAGTAATTGATGTCTGAATAAGAAATTCAACAGCTGCCTATATGACTGAACAAATTATATTCTGCTTATAATACTTTCTTAGCTCAGCCACCCACTATGGCTGAAATATTTGATTGCTAAATTGATTTTTCATTAATTTAATCTTCAAGGATGATTATTATTCTGAAGCTGGACCACACACAATAAAAATAAGCATTTTATTAGTCATACAGTCATAGGGCACATAGGGAAAAAGACACGTGCCCTGGCTGATGAATCCAGGCTGATGTATAATTTGTTGTTCTAATGCCAACTTGCAGAACACCATTGCTTCATCACAGTTGGTCTGACAGAATTGAAAAGAAATTTGGGTCCCATTAGTTCTTTCAAAAAATCTTGACCTTGAAAATATGAAACTACTTGGAAAAGATTATTAAATAGCTGTAATAATATGAAATAATCCCAATATTGAAATTTTAAATTAAAAAAGCTATTTTTCATTTCAGGAGACATTTTTAGCAGGAAGACTGTGTATCCTGAAAGTACTCTGTGATAGTTTCACAGTAAATACATGCTTTCAAATGCAGGGAACATTATTACCATAAATTAGATTCTTGCAAAAAGAGAGAAACCTTAATACTTTGTTGGTGAAAACTTCTGGGAAACAATGACACTTCCCTTCAGTGAATAAGCAACATGGTCAACACTGTAAATTAACAGTCAGTGCAACCATCCGAAGATTCCTACCTGGTAATGTTTTCAAATGACGCCTTTTTTTCTGGCAGTCACTATTTTGGAGGTCTGAACTATCCCGGTCACCGCAAAGCAGCAGAACGCTGCTGACCTCCTCATGCCCTAGAGAGGCCAGTTTTATTTCTAAGGTTAATATTCTCTCTGTCAGTGAGATTTTCCTTTCATTTCTGAGAGTAACCCAGGCCCAGAAGACTTCAACATGATGCCCAAAAACTAATGAACTAATTAGCTACATCAGAAATGCCTAAAGCTCTGGACTGAGCTGAAACTAGTAATATCTCAACCAGGATATCTCCAGCAGGGATCTCTCCTTAACACTAGATCTTTAAAAAAAAAAAAAAAAAAAGGACAAGAAATGGAGGAAAAACTTGCCTTCATGTCATTTTCTCTCCGTATTACGGGTCCATAAGAATCACAACAGGTTATGTGATGGAGGTGTGAGGATAGGAAGTGCAGTAGTAATACAAAAGATATAGATGGTCCTTGACTTACATTCTTCTTTCTGCTGCTTAGCAACATGTCAGTGTACTACATTCTTATTTTGTTTCAACTTTCTGCAGAAAGGATGTTTACACTGGAAGAACTGTTTTTTTTGCAGAACCCTACGCACAACCTCCTGCAACATGCATAATGGTAAAGCTGCAGATACGTTGGACTGAAGAGAGCCCAGAGGGTTCTGTAATTGCTGAATCCTAAAATCCTTTTCAAGCATGTGTTCTCCAACAGTGTGAGCCAGGCAAATCCAAAATGTTCCACCATAAGAACTTTCTTCTACCTTCATTTAACAATAACAATTGTCATTTAAAGTGCTCTGTTAAGACATAGCCCCCAAAATCTATTACTATAGGGGAGTAATGTGAAGGACCTATGCACAGCTGAAATTAGATCACCTGGACTTACTTTCTTCCTTGGAGCCCATTGCTTTTCTTGCATATTTCTATCATTATTTTTATTTCTGAAATTCAGAAAATAATTTAGCCTATAACAAATATTTTTAATAGGAAAACTTCCCTGTATAGTTAATTGCTACTGACAAGCACTGGGACATCAACATCTATTGTTAGCTTTGTGTTTATTACCCTGCTACAGGAGATGTGCATTGGAACTTCCACTGGTGCAATTCACATTGCAAGGATGGTAACCTAGGAAGTTCCTCCTGTATCCTGAGCCAAATTCAACCTGTTCCTTCAGTAAAACTTTAGTTACTTTAGTTTACTACCACTTTCTTTCAGTGAATTAGTTGTGAAAGTGAACATACAATGGATAGATCAGCGTTTTTCATATTTTTTAAGGTTCGCACTTGTGTCGGCAAAGGAGACCAGATTTTTAGTGATATTAAAGGCTTTTTATGTACTCTTAGCAGCACAGCAGTTACATTCACACTCACTTTGTTTCCTTTGCCAAAATTATGTAACACATCATTAACATAAATAAGAATAATTCCATAATTTTATATAGAATACCAACCAGCTTTTGGAAAATCCACATCTAGTAAATCTTTATCTTGTAAATAAATCTTGTAAGTCTCAGTACTTCTGAGCAAAGTTTTAGATATGAATGGACTATCTCTCAAGGAAAGGCCGCATCTTGCTGTTCAATATCAATTGCAGAGTAAACAAGCCAGCATGCTCTAGCAAGCTGTGCCACATATGAGGCACAGACAGGTGATTAACTGCAACGTAGAACAAAAGACCTCATAAATCTAAAGGTTTAGTCCCCTACTTACTTAGCAAATCACACCATACAGTTTTTTCCACAAGTTTACTGAGCTCTGTCTTAAAACTGGTCCATTTCTTCTTTCTCAGTTATTACTGACTCAGACACCATTGATCTGATGACTAGAAATGCTCTTCTAATTTCCAGCCTACATTTTCTCATATCCATTTGTTTTATTAGTGTCAAGTGCTGCTTTCTCCCATGCTGCTGTTTCGTTCCCTGAAGATCAAGCCATTCTCCTCTCAACCTTTATATTAATGGACTAAACAAGCCACAGTCCTTCACTTTCTTTGCACAATATAAGCTTCTACATCATTTTAATCATCCCTACAGCCCTTTCTAATACTGTTCCAGTTGGATTTCATCTTTCTCAAAAACGGGTGGCTTTTTTCAAAAGAGATCTCTCTAGTGCTCCTGCAACATTAACATTTCCCTATCTCCACAGGAAGTATCTCATTTGATACTTTCTAGGATCAGATCGCTTTCTTCACAGCTGCATCACATTGGTGACTCATAGTTATTCTATGTCTGATTGTTACACACAGGTCTTTTGCCTCCTCTGTCATTTTCAACTGATAAGTCTCTAGCAGAAATTCATTTTATCAGCCCTTAAGTGCTATCTGTACTCTTAAATATCATCTCATTTCTATTACTTGAGTCCTCAAGGTCAGAACATTTTTCCTGTACAATATTCTGATCATCCTTTATATTAATGATGCCCCACAATATTTTGCCATCATCAAATTCCATTCCTCTACTTCTACATTTTCTGCCAACATCATTAATTAAAATGTTAAGTAAGTCAAGCCCCCGAGATTGATCCTTGAAAAATTCTACTGGTACCTTCCTTCCAGTGTAACAGTTCTCCGTTTAACACAAACTGTTGCCATCTCTTATTTATTCAGTTCCACTCCATTCTGCAAAACCATTACTAACATCCACCTTGTTGAACTGGACTGGTAATTTCCTATCAAATGGTGAACTCCAAATAATATCAGACCTATCACATTTCCTATTTCTAGTTATCAGTGTAGCTAGGCATAATAATTTGGTAAATGTAGCATTTGTTCAAATACTGTGGTTGCTTAAAACTTATTTAAAAGTTTGATGAAATCAAATGGCAGTATGTTACCTCTTAAGAAAAATTGTCATTAATTTTATTTCAGAACAACCAATGACATAAAGGCAACTACTTATAGGAAATAAATTAACTACAACACTAAAAAAACAGCTATGAAAAAGCATCTAAAATGACAGTAAAAAGAAGTGTAAGCTATCATGTATCTTTGTTTCAGAGCCTTAGAATACATTGTGCTATAAGAAATAAACATTCTTACATGAACTTGTGTTTTAAACATAATTATCTTCCTATTTCTATTAACAAAGTTCATGCACTTTCATAATACCAGAAAAGAAGTCAAAAAGCACAGATCTGTGGCAATATATTAGGCTTCTTATAGAAGATGGAAGATAGCAACAAAAACCTATTTTAAGCACCAGGAAGAAAAAGAAAATTAATAAAATTATGAATTTCTACTCTTCAAACAGATGATAACTCATTTTCCAGGCTAGTTAGAGACTTGATGAGATACTGATAGCATTGTGCTCTAATAGGGTTATTGAGTTTTGTACTGCTAGAAAATAAGTCAGCATAGTTGGAAGATCCGTAGCTCAGTATAATTTCAGTAGCTCATATGGCTGTGGAAAGAGTTTGGGGTGGACAAGATGATCATTAAAGGTTCCTTCCAACACATTCTGTGATATGACAGGCATGTAGCTAGCTACCTGGATCATGAGACAACTGCGTGTGCAGTCAGATAATGGGACAGGGGGCCACCAAACTCTAGCCTGGTCTCTACATGCTACTCCAGTCAAAAGGTTTGCAATACTGCCAAGAATATATCAAATCTGTCACCACAAAGTATGCCAGTTCCCTCAAGAAAATTACATTAAGGTCAGTGTTGCAGCCTTAGCTCCAAATCACTTAAAGATCTGGATGTAGGATGTTTAAAATACTGTTTAAAGCTCAGGAGTGATGACCCTTTTCCTCCTGTGCAATGTCACTCTCTATCACATGAATAAAGTTAGTTTTTGCAGCGGCTTCCTCCTCTCCCCAAGCAAGTCTGAGACATGCTTCCAGGTTTGAAGAGCAAGTTTTGAATTTATTTCCTTCACCCTGGACTTTGTTAATATAAATTCAAAATACTAAAATGTTTCATCAATTTAAATATGATCTATTAATGACAGTGACAGGGTTCCTACATCACCATTCTACTAAATTTAATCTGATTTCTCAGAATCGTTACAGAGCAAGATGCTGTTGCTTCCAGATTATTTAGTTACTAAAATTAGTCAAGAACTTCTGGGACACACTGTAACATGCATGAAGGCAAAGTTAAACTTAACAGGAGAAGTGGTGGGAAAAAAGTAACTTAAACAGCTTTTTCCAAGAAGAGAAAATCAAGGTAAAAAGAGCAGCAGAATAAGAAAATATGGGCTGGAGAATGAATCAGATGACATTAATTAAAGGATGGAAAGTATTGGTTTATGAACTTAGCTGCTTGATAGCCAGACTATCAAGTAGATCTAATTTTCCTTTACACTTTCTGTATCAGCAGTGAAAGTTTTAAGGGCCAGCTGCCAAACATATTGGTAAGGAACAGCTGAAAGAAAATCAAGGAAAATGAGCTGTTTCCTAGACTATCACAATGGTTTCCGTTTCTGTTAAAATATTATAAATCAATAGCAATATACAGTATTAATCATCAACACAGTTCTAAATAAGACTAACACGTTTTTTCAGTGTGACAAAGTAGATCATACATCATATTCTGGAGCAGTAACTTGCATGACTTTGGGGTTGAACCTCTCCTTGAGCAGCACTCTGAACTACAGTACTCTGGGCAGTAAAGCAAATGAGGACAGGCCTCAGTATTTCTCCTTATGGATGATAACAACAAAAATAAATAGAATAATGAAGAGTTCATTACTACATGAGATTTTTCTATTACTACAGGAACTGCAGGTGCTAGAGCAATTCCTCACCTGCCAAACAGGGATTATCACAGCGGCACAAGATGCCACTGATCCAGTTTCTGATGCTGCACCTTAGCTGGCCTCAACATCCACAGCACATGTCTACCAGCCCTGATGCTACACTTTGTTCATTTGCAAAAGGTGCCCTTGGTGTTGTCTGGCCTCCTGAGGCAGCTCCTACGAGCAGCCACTGGTACAGCAACTGCACACCGCTACGACAGGATCTACTGGACCAAGATCAACTCTCACTACAAGCTGGAACTTGTCATAATAACAACTGCAGTTCCCAAGCCAATGCTTTGCATGGAGTTAGTTCATGTCCTCTCCCAGTGGAGGGGATGCAAGTTAAACAGGAGAATTTAACTCACTTAGTTCTGCCTCCTGGTTAACTACCATTTCTGTTTTTCCACTATTTATTTCTTTCAGAAATATAGTCTTAGTTTGCTATGGAATAAGAGCTATTTATGGTTTAAAAATACACGTAAAACATCAAACAGCATAATGGATGTGTAACCAATATTTAAGTATAAATAACTCACTATTGTATAAACTGTTACCTCATTATTTTATACAAGTCTACGCGTGAGCGTCTGTGTACAGCTACACAAGCATATTCCAGACATATTCACCTATGGATCTTGATTGCAAAAAACAAAGGCAGACCTTTACAAATCTAACAAGTATAATCACATGAATTAAAAAATTAAATATAACAGGCCAACATGCTACATAGCTGTCTTAGCATTTTTATATTTGGCATGCAGATGATGAGTACCTTCTTGAACATGTCACCTAAATAGAACACTCTTCAGGTCTTTGAAACTGTGTAAAATTCAACATAGCCTTTCTATCTTACAGCTCTTTTCCAAACTACATAACAACTGGCTATAAACTTTAAATAAAATAAATAATTTGCAACTAATTTGCAGATTTACCACGCAAAGACCTCTTTGGAAAATCTTATCAACTGCTTTTATCTTGATATGTAATATGTGAACATGTACATTGTAACCAACATCAAAAATATTTTTACAGGGTTTTAATCCCTCCCAGGGGAATTTAAAACAGACAGAATTCAGGACTTTCATTTTACATTCTTCATCAGAAAATCTCATGTTCCCTTCCACTTAGTAGATTTTAATTTAAATGCTCAAAAGCATTAGCATAGAAAATCAACTAAAGTAGCCACACACACCTGAACATAAACTACAGAATGAAGTAAAAACTAAGGTACAATCTGCAGTCTGCACGTTTTGGTAAGCGCCAGACTTTTCTATATGAGAGAAGCATTTCCTATTGGGTTGCTATTTAATATGGCAGGCAGATTCTATCCAGTTACTCTTTTTATATCCAGGGAAACAGAAAAAACAGATCAGAAATGTATCACTATTATTTTTGCAAGTTCCTAGTTTGAATGAGCTACTTATAGAATACAGAAGACAGCTTACTGATTCCTTAATGAGTGCAACAGATAGCACAATAGTCGATCTTGTATACCAAGTATTTCTTGGAATGAGAATTTATTCTACAATAGAGTACAAAATTAAATACTAAATAAGCTATTAACAGGAAAAGTCAACAGCACAGAGGTGCAAAAGGTAAATATCAAAAAAAGAAATAAATGGATAATATAATTCCTGGGATATTTGCGAGAAGTATTACTTAATGTTACTGCATTAATTACATCAGTCATGTAAATCATAACTAGGCCAAAATGTTATCTAGAACAATTTTTTTTTTTTAATGCTCTGGTAGAAGCTGAAAATTAAGTGTTGTAAGCATCCGGTGTCACCAGCAACATCCACTTGACAGCTGACTGAAATTTTTCCAAGGCAAATGAAAACCCTCCATTTTTCATTAGTAGATCATAGCTAACATCCTTCCTGACTTATCAATTATCAATATGGGTATAAAGAATCTTTTAAAATAGCTACTGTCATCCGATGAATTGTGGAAATATCTGTACTATCTTCTCTTTTTAAAGATGTCAGTAAAAGAAAGCAGCTCTCACCTGGGGAAGTGCAAGAAATCCCCCATCCTCCTGTTGCAACACAAGAAAAACACGCTACTAATTCTCAATACTCTTACACTTCTACAAGATTTACCAAATTACATTAAAAATAGCCACCCAGTACACTACTGTACCTCCTCCAGGAGAGACTGAAGGTTTAATTTCCACTGTACTTTCCAACCCCACTGAATCTCATGGAGAGAGAGTGCCACATGCCGTAGTGCTGGATACACATCAGTCCAGTGGCAATTTTCCTGACATTATACATTAGAGAGGCTCATGTGGCCTGGAGACAGATTTAAGATTAACAGATATTTCTCTTCAAAATCCTAGGTGGGGGTGCCTGAATGTTGACAGAAAACAGATTTGTACCTAATGCAATGGAGGACTTAGTATTTAAACTGTAGTTAACACTGGGCTTTCAACCTGCAATGTGCTGTCCAAACACTCAATAACCCACCTTTGTTTTATGGTATGTTCATCAGCCTATCAGGTGCAGAGCAGAGACAACAAACTGTTGGGTGACGTCTTTGTCTCACTTTTAACTGTTCTATGCAACAAACCACAACAATAGCAGCACACAGTTCATGTTCACTTATACAGAATATCAGGTGCTGTTCCATAGATAAGCTCCAACATACAACATGACAAGTTGAATGTCTTGGGATATTCTAGTGGAAAAGCGGTTCATCAATTGAATTTGAGCTCAGGGATGCTGACAGTATTTTCTAAGGCTTTTGCACAGGGGAAAAATGGAATTGGTTGGTAAATAATGGCAAGATAGAGAATTTCTCTTCTTCAGACACCAAAATGTGATGTTAGATACCAAGAACCCTGGCTAATAGATACCATATTCCTCCGATCTTTGTAGCAAGATCATATGACTCCTTCCACATTTTGTATTTTACCTTTCAAGAGACTTTAAAATTAAATGTAGTTTCAAAAAGTTCAACACTCCACTGAGGGTTTACATTCTGTATACATGTAAACCAGCTGTCCTATACATTCCCTCATTATGCGTATAGGGAATGCCAGTATTAAATTCAAAACAGATTCATTCTGTTTCTCTTTCAATAGTGTGAAGCTCAAAAGAATAAACATTGCCTATTATTGCTTAAACAATATATGCACTTATATTTTTAAAATTCATTTTCAAAACACATGGATTGAGTACCTAACTGCATTGTGAAGTCACACACCAAGACAGAAGTCAGCAAAAATCACAGCTGTCCACTGCAGCTGCGGTGTCCATTATGCTGGTTTTTAACAATAGATCACACAATAAATCCCACCGCAGGCCAAAAATCTAGGGACAAGAATGAACCACAAATCAAGTGAGTAGCATCACTCTGCACTTTTAAATGACATCTCTCAATTAGAGGTATCTCAGTAATGGATAGGCAAATTGTGCAAGTATTATATCAAAATTCTTAAAATAGACCACTGAATATGATGTCATTGCATTTTCTGAAGAAAACAGCTAGGATTTAAACTTCACATTCACGTAACTTCTTGAATAAATGTTATTTGTGGTAATTTTTTATGCTGGAAAGGTCATATACCTGAAACTCTTGTTCTTTGTGATGCACAGTGCAAATAAATGCTCTAACAATGACCGCAGTTGTGTTTTGTCACACAAAACCAGCTCGGTTGGTGGGTGTATTCTGTTGTGTAAGTATGTAACACATCAGGCAGAGAAGGGATAAACAAGATCACGGATGCAGCAAGAGAGAGTTTTCTAGTTTTGTGTGACGGGCCATGTATATTCCCAAGGATATAACCTACAAACAGAAACATTCCTAGAAGAAAGGTAATGTATAGATAAAAGTTACATGCTTGCACTTTAGTTTATAATTCTAATATATTGGCAAAATTTTTGGAACACATTCAAAAGCAACTCTCCTTAGCCTGACTATGGGAAATTAATATGGAACCCAAGGTGCTGCCTTGAGCCTAGCAATTGTTCGCTTTGCCCAGTCAGAGAGGTGCAGATAACTTTAGGGGCCTCATCTGATCCTTTGGTAAAAAGATGCACCAAAATCAGTTGGAGATTCTTTCATTCCTGTCCCACAAACCAAATCAAACTATCAACCTTAAGGAAAAAAATCCACTAGCCCCTGAAGTTTCTGTTTGTCCTCATTTCGTGATGTTACCGTGGGGCCTATTCTCAGTGGCTTTACCTGCAGGCAACCTTCTGCTGACACCCTAGGGAGACTCAGGGAAATCTAATACTATCATTTTTCATTGCAGAAAACACCTTTCAGACTTGAGATGACAGTAGTGATTCCAGAAGGCAGACTGATTTTTGGCACGCACTAAAATACACATTGAAAGTCACTTCTCTTTAGTTTTGATGACTTTCCTTGATACATAGTTGTAATCCATTTTTCCTAGAAATTCAATGCTTTAATTTCTTTGAGGATTTGCATCAACATAAACCTTACAGCTAGAATGCAACTGTGCATATGTGATAAATGTAACTGTACATATATGATGATTTTATAGCCGCAGTTGTTATCAGGCTGAAAATTTCTAACAAATGCCAAGGAATGTAACAAGTTAAAAATAATGTAAAACATAAAGGAAAGTAAAACAAAGTTAGAAATCAGAGTTTTGAAACTTAAATTATTCCCTAGAAGTTATGTGTCTGCAATTATTTCAGTGCTGCAAAGCAATTTAGCATCATTTGATACCTACTATCCTTACTGCAGTTTGCAATTGCACTAGCCTTGGTTACAAATTTAATAATATATACAGGATTCTTGCACTTCCCCTCAAATGCATTTCCTTAGAGATATTTCAGACATCAAACTGTTAATATCACTTGGAGGTCGGAGGAATTCAGAAAGAAATGTGGATTTCCTGTTTTATCTTGGTGTTCTTGGCCATAGTCAAACTCCCAGTGAAATCTGTGAGATTACCAAATCCTGGCTTTTAGCCTTACATCAGTCCTCCGTTCACAAGAGGCACTTCACAGTGCTCCTTTCACGGCCTTCAACACAATCAATATAGTCACTGGGAAAAAGAAAATTACAGGTAAGAAGTGGTTGGATGGAAGTCATTTTTTCCTGACATAGCTTTGGGGTCTATGTTAGGTTCTTAAAATTACATGCACATAATTTGTCCGATTCCTCAATGTCTCAGCCTGTCCTCTCCTCAGACGAGTCACAGCTGGGTTGTGCCTGAATCTTCTAGTGAAACTCAAGCACTGCCAGATGGAGCAGCCATCAAACAAACCAAATTTTTTCCTTCAGCTGACCTACTGCCTGGGCAAGGTGTTAGATGTGAAGGGCTATGAGTGGCCAAAGAGAGCAAGCATGCATGCTCAATGAGAAGTCCATGGGGCTTCTCTGGATGTATTTCCGTGGTATCTCCACATGCCAGCTCTGATGATTAATTCTGCCTGCAGGTTGCAATTTCTTCTCTGCCATTTCTGTTATTTATCTCCTGTCTTACCCTAACTTAGTTTTGGTTTATTGTGAGCAGAAGCCCTGCTTCACATGACTGAGTGTGACAGAGAGCCACACAAGACCTACCCTCACGTCTTCTCACTTTTTAAAGCGTGGCTTAGCCAGTGTAACTGATTCAATTGCTATCTTAGTCAAATAGCAACTGCCTGCCTGAAAGGGATAGATGAGTGAGGGATCATAATTATTTTTTAATTTTCAAAAACACATTGTTTTTTTCCCTGTAAAAATATTTTGAATTATCATAGTTTTCTATTGTTCTCTGACCAATGTCAGAAACATGAAGGAAATACCCAAATGTTAACAGAAACATTTCAGCTAAGGAAGAGATAAACAAACACTCCTGTTTGAAATAGACTTCACAACTTAAAGACCTGCTGCTAGTCATTATCTTTATATAATTCTTAACCCTTTTTCACACTAGTTTCGCTTTTCAAAAGCCATAATATGTTTCAGCAAGACTGAAAAACCTCAGAAATTGCATTTTTGTTTTATAGAACAAAAACTTTTCCCAGTACTCACCTATTTCCATTTATCTAAAAATGCATTGTATGGAGAATTCTGACTCACTGTGAACTCTGGCATAATAAAGCTCTTCTAAGTTTCTTTTGAAATGTGGCTGGAAGTTGTAACTTTCTGAAAGTATTTTCTTTATTGTACTCTGTATAACTTCAGCACCAAAACCCAGTCTCAGTTACCCATCCACACACAGTTTTCCCTGTAACTTAACAGTCAGGGGAGTTCAAACAGATCAGACTCCTGGTCACAAAGGAGACTTTCAGAGTACCTGCTTGTGTAAGGCTCTTTATTCAAGCAGAACTAAGCCAACAAAGGACCCCAAACAGCCTTCTGAACGCATGTATCCAAGTATAGCAGCAAGTGTGGTTTCCATCCTAGCCTTGCCAGTAGAGAATTCATGCACCTAGCTCTCGAAATAAACCCTAAACAAGAAAAATGTAAAACTTGCATTTGATTGTACCTTCCCTTCCCGTTCTCTTCCAGGAGGAAAAAAAAACACAAAAAAACACCAAAAAACTATAAAGTCACAGTAGCTTATTTTTGAAGAGAAAAAGGAACTACATTTCACCTTTTTTTTCCCCTAATATAATGCAACTATTTTACACAAAGAAAGCATGAAAATGTGGAATGCTAGGGTCTGTAACTTAATTGCCACTATGTGTGTAGCCATATTTTAAAATATTCTGGATTTTCAGGCAGGTAAATTCATAATGTGAATACTGCATTAATATTGTAGAATACGATCCTGCAAAAGAGTTAGGCATGTATTAAACTTTACATATACAATGAGTCCCATTGAATTCAGGAGCTGGCTTGAAAGAGTACTGCAAATGACACAGTTCCAGAAATAATGAACTGCATTATTCATTACATATATTAGAAAATAGCACAGTATATACATATGTATGCATGCATACATTTTTATTATAGAGAAGAGCTCCAGTTAAGTTTGCTTAATATTTTTTAATTTAATACTTTGGTTTTGGCTGCTTATGACTTTGCCAAGCTGAAATTATTTTGCTGAAATTTTACAGGCTAGACATTTGCCTCAGATGAAATTTTATTTTGTAACTTTCAGCAAAGCAATTTCTGTCTTTCTGAAAGAAAATAACAGTTTAGGGAAACATGCTAAATGTTAACATGTTAAGCGTCATCTGTGTTAAATGAAAGTCAAAAACTTTTATTTACCAGGAAGCTCTAATGCCTTGAGGCATTGAAGTGAGAATAGGAAGTAGGGTAGGATGAAGAAAAAAGTGACATGCTAAGGTTTCCCTGGTATCCAGGATGTGGTTGTTACTGTGACTGAAAATCCATTTCTCAAAATCTGTCCTTTTCACACAATCAAGTACACCAGAGGCCACTAGATCAGCCACCTCAGCCACCAAATGTTCTGCTGTACAGACCATGAACCTTTGGTTCAGGCCACTACAGGACGTCTCTTACAGAAGGAGCTACCTGAAGCTGCCAACTGCATAGGTCAAGAAATGAAGGCCTGTGCAGCAAAGGATTCCAGCAATTCTCAAGACGGTGCTTGTTTTCAAATTACTGAAAATAGGATTTTAAAAAAAATCAACACCAGTAATATCTTCACTTCTTCACGGTGCGGGTGACTGAGCACTGGAACAGGCTGCCCAGGGAGGTTGTGGAGTCTCCTTCCCTGGAGATACTCAAGACCCGCCTGGACACCTACCTGTGCAACCTGCTGTAGGGAACCTGCTCTGGCAGGGGGGTTGGACTCGATGATCTCTCGAGGTCCCTTCCAACCCCTGCAATTCTGTGATTCTGTGATCAAGGTTGCTGACTCAGCAACAACATACAGCTCATGGCAGGAGATGAAACTCTGCACATAAATCTGCCAGTTATGCATGTCTTGATTCAGGTGGCCAAACGTCAAGTGTCTATAGCCATGTGAGGTGCTGTATGGTACCTGAGACATTCCGATGGGGCCGGCACAAAACGCCACAGTCCTCTGGGAGACCCACACTCTTCTGTAGTAGTAGCTGGAGCCCACAGAGGGCAACGTGAGGGTTTTTTGGATGGTACTGTCCCTGGGTACAGCAGCCCACAACCTCAGAGCTCTACGCTACACTGGAACTTAAACTGGCACCGAGGAAGAGAAGGGCTTGATCAGAAGGGCTCATGTCATGCAAAGAGATTAAATAAGAGCTAAAGTTTTCAGTCTAGAGAAGTGAAGTCTGAAGATGTTGCACCATGGAAGCTTAAGGATGTAATTCACAGCTACCATATGCTTATCCTTTATTTTCTGTCTTTCTTTCCTTCCTTCTTTCCCTTTATTCCTTCCTTCCCGCACTCCTCTCCTTATTTCCTCCCTCCTTTATTCCTTCCTTCCTTCTTTCCATCCTTCCCTTCTTCTTCTCTTTCTCTCTTTTCTTCTCTCTCTTGTCTTGCTACTGTAGCATGGTCCCTCTCTTTCCTTTGCACTACCACTAGCACATGTGCAGTCAGACAGCACAGAAGTTTCAGGAGCTGCTGTGGCAGGCAAATAACCCAGTATTTAAAGTAATTAAGCTTCCACGGACCAGAAGTCTGAAAGATGTGATGTAAAAGGAATCAGGGGAAAACATGAGAGAGGTAAAAGAACTATTTAATCTAAATAGAATGTTGACGTGACAAAAAATAGCTCTAAGCAATCACAAAGATATTTAATCTAGAAATTACAAAAGAGTCTCTAAGCATTACCACCTTGTATTCTAAAATAACCTTCCAGCAGCAGTAATGAGAAAAAAATCATAAATAATGGAGCTTGACCAATTTGATAAAGGGATTATACGATGCAGTGGCCTGTTCTACTACCAACGCTGGACTTACTGAATTTTGAGTTATGCCCTTTTAGCATTGTTCACATCCTTCCTTAAGACCAAACTCCTCGACCACTATGGTGGGCACAAGCATGATCCATCAGTGTCATCCAGAGCACAGGAGAGCCCATGTGGACTTGGCATAACGTATGGCTGGGCGTGCTACCATACATGGTTGGAGCAGTTGTCTGCAGACAGCTTGCAACACACTATGTGAGGTTCTCACACAGAAGGCCACATTTTTTGAAGTTACTGAGTGAGTCGTATTTATGGCTTCCTGGAGCATCCCATTCCAGTGCCATGCATCTACTGCTGGTGATCTGTGATAGTCCTTCCAGCACTACATCCAAGACTCCCAAGTTCAAAAAGAACAACAATGACAAAAAAAGCTATTGCTTCTTCAACCCTAAACTGTCTTTGTGCACACCTTTTAATTACTTTAAATTACATGAGCTCCATTGCTTTCTTCTTCTTTTAAAAACACTCCGCTAATATATAATGTTAAGTACGTGCACACTGATAACGTGCGAGTTAGAAGTAGCTACTACTTTCAAAACTAGCTCCAGTTTGTTTCTCAGGCCAACACGAAGGTAACTCTCTTCTCCAGTTACTCATTTCATTGTGTGCTATAGTTCGTGCGTTCCCTCAGGACACAATTTTTATTTTTAGAGAAGCCTCTATTTGCTGACTGTTGTGAAAGGAACACTCAGGAGATGCGATTAGCAGTCACTTGTTTCAGTAAACATTGAATGTAACATATGCCTCTCAAGTAATGTGTATCCAAACATACAATTTACAAATAATTAACATCATGTTAATTAGTCACATTAATTTATGCCACTTTGTGGAATTATTTCCTCAGAGTCTTTAGGAATGCTGCCAGCAGTTTGAGCCAAAGAGTGTGAAAATTTGCTTGAAGTAACTGTTGTGACTGGCTGTGACACACAGCTTGAACAGCAAGCAACGAGGGGCCAGAACGACTGACTTGAAGATCACCCAGCCTCGGAGGTGGGGTGCCGCTGACACCGCAAATGGTGTGGGGTGGCCAGGGGATGTTTCGGGGGGAGAGGCCCACATGGGGCCCAGCCGCCGCCGCACGGCCTGCCCCACTGTGCTCGGCAACCACGTGCGTGAGGTGATCAGCCACAGCCTGACAAATTCCCGTAATTACTGCGAGTTATTTCAGATGATGAATCTTACAAAAAAGCTGTTGAAACCAAACATAGCTTCAGAACTGATAAATGCCAAAATTAAGCTTTAACTTCTCAAAAACAAAAGAGAAGCCATTTGGAATATTGGCACGATCTCAAAAAAATCAGGCACAGCTATTCTTAAATGTGTGAGAATGGAGCTACTAAACACAGCTGTACATGCCAGTAATACAATATGAAATGTGCCTCGTAGAGAAGAATAAAAAGAGTCTCAGTCTAAGAACTGAGATGCTGAGGCCAAACACAGTCAGAAACAAAGGAAGTGATCTGCAGTCACTTATGTTTTCAAATCAATATTTCTGCTTTCATAAATAATTATAATTTAAAACCATGTAACATTTGCATTGGGATTGCAACTGTTCAATTTTTTAGGACAAATAAAATAACTCCAAATAGGCACCTGCCTGTGCAAGGAAGAGCATCACCAATGTATGTTAATGTATCTAAATTGTGGGGATGTTATAAACACCTCAGCTTGCATTATACATTCATTAGATTTCTGCAGGAAAAAAAAAAAGACTGAAAAAGCAGCTCAAATTACAAATACAGAGCATTAGAGGAAGGCCACACTAAGACTGATAACTAGACACACCGAGAGGCAGGCAGGTATACAGATGATAATGGAAAAACCTATGGGCCCTGGGAAACATATTAAGAATTTTTTTTTAATCCTTCTTCCCTTGCCAAGGACTACGAGCCATGATGCTAACACAAACTGACTTATGCATCCTCTGAAAAAACTACACTGTTGGCCCAGGCTTGGGCTTTCAGCGCAGGGAAAATTCCCGTCGGTGCCTGTCTTGCCTTACTGCAGCAGAAGGACCTTTGTTCTCCCCCAGAGAGCCGCAGTACTTCACTCAAGGACTTTTAACTATTTGCTGGGTTATGCAAGGCTTTTCTTTTGCTATTTGAAAATTGCTTTAGCAACAGCTACTGAGCCTTTAAACAGGACTGATGAGGAATGGTATCAACCTGATTTGCTGCTCATTGCAATCACCAGACAAATTCTGTTTTTCAAGCAATCCACACTGCAGTTTGCACACTGTACTTCACCTATGTATATGAGCATATTAGCAAACTCTGCCCATGCTTCTTAACAACCTCTAGAAAGAGTCTGCACCATATATAGTTTACATTACATGCCATCTGAGATGGGGATGGCACACAGAAGTTTGAAACTTTCTATCACCTTTCATGCACTTGGTCCTGCACACAGCTACAGAGACATCAAAGTGCACATTTGTGACTGCAAATCATGGCACATAGTCTAAGATGAGCCCCAGTACCTCACAGACCCTTTCCCAGAATTATTGGAATCACTGTAAGCTATCTAGCATAGTCAGTTGAGATAGCTCTATAAACAAGCAAACAAATAAATAATAAATAGTATATAATGCATATTCTATGTATTTATAATACATATGATTAGAATTGTAATAGAATATCCTAGTATGTATAAAACCCACTATATTTCTATATTCGAAGTACTATAACTTGTTCTTAGGGATGTTTGTTTATCTCATTTCGTGCTTTGCTATCTTTATCTTTTTAAAATAATGTCTTTTATTGTCTTTATCTTTGTAAAACAATTAACCAGACTCTTTTAAAACACTGTCTGAATGTGTGAAAAGTACTCAGTAAAGTCCAGATGGCAATAAGAATTTGAAAGCAGGGCATCTTTCGCTGGGTTCAGATACACTCTGCCCTTACAAGTGACTGGAAAGGAAGCAGTATGACTCTCCTCAGTCTAAAAGTGCACTTAGGAGAAGCAGCCATTCTCACTTCATACTCATTCCAAACTTACTTTAAATGGTAGGGGAAGCACTCCATCTCTTCTTAGAGCCGATGATAAAACATTCATAATTGTTTAGATATATTTGGAAGTATCCCTTACAGAATGTAAGTACCCATTTCTAGGTAGGGTTTTCAAGGAGTAACTTTAATGACGGTTTGGTTTCTCTAAGAGTGTCAACATCCTTACGGTCAACATCTTCTCCAATAAGGATGTTGAAAACATTCATATAGGCCTGGATTCCGCACATATGCTCTCTGCATTCACAGAATACTACTATCTCCTACGTTGAGTCGATTCTTTCACAATTAAATACATTTTTCTTGTTATTGATTCTAACTGTACTTCTGAGCCTGCTGCTAGAGCAAACTGTCTTACTGAAAAGCCCCCACAGTACATTCAGCCACGTCCGGACAGATGGTATTCTTATAATATTCAATAAGAACATTTCAGTTCTACCTACTATTGTGCCATCCCTTGGACCCCTTCAATTCATCTGTTGTACCCACGTGTTGTATTTTATATGTAAGTCCTTTTTTACGTATCATTTATTACATGTACATTTATACAGCAGCAACACAAAAGGAACCTGAGTACTAGCTGGCCACAAAACAGACCACATTAGAAACATGTACCATTAATTAATAAAAATCAATAGCAGTTATGCTGGAGACATTGTAAGAGGGAAGAGTCTAATGGAGGAGGCAGTAAATTAGTTTGCAGTTTGGGTTGAAACATCATTTTCTAAATTAGTTTGAGTTTAATTTATAGTTTATTCACTCTGTGGCCATAAGGGATTGCTCTGGTCATCTAGTATATATAAAATGGAATTTTACCGAGATGCAACTTTTAAAGAGTTTTTTCATTTCATTTTAGAGTCTCCAAGTGATAAGTCTGTGCTAAATTACCTTAACACAAGGAAAATTTGACTCCTTCAGGGCTGAATTTGTCTAAGTTCAACCCTTACCCACTGGACACTTATGTGCCTTTGTTTGTGACACCTAAGCTCCTGTCACACCTGTCTTCCTCAGGTGATTATTCACGTCCAGTCCTAACACTATAGCTCAATCATCAAGTAACTCAACTCTTTCTGCTCACTGGATAATCCTTTCAAGACTTCAAACTGTACATTTTCTGGTCCTTTTGTTTCTACAGCATTTAATTATAGCAGATCCTGTTTCACATTCTCTTTCACTGCAGATGGTAAACTTCTCATTTCATCCATCATATAATCTCCGACTTCTCTTCAAACACTGAACAGAATTATTAATTGAACATTCCTGACTTTTCTGTATGATTTGATTTTATGTTCAGCATATTGCAATGGACCTAGTCTTGGATTAAGGTGATTTTTATTCCTAATATGCTTTAAAATCTTTCTTACCATTTTAATTCTATTTCTACTTATATCTCCTTGATTTCTTTAGCTTCTCATCCATTGCATGCATTTTTAACCTGTAATTTAAATTCACTGTGTCTATTTTTACATTTTCCATTATTTCTGTATTTACTTGTATTTACTTTTTAAAAATGATTCTACATGTCTTTGGTCAGGGACTTTTTTGAACTTTTTTCATGTTTTTACAGTCACAGCTTTAGGTTCAACCAGCACAATTTCTTTCAACAACACTGGGGATTTACAACTCCAATTTTATATATAACATTGCCATCATTTATGTCAGGAGACATTTAAGCTTTGCTGAAATGTTGTTCTGAATTACTAAATGCAGACATTATTGGCTGCTGTCATATTTTCTATTCACAGATCTAAACAGTTCATGATCAGCTGTTGTGTGTGCAACAAATGGTTTTTAGATAATCAGTTAATGCAGATAACCATCATGCAGCAACAGGGGAATCTTAATCTTCACTAGGATCTATGTTTCAAATGGGAAAAGCATTTTCTTCCAGAGTATATCGGGTTTAACAGCGCAAGAGAAAAGGTAAGAAAGAAAGAAAGAAAAAAAAAAAGAAAGAAAGAAAGAAAGAAAAAAGAAAAAGAGAAAGTTAGAAAGAAAGGAAGAAAGAAGGATAACATGGTGTTTCATTCCAGGTTGGGTTACTTATATATGCTGAAAAATGATGAGCCATGTGCCTCATCAAAGGCTTGAAGAGTGCTTGGCTCATATTAAGATGAATTACTAAGATAAGAATAAATGTATCATTTGGTCATTTCCTGAAACAATCTAAAATCAGTCCTCGAGGTACATTTCTGTGATATTTCTCAACCCATTATTTACTTTTTTTTTTTAACTGAAAGTTTTGTTTAACCACTTCACAGTGAAGAGCACTGTACAGATTGTGTCATATTCTCCCATAACATTTAGTCTAAACGTTCTCCTTTTCACTGTCATCTGCAGTTCTTGTCCAGATCACACTCAGCAGTTTCATACAACTGGACTTGTGCTTTCACACACCAGCTCTTGGTTCATACTTACTCCATTACTTGGTTATCACAAAGTCTCCCAAAGGCCAGATCCCACTTTTTCAGGCATCTCTTTATGGTTCTACTTTGACAAAGAGCTACAGTAATGAATTCTGGGGCAAAAACACAACATCTCTCAGAAACAAGAAGAAAATGTGATTTTGAAGAGAACAGCACTCCTGCTTCCTGGTGTTTGTGACTAAATGTGTTTCTGTATGGAAGAGAAAGACAAGATAGCCTTTAATTTTTCCCTTTATGTAAGCAAAGGCATAAGACAGGCATAGCCACACTGAAATAAAGCCAGATTTATGCAAAGGATTCTTAAAATAAGGGACTCAAACTCTGGCCACAAATGAACGGAGACAAGGATTCTCTCATGGGCGGGGGCTTCAGCTGGTGACATGGCAATTTATCTCCTTCTATCACAGCAATATGCAGATGCATGCAAAGCACAGTTACACACAGGAGTTTCATTTACACAATGAAGCCTCAGAGCTTCATAGTTTGTGTGAGATGTCTGTGTTTCCATGATTCTGTAATTCTACGATTCCATTATTTGCTTGACAGTCAATCACCACTAAACTTACAAGTCACTATTAAATAAACAAAGATATATTCCCCACCTGGAATGAAACACCATGTTTTCCTTCTTTCTTCCTTTCTTTCTATCTTTCTCTTTTTCTTTTTTCTTTTCTTTTTTTCCTTCTTTCTTACCTTTTCTCTCGCGCTGTTAAACCTGATATACTCTGGAAGAAAATGCTTTTCCCATTTGAATAAACAAACTCTAACCCTAACCCTAATACTTAGAAGCTTGTTCAGTGCCTTGATGCAGGTATTTCATAGTTTATACTGATGGATGATAGTCCATACTGAATCACTTCAGAGCACAGATTTGTTGTAGATGTTGTATATTTATTAACTATAGAGAGAAGTTATATTCTAGAACTAGAAGGTTGTGTAAGTTATCCTAGCCTGCCTACGTGTGTGCACATTTGTCTGGGATTTTTGTTTAGTTTCATTTTGGAGAATTTTTAGAATAATGAAAAACTGACCCCATTTATTTATAACACTAGCAGACTCCCGGCAAATCTAAATGAGACTGGACCCCATAAAAGAGAGGACTGATGAAAAAAAAAGCATCCTTTTAATATGTGTGCCTGCGTGAGCACGTGCATCTGCAGTTTGAAAAAGCCAAGCCTCACTTTAGATAGTAGGTTGTCAAATTATCTTTGTGCAATCTTACAGGCCAGCAAAAATTGCAGAAAATAATTTAGAATAAACAATAGGCAGTGGCCACTGGTCCAACCATAGTGGGTGAGGGAGATCAGCAGTGACCAGGGCAAACGGAAGCACAGTCACTTTCTGCCCCACAGATAGGGGGACCACAGAACCTGGAATCCAATGTTACTTTCTTAATAAAAGTCAATGCAGAACTGAAAATATACTTTAAAATGCATTTATGCTGTGTGTTCATGTCTTCACACTGTTTTATCTTTATTGTGAAAAATATAAAGTGAAGAAAGTGAATATGACGAGGGTTTAAAGAAAACTTGGTTGTTTTAGCTTTTTGCTCTGCATTGAAAGCTTTCCTCCTTAGACATATGTTTTTGCTTAGAACAAACAAGAGGTGAATAAATCAGCTGATCAGCATTCCCCTAGAGCTGCCTGTATTAACTTGCTTGGCATGATTTCACCACTTAAGTCAATATGACTTAAGAGTTTCTCTAACAGTTTATTCACCTTTAATTCTATACTGTTCCTGAATCTAAACTTCCATCTACTGAACAGAAAAATGGAAAGTTCGTACACATGGTGAGCCCAGAGATTTACTGTCATAAGAAGCAGAAGTTTTCCTTGCAAATCCTGAATTAGTGAGCTGTATTTTTTCAGACATAAAAAGTTCTCCATATGGTCAACTTTGTGTTTAGGAGGAAGTACTGCAGAAGGAAAGTAATCTTTGTGCCTTCACCCTGGTCCTCCATACTATCAAGTTGATCTCTTTTCCCTTCGGATGCCTCTGCCTATCACTTGGTTGCAAAAGCTAGACAGCCCATTTGAAAAAGTACATGGTGGGGAAGTGCCACGTGGATGTATTTGGAGACACTGGCTCTTTTTCTTACCACTTGTGAACACATTCAGGGAACAAGTAGATGCAAATCACCGATTTGTTCACTCAGATGTTTACTTATGGGCTTATTTTCCTAAGTGACTACGTACTTAACAGCCAATAATGAGGCCTTCGTTTTCACCTAACAAAGGGGCATTTGGGAAGGAACAGATGTAGGATGCAATTTGGCAGCCACTGCGTGTCCCCAGCAGCAGAGTGCTGTACAACCACAGTGAGAGGCAGAAGAAATACACTCCTACTCTAATCCGTGCATTGGCCCCGTGAGAGGACAGGGGGCAACCATGTAAAGGGACCGCTTTAGCAGAGATGTGGCAATGCTGTGCTGTGTAGCATGCAGAACTCCAGTGAGGTGACACCAAGGGAGGCTGCGTCCCCCAGGCTGTGTCCCACCAGGAGCCAGGTGATGCAGAGCCACACAGCATCCTCACTGGCTGTGACCTAAACAGCCCCAAAGAGCCTGCAGTCAGTTTAGGAAACAAGGCTGAATGAGCCATGGGGACTGAGCACGAGAAGAGACTTTCTGCTTCAGTAAGCTGATGCTCTTCCCCCAGAACCACTCCCGGCAAAGGCTGAGTTTTCTCCCAGCTCTGCTTCAGTCTGCTGCTAACTGAGCACGAGTCAGTATCAGCACAGCACTGCTTGCAGTCTCCAAGGGCCCTGCCTTCCCACGAAAACCGGCCATCAGTGAAACAGGCATCAACAAAGCATTTTCCTCCAAATCAGTTCTCGCTGCTGGGACTGGAGTGCCCAGTCCTCTGCTGAGATGTCCCCCCCAGCAGGCCCAGCAGCCTGAGCTGAGAGGGATGGCATTCGGGAATAACCAGAAACCCTTCTAGAACACACATCACAGCATTCATTCAAAGAAGCTAAGTGCTCGTTTCCCTCTCTTTGATCAACACTCTATTTTCATAAAACAGTGCAACATTTCTCAAATCTACATAGAGAATTTGATTTAGCTTTCCAGGCACATACCTTTGTCCTCTACTCATATAAACATAAATGTTTCCAGGTTTTGTTTGTTTATTTGTTTTCTGTTTGATTTATTTTCCCCTTGTTCTCCTCTAATTCACAGTTGTTGCTTCTGGACATGCCAGTCTTCTTACAAGAAATAAATCTAAGGTCCTGACCACTTGTAACATTGGACATCTTTTTAAAAAAATAGAGGGGAAGGTGCTAGCTTTGCTCAGCTTGCCAGAATCTAATTTGGGTTGTCATGCAATATCTTTGTAGCTTTGCCGTGTAATTTCAGCTGGATAGAGTTGCACTCCATTACCACCACTTGTGCAAGAGCTGCTTCCGGGGGCAGCTCTTCTAGGGCAAGCAAACTCAACCCTATACAGTTTGGGTCATACCTTCAAATTTTATTGTTGCAATAGTGAATATTTTCTGAGGCAGAATGTCCACTGATACCAACCACAGCGTTACTTGTGAATAAAAACTGAACAGCAACATGAAGATCCCACTTCAGCAAAGTAATTATCCACAGGATTAAACTTAAGCACACCTCTGTTGATATGGTGAACTGATGCAGAATTGATAAAATGTGAATATGTGAAAGTATATCATTGTCCTATTGTGTCTTGTTGGCTCATAACTCATATAATAAGAAATAAGCTCAGTAAAACCTTAAAAAAAAATACAATAGAATACAGAAGACTACAAGCTAAAGTAAAACAGAATAGAAGCACAGCCTCCTGGCATCCTGGCATTATTCTAGCTAGCTCAAAAAGCAACCTGTTCAGGGCAGAGAATTTGATCTCTGGGGGAAGAATGAAGATTATTTTGAGCACTACTTTTCTGTATCTCTGAGCAAATTCCCTATTTCTCACAAAAGAGACAAAACAAAACAAAAAAACCATCAAAGAAACTCCCACATTTATCTCCTTCAGTGGTCCTATACTCTAGTTCTTAAAAGAACCAAGATGTAAATATTGATGATGTCAAGACCAAGGCTGTTTTGGATACCTAGTCTACCCAGTTACAAATAACTGCTAACAGACTGTAAAAGTCACTCTGATGATTTTTGGGAGAGCAGCTGCATTTTGGAGGAGGCTTTCAGGAGCTACTTGCCCTAATTAGGCTTTAATCTATAAATCCCATTATGTAGATCAGCTTGTATTACTGTAGTTGCATTAAGAATTACATTTCACATTATACTGGAATCAGCAAAGGACAGACACAAATGTTTTCAGATTGCTGCATACAGTTTTAAGGCTTGTATTTTCCAGAGTAAATTGCACAGGAGTCATATCACTGCAGAACCACGCAGGGACTCTGTTTAGTGTCAAGTTGACCTCAAAAAACTTGCTTTTTTTTGCATTTCTTTTTGAATATCTGCTTTATTAGTACATCATATAGTCAGCTAAATGCAGTCCTTCAATCCTAAGTACATAAAACATTGCATTGGGACAACCTGGGAACTTTTTTTTCTTACATCGAAATAATTTGCATGGATTAGGTGGGTCAGCAATGAGTCAGGTTAACAGGAAAACAAAAATAAAAATGGACTGAATCTATTGCTGAAACAAAAAGCACACAGCTCCTCTGCCTTTCTCTTAAATATTTTCAAACACTTCATGCAAACAGTTTGCAATGGGGTATTTTATACATTTATACACGCAAGTCTTGTTGAAAGCACTGATGAGAGCTACCTCCACGTAATATGCGGTGATAACTGAGCAGGAAAGCTGCAGTCTCCCTTTCAGGCACAGTGCAAAAGCACAGTTTGCAGAAAGTGTCAGCACCCCTCCTCAGCAACAGCAGGCCAGGATTAGAAGCCATTCGAGCCCCTTTTCACCTGCAGCTGCTTTCAGTCTTTACCAAATTAAGATGTCTGATTTTCATCTTTACCCACAGCACCCACTTCTGTCTACAAAGAAAATGTTAGTGTTCCCCCTTAGTATTTGGGCAGATGAGTCACTGCATACATCTGCATGGGTGTGCTGGTGCAGCTGGGGCTCCTGCCTGCCTCCTCAGGTAGCAGCAGCCTTCCTCTAGCTGGGCCAGCACAGACACCTTCAGCTATCATAGGCTGAGGGCTAACGAGTGAAAAAAAAAGACGATAGCTAGTACAGGTGTCAGATTATAGAACAGTAGAATCATAGAATTTCCCAAGTTGGAAGACACCCACAAGGTTCATTGAGTACAACCCCTGGCTCCACAGAGGACCACCCAAAACGCGAACCCTATGTCTGAGAGCATTGTCCAAACACTTCAATTCTGGCAGTGTGTGGCTGTGACCACCGCCCTGGGGAGCCTGTTCCATGCCCAGCACCCTCTGGTGAAGAACCTGTTCCTAACCCCCACCTGACCCTCCCCTGACACAGCTCCATGCCGTTCCCTCAGACCCTGTCACTGTCACCAGAGAGCAGAGCTCAGCGCTGCCCCTCCACTCCCCTTTGTGAGGAAGCTGTAGGCCGCCACGAGGCCTCCCCTCAGCCTCCTCTTCTCTGAGGTGAACAAACCAAGGGACCTCAGCTTCTACTCCATACATCTCGTTCCACCCTCATTAACCTCTCATCCAGTACACACTCAGTGTACTTTTCCACAAATCATGTTAAACACCACAGGCAGTGCCACTATCCCGGCTGGAAATCTGCACCTAAAAGTGTCATGGTGAGACATCAATTTTGGCAGAGCCTGCTCTTCCCCAGGGGCCCTGGGACACTGCAGCCCTGTTTTCCTACTACAATGTTTTGGGCCACCGACCTGCTGAATGCACTTTTGAGGGAAAGCCAAGGCTTCTTGAAGGGCCTATGCTGCTCGAGGCCAGCAGCCCTGACACTTGGCATTTGCCATGGGATGGTGATGCTACTTCTTTCACTAAGACACTCCTACAGGTCCTGTGACAAGAGAGACCTTCTTGCCAAAGGTGTGCTGGCTCCTCAGTTGTGCTGCTTTTCTGGGCACTATTAAACAGCTGTCACAGCTCACTCCTGAGCTGGCCACCGTGATCCAGTTTTCTTTCTATAAAAATAAAAAATCCTACCTGTTCTGCAATAATGGCCTGAATCATTTCAGCAACACTAATGCAATCTGTGGTGTTTCAGACCATTACTTGGAAAACAGCAATTTTGTTTTGTTTTATAAGTGTCATCTATATAACAGTTTAAGTTTGTAAATCACCTCTGGATCCTTTGTGATGAAAGGTGCTACATAAACTCAAGCTATTATTATTCCTACATTTCACTGCTCCATAAATGTGAGAGATACTACAGCAGCTCTACTCCAGCAATATGCTTGTGATCACATAAACCACCCTCCCTGATATTACATTTTTACTGGAATTAGTGAATTAATAAGAATATCGCACCTTCTCCTATACTCTACCCTTCTGTGAGCTTTAGATGTTATGCCTGGCAACATTGCACAGCTTTTCTGTAAGTCATTTCACTGAAATCAGAGAAAAGCAATTAAATGGGCTATTAGGGTACACAGCGTGCAGGTCAGAGCAGCATCTGCTTGGCAAACTTTTCCTAAAGTCCAGCCCTATGTGGTCCCATCCAGTCCTGAAAGCTTCAGGAGACACTGGGAAAAAACTTCATGCACAAGCAGCAGCGAAGAGCTTCTTTATAAACAATATGATGTTTTAAGTTGCAATTGCCTTATATGAGCAAAAGTTACTGAAAACAATTGCTGGTTTCTACAGATGATTTTAAAAAGGAGGTATTTGGTGTCCTGTTTCTCAGTTCTCCAGTTTCGCTTTTTTGTTGCAGTGAGTTTTCCCTCCCCAGTGTCACACTGAGCAGATCCCGTTTGGGCACATTTTGCAATTTCCCCTCCTCCTTTTTGCTTTGCTGCAGCAACCTGAGGGAGCTAATCATCCAAGTAGATACTGAGCAATGACGAATAACGCAAGAAAAAATGGCCAGGTAAAAGTCACTTGACAGCATCCAGTTAATGTCTTTGGGTGGTGAGGAGGAGTGGGATGTAACAGGCACACTCTGCCAAAATTTCTGTCGTTGATGTAAACCCAGCAACATGGCAAAAGCAGTCACAGGGTTAAAAGAATCTTGTCTTTGCCCTTGTTTGCCTCATTTCTTGTTTCTCTCTTAAACTGCACCACTGGGATGAACCACAAGACTTCCTTTCCCCTTATTAAAAAAGCAAAAACTGCTTATGCAGCAACTGCAGCAGAGCTCTGTTGTTAGCAGATAGTAAGGATGTATGGAGAAGAGCTACAAACGGTATCCGTATCAGTGCAGACACTTACGGGGAAAAATTGCTCTGCAAACATTACAAATTCTGGCTCTAATTAAACATTCATCTCTCACTCTTCTGGGGGTGGAGAAGAAAATCATCGTCCTTTTATACTGTAGTTAAAAGTGGAAAACATTGCATCCAGAAATACAAAGAAGAAATATTTTTCTATTCTGTGACAGCAATGAATGCTGAGGGTTATGCTGACTGAAGGTAATTACTACAGCTCTTTGCTTGTTCTGTTAAAGAAAAAAATAAAAGATGGTGCATGCCACAAAATACTGCTTTTTAGAAAATATCTGTAAATCATTTTGTGCTATAATTCCTTTAAACTGTGCAGACATGCTCCTCTCCTAGCTAATCCTCCTGGCCTTAAAACCATGCGTGAAGATATGCAGTTGAGAAGTTGGACAAAGAGACACAGATAGAAAAGGAGAGGTGATCTCAGATGAGATTGATTTCAGTGAGGGAACAAAACACTCCCCACTCCCAGCTCTCCTGTGAGGTAGACAGAAGGCAACATCACGTTGTGCAAGCATGGAGAGAGGACAGTGAATATTCTGAATGTTCCACACGGAACAATCAAGAAAAAAATCCAAACCAAGATGACCAGTATAAACAGAGTCTCCTTCTTGCCCTCTTTCACACAAACACTCAATGAAGAGTGGCAAAACTTAGATGTAAGCTGCTTTATGAGAAATAATTCAGCGGCATTTCAGAGCGGCTTATACTCTGCTTGGGAACATTTCCAGTTGCTTTTCCCCCTTCTATTTGAGTTATTTTTCTGTTCTTGTGCTTTTTTCTTTTTCATATGATGAATCCTCAAGGGGTTCAATGAAGCCTGAAGTTCTTGCAGAGGGAGGGAGGGAGAGGGAGGGATTGGATTGTATCTATCAATAGTAATAAACCATTCCAAATGATTGATATAAATGTTTTTGACTTTTCACACGCATTTGGGAAATTTGGGAAACAAGCCCATTGTCCATATCAAGCTTCCATTCCAAAGAACACTCTTCCAAAACACTAGAGTGAGCCTTCCCCTTCCCTGAACAATGAAGGGGAAGGCTCACTCTAGTGTTTTGGAAGAGCTGATGGTAATAAATCCAAATGAACTGGAGCTCAGTTCCTCAGAAGTGTGTTGGCACCGTTCAAAGCAGAAGAGACTGAGTACTATTATTCAGTTGCATGACAACACCACTGAGAGATTAAGATAAATCTTCTCTGCAAAACCTTAGGGTTCACTGCAGAAGTTTTGTTCATGTTATCAAATCAGTAAACTCAATTTTACTTCTCTTCCAGACCAGTGTTGCTCTGTCAAAAACTTGCTCTTGTTTGTTACAGTGTCTTAGGACTCTCAATACCTGCCTATGAACTTCTAACGCCTCAGCAAGCTGTAGAGATTCTATATAAACTATGAACTGGATGGAAAAATGACCAGCTACCTGCTATTACAGTTACTAGACAGCAGTGAAGGAAACAAAAATCTGAGATTTCATTTGTAGCTATAGGAGAAGCATGTCCATTAGTATGTATGGACAGGACAGCCAAGCAGAAACAGCAGCTTTACATGTGGATGTAAGCTGGCTCTATCAGCTTGATTCCAGTCCCTGCAAGGAGAGACCTCATGCAGCCTTTCAGATTATGTATCTGTAAAATGAGGAGGAATAGACTGTTTTCCATCTAGATCTTTTAGAATGTGTAGAAAGTTGAAATATTCATGTCACTAGTCTATCAAATTATACGTACAAAGCGATGGGATTTCACTGAGCAAAGACTGAGATAATCCAGAGTATGCTATAGGATCCAGAAATCTGTGCTTGCTCCAGAGACTCACTGTTTCATTTTCTGGAAGAACTATCACTTAGTTTCTTTATAAGGAAAAACTAAAATAAATGTTTTTCAAAATAAAATGAATACTGGAAAGCTTATCTTCTCACTGACTAGATCCTAGACCTATATCTTTCAGAATACCTTCTGCTTTGATTTCAGTCCTGCTTTGAAACAGAGGAAGGACCAGACAGCCTTCAGACAACCACACCAACCAAAATATTTCTATGATTCACTTGACTGCTATTCTGGTTAAGATGGCACTATGTACATTTACATCTTCCCCTATCTCACGATTACAGTCCTCAGCAGTTGCTCCACATGCTGGAAATAACCCAGAATCCAAAGTGTTTTAGCCATTTCTGTATTCCTCTAGAATATGCCCTGAGCTACTGGATGAGTATTACAGCCCTGTCTTCACTGAAGGCTCTCCCCACACTAGGAGGCTAAATTAGTCCCCAGGTTCTGACATAAAGTGACTTTCGTATGTCCACAATTCAGACAAATAACCTGAATTTATGTAAACAACCAAATTACATGTGTACATTATTAAAGCTTCCAGATAAAATTACAAATTAATTTCTTAAAATAATACATGCTTAAAAACTTATTGCTATTGCTAAATTGTGAGAAACCTACATGTGAGCTAGTGGAGTGTACTAAAAAGAAGCTAAACGTCTTTGTTTTCATCTAACTTATATAAAAGTAAGTAGGATTTTCTAAACAATTTGTACTTGTGTTCTGTAATGCAGAATTCTTTGCAGTTTTTTCCCATGTTCCTAGATTTTCCTGGTAGCTAAACATCCCTTGATCATAAAACACCAAAAGACAGCTATCATCTTCCTCACTTCTTCATACAAGTCCAACAATGGTTGAAAGAATGTGTTTTCAAATTATGAGAACACATTTGCATTGCAGTTTTCTTTCAGTTTTGTTGTAGATGAAAGAAAATGTTCACCCACTCACTAAAATTATGCTTATTCAGAATGTTATCAGAAAGACTCTTTAATCTACCTGCGTCTTCTGACACAGTAATTAAATAAAATAGTTTTTTTATTTATAATTGAAATTATTGTTTAGCTTCAGCACTAAATATTCAGATAAAGGTCTTTATTATGTAACTTCCACTACTGCTAGCATGGTATTGATGGATAGAAATTTGCAAATACCACCCTAAATTCACTCAGATTTTCAAGGAGAAGAGACATCGCCTGCTTCTAGGAATAAATATGCAAACACAGAGACCCTCAAAGGTCAAGTCTAGGAACTGCTCACAGACCTCAAAATTAATCATGGAGAAAAAGATCCTACAGGTATTATATTAAGGTAAATATGCCAGCCTCAAAGTTACAAATGCGTAGGCCTGACCTCAAAACTAAAATTAAATTAAATTAAATTAGATTAGATTAGATTAGGAGTTCAGGTCCTGATCAGTGTTTTGTTTTTTAATTTTCTCCATTTAGCTCTGATTTGTATGCAGCAAGTACAGTTTTGTTCTTTCAGATTTCTAGTGAAATTCCTGCTCCGTGTGATGGTATCAGCCTTTGTCTCCTGGGAGTCAGAAGTGGTGGCCTATCAGTGAGAGCATCTCTGTGCCCCATTGACAGCGCCCTGAAGAATGCAGTGTCCCACAACCCATTAGATGATAATTTTACTGAATGTCTAATGACAGTTGATGACTTTCTTAAATACCAAGTCCTGGAAAAAGAATCAGCTTTCATGTGATAAAAAGAAAATCAAAACTGAAAATCAAACTGATGCTTGGTTGAACAGCTCCACAGTTTTGCAACACTCCTTTCTGCCCCAAATTTGTCACAGAGGCAAAATTATACTGCTCACGTCTGGCACTGTATTATGTGAGGGCCAAATCAATTAATTTCTTCCAACCCCTTTCTGTAGTCACCTATTTACTAAGGCTCCTTTGTCAGACAAATATTGTTATTATTACATATACTGCTGCTGTTATTGCTAGATGATTGTTACATTGACAAGATGCTTGGTAAACAACACTACAGCAATATTTGTTGCATAACATTCTGACCATTTCTTTCTCCTGAAATCCACTGGAAAAATAATGGCAGGGAAGCTACGCTGAGGACTCAAATCCCTTTCAGGCCATCAGCATTTTTAGTGGAGGACTGAAAATAAGATTATTATCATGGGTATATTTAGCACATGTGAATTTCTCATCAGATAGTGGTCAGAGGTAAAAATAGCTTGGAAGCAAATGAATACTTTAAAGAGATATACATGTTGGGGAATGCTTAAAAAATGCCACATGAATTAAATATAAAATTTAAAATCTTTTCCAATCGTTGTTCTTGCCTGTAACATAATTAGTAAAGTTACTGATGCTTATCCAAAATGGTTACATTTCCTCAAAGATCACTGATTCCTTCTGCATTAAAGAGAAAATGGAGAACTTAAAGAGCTGGTATTTGTTCCCCCTAAAATAGTCTTATAATGCCGTACACAGAAAAGATCCACTCCTGAAATACTAATACAAAGAACAATAATTAAGTTAGGGATATATTGTCTTTGTTATCACCTGAAAATCTACTTAATGTGGTTATTTATTTAAATAGGGTATCATTTACCTAAATTATGGAAACATCAACCAGCCCAAAGACAGCTAAAGATTATGGAGAAAATGAAAGGACATTGTTACTGCTGGCTGCGAGCAGCCTGCAAAACGAAGACTGGAGGCAGGCAGAGAGATGCTACAGTGTGTGACTGGGGTATCATGACAACAGGGTAGCACAGAGTTAGATCTGATGAGTAAATTCACTGGAGTCAATGCAGAAGCATAACTGACGCAGCTTTTAAAAATCATCCACAATATCATGAGAGGCAATAGAGAAAACTGGGCAGTATTCTTTATGACTTTGGCTTAGGATGGAAGTTCTTCAGCACTGTAATCTGGACAGTATTGGTTAAATTACAGATAGATATTATGTACGAAAATGTGAGTATGTGAAATGAGAGTATACAGAGTCTCTCTATTACTTATACATGAGCCAGCAGAAAGCTAGACATGATCTTCAGACAGGTAGGAAGCCTACCTGGGAGCATCTTGTCACCTGCAAAAGCAGTGCTCAGCCAAGGCAAAGCTCACAACAAAGCGGGTTCCACTACCTGAACAGGGCTGTGTCTGCATCAGCAGGACAGCCTCCTCTCGAGTGTCCTCAGTTCCTGCTTGTATGGGTCCCTCAGATTTAGGATGTCCCAGCCAAGAAATTTGGCTGCTCCAGCTTATTGTATTCTCCCAAAGGACCAGTCAGAAGCTCTTCTGAATCATGTCAATGAAGCAGGACAGCATGTTTATCTAAGCCCTTGAGAAATTCAGTAAAAGTTCAGCATATCCTGAATCCTGCTGCTGCTGAATACATATGTGTTTAACATGGAACCAACTTCTACATTGCTCAATATCTAATATTCAGTAAAAGGAATTACAAAGCATCTAGACTGAAGACATCGGGTTCTGTTTCTTGCTCCATCTCTGATTTGTTAGGTAAACTCGTTAGTTAAAGGGGGAACTGTTTTAAACCAAAAGAGGGGAGATTTAGATCAGATGTTGGGGAAAATTTTCACTGTGAGTGGTGAGGCACAGGCTGCCCAGAGAGACTGTGAATGTCCCATCCCTGGAGGTGTTCAAGGCCAGGCTGGATGGGGCCCTGGGCAGCCTGATCTGGAGTCTGATCCGGTGGTTAGCAACCCTGCTCGTGACAGGGGGTTGGAACTTGATGGCCCTTGAGGTCCCTTCCAACCCAGGCCATTCTATGATTCTATGAAACTTGGCCAAGTCATTATTTCTCCCAATGCTCTACAGTCAACTTCCACAAAATAGAGATGATCTATACAAACAAATACAAATGCCAAAAATTATTACTCCTACAAGTGCACCTTTAAGACAGGATACTTTCTCCTTAGCAAACAGTATAAGATTTGACTAAGTTTGAATGTTATCCTTTCCACATAATTGTGATATCTATAAAAGGGTTAATTCAAAAACACCCTCAGAAACCAGAGAACTCCAGGTACTCTTGATACCCTGAACATGTAATATTTATAACAGTCATACAACTTTAATTTTACTTCTTTGCCTTAGAAAAAAAAAAAAAAAAAGAGTGCAATTTTTCTAAGCACAGCACTGCAGAAAAAAAATGAAGCGCTCGTTAGTTTGGAATTTTCCATTCCTTTTTGCTTCTGCCTGAAAGGCAGAGGACTGTGGGGGTTTCATAGCGGAAAGAATTTAGGCCTGTCTCCCTTTGACTTGCAAATTTTAGAAACAGTGCACTATCCATCTAGCTGGCTGGCAAGGATTTAAGGTCGATTTAATATCCCTTAAGCCAGTCATGAAGCATTGTACAGCCCTGTCCCCCCATTCTCATCTCTCCTCACCCTTCAAATTGCGTATAATAGCTCAGTGCATGGAGAGCTTACACCCATAACAGAGGTGGTCAATAGCGTCACCATAAAGTGTACTGGTAACAGCAGTTAAAGGTTTAGCAGTGATATCATGACAAACTCCGTATTTCCTTGGACAAAACTATGTCTCCCCTGTTAAAACTCGAGGTGGTCCCAAACATGGTGCCCATGCATCAAAAACCAAAACTGAAAAAGAATATTTTCACAATATAGGCTAGAAAGTGGTAAGAATCTTTACCATCACATTGTCAGTGCTATATCAGTATGTATTTATAAGTCCTCTTTCCTATTTTAGTTTATTTTTTTTCAGATCCCTAGAGTGGGTAGCAAAATGAGAGACTTAAAATACTAAATAGAAATTATGGGCAAAACTGTATCATTGTTGAACACACTTAACAAGCTCTTCAGAAAAGAATTTCTAAAGCACTTCCAACTGTTGTCTTCCTACCATACAGGAGTTCTTCCACCCTGCTCATGGTCATGACTGCATACATAAAGACACTTGTCCAGTTTACACTACTGGCTTTATTCTGATTTGTGCTTTGGAAAGCTGGCTTTCTGGGGGAAGGATCTAATACAAGAGAAAAGCATGCCTAAGCTAAAACTGTGTTCATTTTCAAATCTTTAAATTGCTTGAATGGTCACAGTAATAGGCATGATTGAATAAAAACCTGCATATTTATTGTGCCACAACTCCCCAGTACTTCCAGGGGCAAAAGGTAACTGTGTACCTAAATTCCCATTTGTACATGTTGCTCTTTCAACTGGACATGACCTTTGAATGCAAAAAGGCAGCTTGGTTGCACACATTATCTCCCACAGGGGGAAAGGGTGTGCTACTTATCATCCCATCAACCTCAAAACCTAAGTCACATTTGACATCAAACCAATGTTGCTGAGATGAATGACAGTTGCCTGTTAGGTGGTACTCAGAACACTAGACGGAAAGTAGATAAACAAGAAAACCTAAAGTTGTAAGAAATTGGGGCCGTCGATGAAATGTTGGCACCGTGTTTCATGGCTACTGGGCTCACTACAGTCCATGTACTACACAGAAAATCCTATTGTTATTAATACTGCAGAAGTCACAGATAATTTGATCAAAATACACACATGGATAATAAGAAGTAGTTAATGGCATTATCAGTAACCCAGCACTTCATTGCCTCTGCTTACACACTACTAGAGTTTTCTGTGCAGCCAATTGTTCCAAAAAGCAATCAAGATTTTAGCATAGTTCATGATTTTAAAAAAACATCTCAAATGCACAGCACGTTTTGGCTGTGAAAAAACAGTGGCTTAACATTAGGTGCTAGTTGTCCTCTCATATAAAACTTTCTGTCATACACTGCTCTTGAGTTTCTTCAGAGACTGAAATAAGACTCCAATAGCAGAGTCAAACTAAGTTCTCTGTCCCATTTTGCAGTCATGTTAAAGGACAAGGTATAGCAAATCAACAGCAAATGTATCAGCTGGACAACCTTATCAATAAAACACTCACCACCCTCTAAATGGGAGCCTTTCAAAGTGTTGTCTGTAATACTTGAAGTTACACTGATTTTACTTCTATCCCTGAACTTTCCTGTGTTTTAAATTTACAGTCTGCGAATAAAAGTTGGCTTTTAATAAAGTGCCATTTATATAATCATACTGCAAACAAGGCTGAATTTCATGCATGTACAGGTGATAACCTGCCTTCCTCCTATCCAAAGTGAGGAGAAGACTGACAGCTAAGAAAGGAAATTTCTTCTTTCATTTTGGTGGTATTGTCTGTGTTTTTATTACCTGCTATGGATCAAAGAAGGAACCCCTAGCGGCTTCGCTTCTTCTCTTCTGTGCTCTATTAGCAGAAAAAAGTAATCTTCACGTAACCAATTATTTATTTACTGACATTTTCAGGCTCTAGGGCTAAAATTATTTGGGTAATTTAATTAGGCCTTTTTCATTGCAGCACATTGCTGGAGATGTTTTACCTTTGGAAATGTTTTCTAGCTGTTTTTTTCTTTAAATGCTCACAGTGGCATTCTGTTCTTTAGCTAGAACCAGTTTCAAGGATCCGGCCACTGCAGATCTCTGCACCAGGCAGCTTGCAGAATGCTTAAGACCATATACTTAGCCATGAGAAAGTGATGAAATACCAAAATTACCTAAGCTCAGCCCTTATGAATCTATGATTTAATTTCCAAGAATGTTGTAGTTTCAAATAGTATTTGCAACATTTTCCAACATGCAATGGTACATCATCTTTCAATGTTTTACAACGAAAATGTCCCACTGTCATAATCCATGCATCCACTGCCCAGCCCCATCCACTCTTTCCAACACACACTTATTAAGCATTTTTTCCATATGGTCTGTCGTTGGTTAACCAATTAACAACATAATTAATTTAGCAGTGAATAAGTTGGCTTTGATACTGTGTCAGTGTGTTTGGGGGAACCCTGGCAGCTAGAGGTCTCGGGAAGAAAAGCATCCCTTCCATGAAATCTCTGCAGGGACCAAGCCCACTGGAGTCAGGAGCGTGATTGGTGCTGACACAGCAGGGAAGGAGAGCTGCTTGGGACATGCCATCAGGCAGGCCTGAGCAAGCAGAAATGGTTATGCTTATTTGGCAGCACTTCTGGAGAAAATAAAAATGGGAAATATGAAAATTGTAATGATATCCTTCTACAATAGACAGATCTATGACAGATTTACCCCTGATATGGAACTCTGATCCTCAGCTGCAGCTTTTTGTGAGGAAATTCTGGTGAAAGAAGGTTCTGAAAATGTTTCTGAAAGGGAATGAAATCTATCATTCACTTGTAAAGCAAGGTTTCTGTTGTGGCAAGAACTGAAACATTGATTGAAGCTTTTGTGAGATGTAGCACATGAAAGCAGGAACCACAGGACATATTTGGGAGCACACGGCCCACCTGGTTGGATGACTGAGTTGAAAAGGATGCCCAGAAGAGACTGGGGAGAACATGGATGCCAGTGACTGATGGAGAACCCAATGAGAGGGAGTGGGTGACACATCATGACAAAGAATGTCTACACTGAACAACAGCGGAACCCTAGGACCAGCACCAGTGATCTTTTTCCTCAGCAGCACAAGGACATACTCTTTGTAGCAGCAAGATATCACCCAAAGAGTACAACTGTAGGAAGAAGGAAATGAGCAGTACCCATACCGCTCACTCACGGCTACAGAAGGGGAGCCTGGACCTAGATGGTCACCGATGTATCCCAGGAGGGGGGGCCACAGAGGATGACTATAATTTGTCTTTTGAGACTGCTCATCCTGTTATGTCTTCTTAGTTGCCCTCGTCTTCCAGTAATGCTCTGCTGCCAGCCTCCTGCTCACCCCAGCACACGCAAGTGAGGAACTGCTCTGCTTATGGAGCACTGGCACGACGTCAGTCCCCACATCTGTGGGCAGGGAGTAGGGCCAGGGTTGATGGCAGGGTGTGCTGGTGAGACTGCAGCTGACCCCTGCTGGGGGGCTCAATCAGCACCTGTCAGAGGAATTATAATTAGATAGTGCTTTGCATAGTAAAATTGCACAGTGTAAAGCATTCGGGCCTGTCACAGAGCTGGCCTCTTAGTGTATATTGGGTTCAACGATTTTAGCTGCTTCATGGGGGATGGAACTGAAAATCTGCTCATGAAGTGGAAGCTAGGTGACACAGCTGTGTACAAGGAAGCATTGGGCTCAGTCAGCAAGAAGGGCAGGGAGGTACAGAGGGAGCTGGAGCCAGGGCAGAAGCTGCCAGGACTCAGGAGAGCTGGTTTCTGCAAAAGCAGCAAAAGCTGCTCTGGAAGGAACGTACCAGAGATCCTTTATGTGCAACCAAGTACAAGGAAGCAGTTCAAACTTTAGGGAAGAGAAGACTGTAGAGATCCTATGGGAAGTCAGGGAGAAAATAAAAAAAAAAATGGTAGAGGACTGGGTGGGATATGTTGTCCTTGGAAAGATGGCTGTAAAAAAATAAATCTGAAGGAAACTATACATATGCAAGAGACCCCAAGATGGATTTTTAAAGATTCAAAAGTGGGACTGTTATTAGGTAAAAGTGAAGAAACTGAGGCAACAGATGTGGCAAAAGATAGACTGGATACAGAACCTGCACCTGGATCATGCTGTACACAGTGTGATAGGACTGCTGGATTATCCGCAGTGCAACCAACATTTCAACTCTGTAAGAGGTTAAAATCATTTGTACAAAGTCTTTTTCATCTTTTGTTTCTCTGGGGCAGAGAAACACGACTGTGTCTGTAGGAAAACCCACTTGTTTGTGTTATGAGCATCAGTCAGGAGATCTCTAGGAGCTGAGGAGAGGAAGCCTTTGGCTTAGTGCCTGCACTTCATACAAATTGAAAGTTCTTTCAGCGTGTCCTTCATACTTTATAAAGCCCCAGCCTCAGGTGCCTCTGCCTACTTTCAGAAGCATACTGCACTACCCTCTCTACTTGCACTAAATTAACCATATGCACAGGGAGTCTTTCCTCTGCTGCACACCCTGCAAGCTCAGAGAAGAAAAAACAATTCTTCGCTTGCTCAAAGGCTTACAGCTCAGTCAAATCAAAAGTAATTTTCTCGAGAAAAAGCAGCAGCACTTCTCCTTCATGAGAGCTATTTCCATGCCAAATTTCAAGTTTCTACCTACAGCTGAGAAAGTTGTCTTGACTCCACAAATATTCTCTGTAGAAGTGGAAAAGTAAAAGTTGTATCTTAGCCCATGTTAGAAAATGGGTCAAACCTTGCTCACACTGGCAAGCAGGACTCCTGAGCACATAGTATGAGTGTTTTTAACCCTGAGTGAACATTGGCAACTTGTAAGTGACTGAATACAAGGAGTTCTAATGAAAACTATTATGTAAGGTCAATATGTAATGCAGTCCTTAAGAGGCTGTAGTTGTGCCTGACAATTTGCTAGTGGCCCTGGCTTCAAATAATAACAGCAAACAAAAGGCATTTGAAAAAATGAGCTTTGTTTTCATGTTTGTTTTGTGTACTTGGCAGAAGTTGTACATAGTCTTTCCTGTGCAGAGGCACCTACTTGCTCAGCTCGCCCCATTTGTTTAGGCATTACAGGCAGTATCCAGGAGAGAACTGTTTTAAAGTTCAGGACAATATGACTGAAACCCACAAAAATCAGCAGTAAAACAAATAGATTCATTCTAAAAAAACACATTCTGCAGTCCTCATGGGCCTGAGACTGCCATTGCTTGTGCCTCAACATTGAAAATCAGGCCACCTATTTATGACAAATAAAATCAAAATCTAATTGAGGCATCTCTTTGGGCAAATCCTGGCCATCACCTCTAAGCCTGTGGTTCTTTTATGTAAAAAGCAAATCAAAACAATGAAGATCCTAACCCCAACCTAGCAGATGGTAAGAATATCTCGCTCTTTCAAAGACTGCTTGCACTTAAATCCTGTCTGACATTTATCTTACGCAGTGTAGACTGAGGTGAATAGGGGAGCATTTTTTTTTCTTATTTCCCTCAATAAGTTAGAGCTAAATTTCTGTATCCAATGAACGCCATACAAACTTGTAGGTAAAAAAAACAAAGGAGTTAATTTACATCTAAAAGCAAATCGGCACACACAGGAACTAGAGCACATGAGCAGCCCTCAGATAGTTGTTTGCTTATGATAATCATTTTATTTATTTCTCTGGGCTGTATGCTTCCCCCGCTAGCCAGAGCCAAGGCACAAATGTGACAGATGCAGCCTGATACAGTCCCTCTGCCTCTTCTGATCAAACAGCAGTAAAGACAATTACAACCTTCTCTGCTTTGTCACTTCTATTACTTCTCATGTTACCGAAATCCTAAACTAATATTAAATTCTGTATTATTTACAGTTATTCCTAAAAACATGTATTAAATAACCTGGAAAAACAGGATTCTAAGCCAGAAATAATTAAAAGCCTAAACATCATAGTCTGAATTCAATTAAGTTGTATTTTAATCTTTTCAAATATTTTGTCTTATAATATCTAATAGGAATATGGATATGCCTAAGAAAATACATGTATTCAAACTACACATATTCATAAATAAGGAAATAAATGTACACATCCCTAAAGATAACAAATCCATCCTATTATTGACAGCTAACAGAATTTGCTAAACCGGTCCTTTTCAATGGCAAAGCTGAACTCACTTTCAGAGTGATAATTTCTAGGGTTAATTGTCATAGCTTCCGCGACGCAATCTTCTGCACCAGCTTTATTTTATCTGCCAGAGCACCAACATGCCATGATTAGCATAAATTAAACTAAATAAATTCGGTGGGTTACTATATTATTTTATGCTAATCCGTTTATTTATTTATTTTTAAACATTTCAAGGTTAGGGATGGGTGAGCAATGTGATGGTGAATTCCTACCGGCAGCTTGCTCAAATTCATCTCAGACAGGCTTAAAAACTCGGTGATTTTTTTATTTCCGGAAATGTTTAGAAGAAAAATTCCGGTGTGAAAAATGTCACTGGGTATAAATGGCTGTATCATTACAGACTGACCTTTCACAGGCGTACCCACGGCACAGTACCATGAGGCAAGGAGCTCAGGACGCACAACTCAATAGCAAGCAGCAAGAGAACAAGACACACCAAGCAAATTTGCCTGCATGACTCAAACGAGAGGCATTTATAGTGTTAAAAATGATACAGAATGACCTCTTGCTGCTCCAGGTAACGTTTTCTTCTCAGATTTCAGAACAGAAATTGCTCATCTGGAACAGCTGTCTCATGCCAGCTGCCCATGACAGTACTCACAGGGCTTTCCTGGTGAATCTGCGAACAACAAATAAATTGGGCAGATCAGGATGGGGCAGCAGTGGGGGATGCAATGGGATAACAGCCATGGGCACTACCACCGGGCCAGGTTGGTGCCTCTCAACATCCAGCTCGCGCTGAATGGAAATCCCCTCAGAGGAGGTGTGCTTACTTGCAAGAACACAGGTAATATGTTTATCACTGACCAAATCTCTCCCTGCTGGAGAAGATCTGACTCAAAACCACAGCTAACCAGTGTTTGGTAAGACCATAATTGTTCAAGGAAGATGTATGTTCTCCAGCCTACCTGTTAGCACAGCTTGTGCAAGCACTCTGTACCACACTGCGTAGAAACAGAGCGAGCAGCAAAATTTACCACACACTTTAACTTGCTTTGTGCACATGACAGCACAGTAAAGACATATGCTGATCTCGTTTGTTGAGTGTGCAGCAGTGTTAAGAGGTGATGGGTACAGGAGCAGACCTTAAAGGAAATGGGAAGCCAAGACGAGATTTCTGTTGGAGAGCTTTGATGGAGGAAGAGGATGGGTAGAGGAGCCAAGGTGGGAAAAAGTGGTGGAAATGTGATAGTTTAAACTGCAGCAGCAGGAACTACTCAGGTTTGCCCTTACTGATGTTAAAACTCTCTTTGCTCCCTATTGTCAAATTCAAAAACATTTTTTGTTTGCCCAGTTATACGTAAGACAAACTAAGACTCCTATTTCTGATCCAAACAAGATACAGGAGGAGTATCACCTTGCAGACACTGGAGAAGAGGCAAAGTCCTGACGCATGGATAGAGCTAAACACAAGAGCCCAACCAGCAACAGAAAAACTCAAGGCCAGACACGGAATGCATGGCTACAGCAAGGAAATGCAAACTGTAAGAGCTTACGTTTGGGAAGGGGCAAGCCGATCACTTAAAGCAGGTCTGTATATTCTCTGCCAAACTAACTGATAGCCATGGGCATCTTTTAAGGTCTCCACAGGATCGACCAGCCCACTTAAAGGAAGAGTCACAGCTGCAGATGATCAGTGTGTGTTCTGTACATTCCACGGTAGCAGAAAACAGACAAAGAACACATCTGACAGCAATAATAATTGGCAATAATAACTTGCCAACTATTACTAACTCACTAAAAACCAGGGTTCCACTGAGGAGCCCTGCCAGCAGACTGGCTGGTGTTACCATCTATTTCCCTTCTGTTTGTCACCACAGCCAACGTTTGTGTGATAGAAGACAATCCTGAAAGCCTCTTCTGCCATCCAGAAGCATACGCCAGGCACCAGTTTGAATTGAAGGCCTCCGGTTGGGATGTTAGAATGGACAGTGGGGAAAGGTTTGAGCCTCCGTTCAGACACTCATCACTTTTAGGGCTCATGAGCACTGGATGCCATGTATCAGGCAGGGTGCAAGCCCTTTTGCTTGCTAAGACAGTGGGGAACAGAGATGTGCACTCAAAACCTTTCTGAGATCAGTACCAGAGCGGTCAACACTTTGTGGGACCCAGGCTTTGGTGAATTATATGAAAACTGTTGTCAGTAGTAACTGTTGACCATGGAAACCAGTTCAAAAATACCTGTGAGGTTAAGGCACTCGAAAAAAGGGCAGCTAAAAAAAAATGCAGGGAGGCAGATACCAGATGCATTGTATCACACACATTATAGTAGCTGTTCTTCACAATGATTTTCAAGATGATATCTTTAAAGGATCAAAACCTAGAAGCATTAAGGAGGGTGTTAGATGCTGAAAGCCATCAGAATCCCTTGTTCTTTCACTCTGAATACATTATTGCATCTTACTTTCTAATGCTGAAAATGGATAGATTTTCAGATAAAAATTAGGAGAGGTCAAATCGCACTCCCTCTCTGGGTTTCTGTAATGTATGCATCTTCATCATGTTTTATATAAAGCATTCGGGAAGAAATCACATATATTTATGCAATTACTGGCAGCATAGCTTCACAAATGCTGTAATTTAACTGTTTAACAGTAAATTAAATTTACAGTTTGTAATGTAAATAAATTGTTCTTTTAAATTCCAATAATAGTAAATAATGTGCGTGTAATAGAAGTTTGGTTTAACAATGACAGACTATTTTCACAACAGATAAAATTACTCATTTCAGCCTGCATTTATTGTGAAACAACCTTGCAATAGCAGATTCTTTCCAACTATAAGTGTGTGTTAAAACATTTGAGTTTAATAGAAGAATCTTGTCAAACTGATGTACAGTAATCGAACATCATAAAATCGTATTCCTAATCGTAATCAGAAGTGTTAAAATTAACACTATATGCTAAGAGACAGGTTGGAATATCTGCTCTGTGGTTAGAAAGTTAAAGCACAGCTTAAAAATTTGATTCTGTTCGATACATTAAAATCAAAAATCCTAATGTTGTGGGACTTTTCTAAAAGAATGAAAAAGTATTTAGGCTCCAGCTCTGGCAGATTTAGGATGCTCTCTATTAACAAACCTTGGTACCCTACCAGGCTGCTCTGACTCTCATCCTCCAGGGTTTGCAGAGGCAGATGAGTTTGCAAGATAAGGGCTCTCATGTTAAAAATTCATGGGAAAGGTCATGCTTCTACCATTTCTGAAGTGCTGAGCAGATCAATGGAATGCAAGAAACAACACAGGAAGAGAGCAGAAATGATTTACTGCTGACTGGCACTCCTGGACACAGCACTTGAGACACACAGACTGCCACTGCCACCCAGATTTGGGGCAACCTAAGCACAGTGGGCACACTTTAAAAGCCTGAACTGGCCACTCTCATCACAAAAAAAAAAAAAAAAAAGGAAACAAAATTCTGAGCTGTGCTACACACCTCTGCCTTGGGTCCTACGCTATGAACACCAAACCACCCCAAACCCCTCTTCAGTCTGGGGCTGAAGCCTGCGCTGGCCGGGCTGGTGCCGCTGGGAGCCCTTCCCCATGGATCAAGCCCCCCCCACACCTTCATGCATCCATCACCACCTGACCCCGAACTTCACTGGCCAGCTGTGTGAAAGTCAGAGCAATGCAGGGATTGACTCACACAATCATGATTATCCATTCAATATTAATTCTTTCATTATATCAGAGAGCCTTAGTTTGCTTTCTATTTTATCTGCCTCCCACGGACCAAATTTACCTCCCTTTAGGGATTTTTTGCCCTATAGCTGAGCACTTCACGATGATACACTATTATACCCAACACATTACATTCGTTGTAGAGCAAAAAGGACTGTTAAAGGATCTTCTGTGATTCTGTGATTTTACCCTATTGAGGACGGCAATACCCTGTCAGTCCTCCCGCAGCAGCCCCACTGTCTCGGTGCTCTCAAAATCACCAAAATAAAAAGCAGCTCGTTTAGAACTTTGTTGTGGTCAGACACCTGCAGGAGGACTAACCGTGATCTAAGCACACAGCCTGGCACACCGAAAAGCACACCCCCAAACACAACACATTCATCGATTATTTGGAAGCATAGGTCCTAGCAGTCGTTTTTCTGCATGCTTCGATACTTTTTTTCAGAGATTTTTCTCTTTATGTTTAGCCAAGGAGTTTAGAAAATACATTTTTTAAAAATAATTTCTACTATATACTGATGTGTATTATTTTGAGGAACACATCAGCTACCCTAACTCATGTTTAACAATACATTCAGCAACACATGACCCCACTGAAGCTGATACAAGATGAGGTGCTAGCTAACAGGAAGGCCAGTAACAGAGCCCGACCCTTGGCAATGGGAGACACAGCCAGCATCTCAACCCCATTGAGAGCCCAAAGTGTTTTACAGCTGGAATATGCAGTGACTGAAACTTCTAGAGCTTCTAAAACCAGGGGCAGCCTCGCTACTAAGAGCACTGCTAAGAGCCTGAGCTCTCCCCACCACACTGCGCTGCTGAGCTGCTCCGTGCAGCTTCCTCGGCCAGGGAGACACTCCCTGCAGATTCAGCTGTGTTTTGTGAGTTTTTAGTCAACCGAGTTTCGAGGTGGTCATGTACTTGTGGATGAAATAGTGCTTATTTTCCAAGTGCTGCAGGGAAACATGGATTTGTTCCTGTAGTTGTTTCCTCTGAAATTTAAAAATAAATGTGACCAGTGGTTCCTTCTCAGGTTCTGAATGAAGTTAAACTCTGGGCTAAGCTAAAAAGTCTGAGCATGGTGTGCTCCTGATATTCCCCGACACAAAGGATTGGCCACTGTCACAGAGCAGGACGCGGTGAAGTTCTGCGAGAAATTCTGTTCTATAGCTCCCTGATTTCATGTGGAGTGGACACAGGAACACCAGACTGTGTGGGGGAAAAATTTACAGAACTCTGAAAAAAACCCAAAGCTGCATAATCTGCTGTATTTCAGTTGGTCTTTATCCGCAAAATCCCAGATCTTTGTTTAAGCTACAAACGGACTATAAAAATCAGCTCGCTGGCCTCTCTCCTTATTATCCACATCCCTGCACAAATCAAATGAAGCTTTCGCTGTAAAGCTGATAAAAAACACCACACACATGAGCAAGCTGATGTATTTAAAAAGTGGTTATCATTTCTAATCCTTTCCTCTCTCTCCAGGGAATATCATCTTTCCAAGGAACACACAAAACTCTACCACTGAGCACACATCAGCACTTATACTTGTTTTGATTAGGGATTTTCTAAAATAACAATGACCGAAGTACTCTGGCATTATCATTGATTTTTAGCACCTAGGGAACCAGTATGACAGTCATGCAATTGTTTAAAATCAGTGAATTGCCAGGACCGGTTCTGACAAATATTTGCACTCACGTAATCTATTTTAGAGACCTTGTGAGATGAACTGCAGTACCTGGATGATAGCGTGGGGATGCTTCTGACATTTCTTTGCAGATAACCCCTGTGTAACCCAGAACAAGAGAAGTGGTCACAGATGTCTGAGCTGTCCTCGCAGGCAATGGGACCTGGCTGGGAATTGGGACACTGGCTGAGGTGCTCTCAGTTCCAGCTCCCTGACCATTGCTCCAGGAAAGCAAAGCAGTTTTCATTATCTAATTCAGACCTACCCAAATGAGTTTTTCTCAGATACTCTGGCAGTCAGGCTTAGCTTCAGCCATGAGAGGACTAATACTCATTTCACACAGGTGTAAATCTGCAACTTGCCCCAAGCCAATGAGTTACAGCACTGGAAACCAAATGTGAGATCAGATTCAGGCCCCAGCCACTACAATTCCCTCTTTTAAATGGAGAGTTTTCCCCCAGAATGAAATTTCTCTCAAAAGATAAAACCATCAGCCATAGCATTCCCTGCTTTCAACCTGCTTTGTTAGATTTGAGGCAAGTACCAGGAAGTCAGGCATCGTGCAGAGAGCAAAGTTTAAACATCCCTCTGTAAGCATTAAGATTTTGTCCTTTGCTTTATAAAAAAAAATGCAGACAAGTTATGAGTTTCATCTCTTGAAAATATACACATACACATACGCAAAGAATAAGGAACAAAAATACAGCACGTAAGATACTACACGGATTTCTGACTGCTGGATGGAAACAGGCGCTTCCTCACCGGGGGCGTGAGCACAGCCGGTCCCGCGCTCACAGCCGAGGCTCCCGGGTCAGAAGAACGTGAGCATTTCATGTCACGTATGACTTTTAGCTTGTGTAGCACACAACGTGCACCCTGCTATTCAGCTTCTATCCACTTAATTGTGTAGTAAGAGCCTCACCGGCTACGTGAAGGCAGCGCACAGCTCCACGGCGTGGGGTGGTGGGAAGGCACAGTGCCCTCCCTGCAGCCAGTGGGTGACCTTGGGAGGAGCAAAGGACAGAAAGCAGAGAGGAACACACTAATGCATGAAGTCTTTACTCTTTCCAAATCTGTAAGTGCTGATGAACAACAAGAACAGCACTTCAGAAGCTGCCACAGAAGTTTGGAAATGATGAAATATCAAAATAAAATCTACTCCACTGATCGAAGCCATTTACATTGTAGAACATTTTCCTGGAAGTAAGGTCCTCCTGTTTCAATCTTCTCTGATCCTTTTTGCCATTTCTGGATGTCAGAATATATAAAGCAAAGACTCAAGCTTGGTTTGCTTCTGAAGCAGAACAGACAACTAGCTGAGAAAACTAAGCTTAATCAAACGTGGATACGTATTTTAAATGAATGGAAGCAAAAGTGGCATTAGGGAAGGAGTAAACGCTGCATTCCAGTAACTTCTGTTCTCTTTAGCTAAAAGAAGTTGTTGGGCTTTTTTTTTTTCTTTCCTTCTATTTGGCAATTTCTGTTAAATGAATGATCAGCTAAAACAAAACCAGAAGTAACACCTGCTTAGAGGTGGAAGAGGGGAACAGAGGGGAACGAGATCCAGGCTTTAGCAGCTGCCCTCCGGTGCCCGCAGAATCGCAGCAACGCAATTCCCACCCCGTTAGGACAATTTTCAATGGACTTCTGTCAGCTGAACAGTTGATGAAAGCCATCCGGGACGGTCGAGTACCGCATAGTGCAAGATACAGGAAACAGTGAATGTATGTGAGCCCAATCTGCCTGAATGACAGATCTGCCTCCTTGCTGCCTAGTTTTTTGTTACTGTTTTTGACAGCAATATATATTCGATTTTCAACAAGAGTTCAAAGTCCAGGCCCTATCTATACAGCATTTTTCATTCACATCTACACAAATGTCACGGTATTTCTCTGGGGGAAAAAGTGTAGAAGTTGATTTTTGTGTCAGCTAATAAAATTATTGCACCATTTATTCAATTATATTTCCTTAGTCATACATACACAGATACCTAACAGTTACCAGACAGATGACAGACATAGACAAGATGATGCAGTCTATCAAGATTGTCGCTACTACCTAAAAAGATATGAATGAAGAAGTGATGGGGAAGATCCTCTGTCTTTCACAAGGCGAAAGCAGGTTACCTCTCCTATTCAAAACCAGACAGCTGTGAATCACTAGCAGTTTAGCCTCACAAATTCAATGCACAACAGCCATGTGCTTAAACAAGCACTTCTCGATCAGACATTAAAAACTGGAGACGCTAGCATCTATTTTCTGCCTCTGAGAGGCCTTCTCACCTACAAGTGCTGCGGAAATACAGACCAAAGCTATCCTGGATGCTAATAATACGAGTAGTGAAACTGCTGGCCGCTCGCACAACGAGCTCGTTTTACACCACAGATGTGCTCTCAGTGTGCCCCAATATTCAAGTCTGCATTTGTGTGCACTCTCCATACACACCAGGCATCCACCTCTGGCAGCCCTCCCCTCAATCATCACATCAGTAACTCAGAATATCTGTCACTGACTTTTGTGGAAACTTCATGTTTAGGACAGGCAGCAAAGGGAGGCATCTGGTCTTGTCCCACAGAAGCAATCTTACCTGAATCAACACTCACATCTGAGTAGACAAGAATTTGATCCTTTGCCAGATGCATCCTTCAGACCTTTTCCACTTGCTGAAGGGTATCTTCAGCCACAAGTAATAGCCACAGTCAGTAGCTTTATTTAGTGCATACAATACATTGTTTGCACAGTATTATCTGCAGTGCTTCGTTTACAAATTAAGGAAGAAAAGCCTTACTCAGAAAGGTATGTAAGAGCACAAATTCTCAGAACAGCTACTGGACAGGAATCACAGGGCACAGAAATTTTCACCTGCAAGATGATAAAAGTGGCAGAGACAAAATAAATGAGAGCATGGTAATTTTCCTCATAAAAACAAGAGGTTATATGATAAAAAGCTCACAAAGACTGTGTGCTGAAATGGAAACTGTCTCTTCTCCACTGATAATGCGATGCAGTCAGACGTGCCATAGAAGATTAGAAGTAACTTGCAAGGTTTTATTACCTTTGATTTTTAGCTCTGCGCTACATAAAATTAATTCGTATTTTGCTGTAGAAAATGCAGGATTAACGATGCCAATGTGGAAGGGAGACTTCTGCCTGTGCAAGTTGCATGAATTCTTCTCAGAACTCAAGCAACACTTACAGCAAAAGAAAATTAACAGCTCTGCATTGCACGGTGATATATAACTCCCAAGAGGTCCAGTTTAGATCATGGACATTTTCCAGCTTTTGGTTACACAGACCTCATTGACTTTGATCTTAAAATCAGATTGCATCTCTTGGAATAACAACTAACTTAGCATGGTATTTGGCAATTTTGCTGATTCTGAGAAAACGGCAGTTCCCAAGGTATTTCAGTGCTGCCACTCCAAAATCAGGTAAAATGTGGCAAAGGTGACAATAGCACAGGAATAATTCAAATAAGTTCTAGTAAAAGAAGTTAACTACAAAAGTAATTTTGTAAGCAGGCAGCATCTTGTCCAAAGCTTTAGAAAGAGTGGGCAAAAGAAAAAATTTGATTTTGTAATAAAAATTCAGGAGTTATAACTCAGAGGATTTGCTTTTTCTTCTTAGCATCTACATACACCTACGGCAAGATAACTCATCTTGGACTCATTATTTTCAGAGCTTTTAGAATACTACTTATCCAGCTCACTGTATCGCCTTTCACAAGAGTTAATACCTCAGAGCCCTTAAAAATGACATTAAGAAAAAATCCATCTTGATGTTTACTTAAAACACAGCAGTCTGGGAAGGATTGTTGTTTTACTAAGTTTCCTTACACATCTGTTATAAGCCAAATATTCAGCTTCAAGTACATCCTAGAAATGAACATACAAAATAATTATTTGAGATCTGTTCTTCTCCTAGCTCCTTCTGCAGTGCTTATCCCACTGGCAGGCACTGGGACCCCAACATGAGTGCCCTTTGGGGTCCCATGCCCCGCGGCAGAGCCCCATCACCCTGGAGAAGAGGGCACCAAGTGGCAGGTAAAAGAGAGGAGCTCCGGAGTCCAAACATTGCAGAAATGGCAATAGGAAAACTGCTCCCAGATGAGTTTTGTCTCAAATTTGTGAATTAAGACATTTTCTCAGACTCCAAAATGTGGCATCCTTGTATATCCAAATGAAGATTTTCTACCTACGGAAGCATAACAGCGGTGAATGCCTGTGTCCCTCTGACCTTAAATAGCAGTTTCTGCAAATTTCAAAAGAAATGCAAGTGATCTTCAATAAAATTCTGCATACGACAGCGCAGCTATTTGGACTACAGAAGGAAGGTCCTAACTGAATCACGTAGGAGGTCTCTTACAAAAAACCAACCCTCCTCAAATGTGGCAAATCCAGCTACCTTTTAACAGCTGGCCCGGCTGGGTGGGATGGCTCAGAGAAGTGGTGCTTCCAAAGCACTTCAAGGATCCTCAGAGCTGTACATGTGAAAGCGAGCAGGGAGGGGAAGAAAGGCTCCCACAGAGGATCCTGAACAGGAAAAACTGCTGGGTGCTTCCACCACAGCTCAGCCTCTCCCTCCCCTCCACGTGGAGTTGGGCAGTCCCGGAGGCTGCAGAGGGGCACTCCGGGATGGCACTGTGCAGCTTTGGGGCTGCTCTGGGTTAGGAGTGCTTGCAGGCTGATGTGGCAGCCTCCTGCCCTCTCCCACTTCATGCTGTCCCGTTGTGCACAAGGTCAGGATGTGAAAGTGCAGGAGTGAGCTGGGCACTCAGCTGCCATATGAGGACAAAAATGACTACTTCAGATGTCACGTTAAGCAAAAGCAAAAGAGGACTTTGCAACACCACTACCCACTCCCCATCCTTTTTTTTATTATTATTATTTTCCTTTAAGTAGAAAATTGGACTTTCCTACTCTGCAGCGTGTCTGGAGCACTGGGTGGAAGACTCTGATGAGCAATACCTTTAGCAAAGTGTCTTATGACCTTTCAGCCATCCCGAACTAATTTTCTTTGCACTTTTGGCAATGGATAAAATTGGGTAGATTTCAAATAAAAGAATGCTCTCATGTGGTCTGTGGGAAAACAAATAAGAGCTTGAGTCACTTCTGACATGTCTTGAGGAATTCAAGGCATCAGATTTAATAGTCTATATTAAATGTATTATCCCCGAGATAACTTCTGGCAGTTCTGAAGCGCCTGAGAAAATACTGTGGATTGGAAACTTGAGGAAGATCATCTTTAGTGCCACTGCAATTGTAAATAGTAATGATGGCAGACAGATGAAAGCTTCTGTGCTGTTTTGAAAGAGAAATACATTACAGAAATCATAAAAGCATCTTCAGTGACAGCAAAGGAATCTATACAAAAGCACTGTGAGAATAAACAGGATATTAGCTGAGATTCATTATTGCTATCTTTGTAGATGTCTATATTTAAGCTAGTTCAGAAACAGGATAAATCTGACTGTTGCTATTCTCAGTAAGCACCAGGCATCTAAGATCTGAAACGGGAAGCTAGATTTCATCTGGAGGAAGAGAAAGAAGAAAATGTAACTTTTAAGAAAGGTTTCCACTGATCCAAGTCTGTCAACAGCTCTCAGCAATCCCACAAAACAAGTCGGAGCTACATTTGAAATATCAAAGAAAGGAAGAAACTTTCCTTTGAGGATGTGTAGCCACTCTTCTGTCATCCAAGGAAACTTCTGTACTTTGTCTCACATCATCCAAGGAAACTTTTGCATGTTTTGTTAAAAGATTCTTGTGTTACCTGCCATCTCTGCAACATGAACCATGTCTCTCTCTACTCTGGAAAATAAGTGAGGAACTAAAAAGGTAGTAAATATCGTTCTTTTTTATAATTTTAACAAAGTTAGAAGGGAAGTGAATGTCCTGTGCTCTCAATTTGCACCAAAGCAGGGAGCTCTTGCCATTTATGCAGCCACGGGCAGAACTCATCCACATGCAGGCAACTAAGTATGGCAGAAGTTAAAATATAAACAGTAAAGATAGGAAAATGGAAAAGGAGAGTGACAATTGATCCAGAGGGAACCTGAGAAGAGGCAGCTTGCTTCAGTCCAGAAATTCTAGAACTCAGTTTTTACAAGCCAATATTTTGATGGAGAGTGCTGCAGCACTGCCATGAATTAATGAGCAGATTATTTTTCTTAGAAAGATACAGAGCTAGCTGGACACTGGTTTAACAAGGTAATTATCAAATGAAAGAGAACTGCTGTACTGCTGTGAACCTGCATAAAGCCTCCTATAATTACTGATGTTTTGGCCTATCTTTGCTTTAGAACCATGCATTTTAATATTTTTGCATAAAATATGTTCAGCAATGATGTCTGAAATAGTAGATTTACTCACATATATAAAATCAATCAAATACTATCTTTCCCAGGCTGCTTTCAAATAGGAAGGCTAGATATGCATGATATTTCACCAAGTCTGTTGCACAAGTAACACTGGAACATTAATAACTATTCTATGAAAAAGCAGAAGTTAAAGTACCATGAATAAGTTTAATAAATTTTGAGGCTGAATACACAGCACAATGCTGTTTTAAGAACATTTTTTTTCTCAAATGGCTGTAGATAATGGCAGTTCTTTGGATGTATTCTAGAGAAGTTTACCTGAATGCTTGTAAATGACTAAGCACTCTCTGCCTCTGAAAAATCTGACCTTTGCCTCTTCGCATCATCACTGCATAGGTGAGACAAGAGTATAAAACAAAAGCGCTGCTTTGCCAAAACATTGTTGACTTCATTTTTTTTTATAATTAGTTTATTGGGATGTTATTTTCTCATTGCTTCATTTATAACTAAACTGGCAAGAAATATCAAACAGAACAGTTCAAAAAGTAAAACAAAGTAAAATGCTGATAAAAATCAGGACAAAACTATGATTGTATAAAGAAAGGAGAAAGACAAGCACTTGAAGAGCTGGCCAAAAATGTCTGTAATGTCCTACAGTGAGAATGAAAATCAGATGGCAATGTGGACATGAAAAGCTGTACATGCTGTATATGCTGTCATAACATAGTGGTCTGATTCAGGCCCCAGCTCTAACTTTTTTGTAACATTAAACCATTTCAAAATTTCATGGTAAAGTACTCATGGTTGTCCCTTTCAGTCCTGCTGGCTTTCGCTCCCAAATTCAAAGCATGCAGAAGTACAGCCCTATCAACAGGTCTACAGAAATGTGCCACGGTCTGTTGAGTCCATGTATCCGTTTCACAAGGACAAGTTATAAATGCTGTGTAATCGCAATAACCCTGATTTTAAAAAGTGACAAAAGTGGAATATTCAATTAGAAAAACATGCAAGCCATAAAATTCCTGCATGCCAATATGATCTCATTACGGCCTTGCTTAAAAATGGCTTTAACATGCTCTCTATAAATAACATTATTTATTGTCTCTGTGTATTAACCAGCACTTTCATTAGACGCTAATGTTTGTAAACAATGATACCTCTTAAGTAGAATTGAATGACTACCCCATGCTACACTGTACGTACAAGCAAAAACCTGACATTCTCTTCCTTCCTCCACCCAGGTCTGAAGGCTGGGCCCATGGCAGCTCTGTAAGGACAGCAGCAAGGTGCACTAGTGATGGCCAGATCCAGAGGATGCTCTGCGCCATGTGCCTGTGTCACCGCTTTCACTGACCACTCCTGATCAGCAGCTATGCTGCTGTTTTCTGCACTAGCAAATGTGGTCTCCATGGACATTACTTCCATTCTGAACACTGTCTTGTGTGCTGCAGTTGAGCTGGGGGTGACAAATGCACAGATTAAGACGATGAGGTCAGCATTCCTCAGCTTAGGACAGCAGTGACTTGCCAAAGAGAGGCAGGCATTGATCCTAATTCCTGTAGTTGCAGCAAAAACTTCACCTAGAGCTAACGTTGCTCTGCGGTGAGCTCAGATGCCAGGGGATGTGCAAATTGAAGCTGACAGCACAATCTTAATCCTGCTTCCTTGCGCATTTGTTTTGCAATAATGCAGACTATAATTACACGATCACACATATTTGTACAAATGAATCTGGTAGGATACAGATTTATTACAATTTAGATATACATGTGTGTATTTCTGCAACTGAGAGGCATATCAAGGTATATCAATACTAATTTGAAGTCATAGCAGTCCACAATATTTTTGCTGACATTTCAGTTACATTCTTTTGAAAAAGTTATTGCTAGGAGCAGTTAAAGTTGCATTTGTTAAGTCTGAGCTCTACGCTGTAGAATTGCAACGCCAGATTCTTAACAGGACTTTTATCTTTGTTATTCTTAAACAGAATTGATGGCGGAAATGCAGCTTCAGAGGAAGGCATTTGGGACTTTCAAGTATGCAAAGAACACGTGCAATCTCACTCCCTGAGCGATGGGATTTCCCCGCAGCACCGTAGGACTGTCAGCTGCAGCAGGCTGCCTGAGCCAGTATGGGGAAGGGGCTCTTTAGCAGCAAACCCAGCGACCACAGAGCCTGGCTCCTGGCTTGCACCAAGGCAGCAACAGCAGAGCAGAGACAGAGCTGAAGACCTCACCAAGGCTAAAATAAGTGACTCCGTAAAGAGGGCTGGAAGCAGTTTGATCAATAGTCTACCTTCTCCATGGCTCTAGAAGAAAACTGAACAGGTGTTTGGGGAAGAGGAATTGCCATCAGAGCAGAGAAGAGCATTACCACAGGAACAAGAACAGGGCTGGAAACGTAGAACAGACTCTTCCAGGATGAACATCTTTCTTTTGGAAGCACAGGAGAAGAGTGGAGGGTTGCTGACCATAAATCACAGCAAAAGTAAAAAGAGCACACACCAAAAGCCACCATTTTTTACCTACAATGCCTGACACAGCACCTGGCAGAATGCCTAACGAAGGCATTATCACGAAGGGGTTCCTCCTCCTGAGGCCAAATTCACACTCGCATGTTGGCTCAGTTGAGAAGGGCCCTTCTGAAGTCACTGTCCAAACCACCCCACTTTGCATGCCTTGCACTGCACTGCACAGCGGCCTCCAAGCTCTCAAACTGGATACCCTCACAAGGGAGGAATCGGATGGCCTCCACAAGTGCACACCAGCCATTAACAGGCATTTAGTTCACTCAGCTGGATTAGATCTAGTCCAAAGGGAACCTCTGCAAAACATGTTTGGTGTGGACATCATGTTGTCAACACCAGCTGCTTTGCTCTTCAGATCTTCTACTGCACAGCACTACTTACTAATGCAGATACAGCCTCCAGCTACTAGCACACAGACTGCAGCCTCAAATCAACAAGCTGCCCCTCAGTGTGCTGACAGCACAGCCTCTGCCTTGCTGGAGTGCTTAGAGGTGCTGGACCATCAGGCCAGAAAGCCTTGTCCATGCTTTTCTACCTGCTTAAGTACCTTCCCCCACCGTAACAGCTCTCAGGCTGTACACAAAGTTCACAACAGGAGCTATGCACATTTTAATAAGCTGAGTTAGACCCTTCCTTCAGTATAAGATGTCCTCTACCTTCATTTTCAGTCTGACTCTACTAACCCATTCAATTAAATTAGTTGCATATGCATGATGGAAAAAAGCAGAACACTGAATAGAAACAGTCTGAAAAGCACAGATACTCCTTTGTTTTCCAACTTGATAAACATTTTCTTTGTGCAAGGCCACATTTTAGTACAGCATCTCTTTGGACTGAGATTTTTCTTTTTCCTCTTTTCTGTTTTTTAAAATAACTGTGACCTGCAGCATCCCTTTGGATTACAGAATTTGATGCACAGCCAGCCATGCATGTGCAACTGTCCCTAAGAGCCAGGCCTTAGCAGAAAAACTGGTCTGCGTACGATCTTGAAACAAAAATAGCTGTCAAATCAAAGTTAATTTGCCACAAAAGAAGGCACTGATCCTCAGTTAGGGCATACCAAGCTAGTTTTGAGTTCAGGATTGTTTAAAAAAAATCATAAGGATTTCATTTTATAGAAGTGTATTTTTAATCTCTCTAATCTCATTTAATAATGGATGAACTGATTTTCCTTAAAGCTAGAAGGCAAGGGGGGAACAACCATAGACAGTAACAGTTGCAGAGAGTGAAAAAAGTTTCCAAGTCTCTGAGCAACTAAGAGAGGGATGGAAACACAAACAGTTACACAGCAGGCTGCTCCATCACATGTGCCACCAAATACATGTTATTTAATGCTGCTTGGACCAGGGTTTCATTTTACCTCATTTCAGTGAATTAAATCATGTACTACAAAGGAATTTGGATCTCAGTGAAAGGAACAAGATTGATATCAGGATGAAAAGTAATGCCCTATTAATTCAGGTCCAGACATTAAAGAAAAAAATAAAATTGAATTACACTGTATTCTAATATTTCTGGACTAGATAAAATTGTATGTAAAAGGCTTTATTTATAGCCAAATGGAGATGGAAGCAGTAATGGATTTTTAAAAGATACAACAAAATGGTCAAAATCTACTTTCAGGAACCCAGGGAACTGCACAGTTGATGTTGACTGAAGAGCTGGTGCTGTACAAACAGCCACCTACTTGTACTTCTCTCCATGTACTGTTGGGTTATCTCCTCAGTAGCCCAGGACATCTCCAGTGCATCAGAGCTAGCCTTTACTTCCTTTTCTTGACTTTAGCAGACACTATATATCAAGGTAACAACCTTCACTTTCAATGATGTGGAGCCAAGATTCTTCTGAAAGACCAGCTCGAGAATACGAGACCTGGATTGTCACCTTTTCCTGCGCAAGAGTTGGATACCAATCAGTGTCCTTCAGGAGACAGGACAGTCCTAAGCAGGTCAGTAGAAGAGTAGTTTGAGCTTCACAAAAAAAAAGGAATATCACACATTTAAAACATTCTGTTCCAAATCCAATATGCATTCCTACAAAATGATGTAAATTCTTAATAGCACCTATCTATTGGCTGCATTTCTCTTGAAAAAAAAATTAGAAACACAGTCAATGGAACCCACTTCTATGAGAAAGTAAGGGGAGAAGAAACAAGAAATGGAAGGAACTGCTTACGCTGCTATATGCACCAGAATGGACTTAAATGCTATAGTATAAAACTTGTATGGATCAGTATAGTGGAACAGCAAAATGTCAGCAACATTTTAAAGGTAATATAATTTGGAGTGCAGAATTCAATATGATAAAGAACGATAGCCACTGTATAATATCTCAGCCTTCTCATACACAGCAGACTTTAACAAAAATTCATGACTACATTAATTCAAGAAAACTTCCAATTTGGAATTGGGAACAGTATCTCCGTGTCCAGAGTCAGCTTTTGGCTCTATTTCTACTAATCGTGGTGCTGCAGCTGACCCAGTTTAAATGTATTTCTATAAAGATTCCATAATTTTTGGTGATGTTGCATATTGTATTCTCCTAAACCATTATAAAATACTGCACTACAGTAAATGCCTACTGCCTAAATATAAGGTGCATCACATGGAAGAGCACTACCACATCACTGAAATACAACTAAGAGATTTATTAAAGTTTTCTTTGCACAGAAAATACAAACATATGCACATTTGTGTAATGAACGTTCCATGTAATGAATCCTGCATTAGGCTGTGCATTTGGATATATGACTGTGTTCTATTTGTGTGCATACATTCCTGAAAGATGAAATTTATGAGCAGAATTCAAACTTTGTAGTGATTATCTGAGCTTAAAGAAAGGTCATCTGTGCTTAAAAGCCTCATCCTGCTAATGGCCTAAAGCCAGGAGGTCTGCAACAGCACTACCCACAGTGTTACATGTACACGCACAACACACAAGTTTCTAATTATTATAGTTATCATAATAAGCATAAAGCTTCCAGACCCATTAGGACTGATATTCTGATTCACCTACACCTGAGAATTCAAAATGGGAAGAAAAAAGTCTCATGATCCTCTGTTTAGTCATTCAGTGTTCTGTACAAAAAACTTCACTTCTAATACCTTCAGGCAACCGGCATGCCCCAAAGTACTGCAGTTCATACCAGTTGTAGCTGAAGCTACTACACTTAGTTAAATGCCCCTCTTTTGTCCAGAAACAAGATGAAAATATGAAAGTATGCTATGTCATCAGGCTTCCAGATTTTTTTTCTGGCATTGCTCAGATCCTGTATAGAGTGTTTCACTTCTGAAAAAGTAACAACACATAATAGAAACAAAGAAGGAAAACAAAAATGAAGGAGAAAAGTTTTTTGACTACTAAGGAAAAACATGGATAATTCTACATTCGGATAAATATTCAGACTGAGCCTTGTTTCTTACAGGAACTCTGTAGATACGTTAGAATATTTTTCTGTAACATCGATTAACTGACCAGCTTAAGAAGTTGTTACCTAATTTTAGAAGCTGAAGTAATAACAACCGAATCTCTTCCATTTCATATAAAACATTTATGCTTTCCAATTTTTAGAAAAACTTAATCTACATTTAATGTACCAATGGCAGTTGAAGGCAAACACTGATCTGCCTGCCAGCTATACAGCAAAACAAGAAAAGTACTGACCAATTCTTCACAACTGCCACTCTCACTATGCAAAGAAAGAAGTAATACACCATGAGTTTGTAATACAGAAAAGCTGTTTAGTATTTTGATGTAAAAGATACAGATTTCCATCATTTTACATGGACTTCCAGCCTTTTATTAGCATCGTCTCCAGAAGAGAGAAAGACCTCAACACTAAATAGTTTGGACAAAATGGGTGAACAAAGGCCAACCACAACAAAGGGTTTATTTGCATTGGGGAGGGAAAAAAAAAAAAAATCATAAATCACTGTGATTCTCTCGTGTTAATAATTTTGCCTTTTCTTCCTGCTCTCTGAATGGACCCCAGACTCCTACAATGAATCATGTCCGATTATATTATGATTTCTCCCAAAGAGGGCTTATAACTTGATCTGTTTATACAGCACCAGAATCAGTGTGATTGACTGAGATTTCTGCGTGTCATTGCAATTAGAGCTATGTACAATTGTGCAATATTTACTTCAGGAGTTCAGCAGCTCCTTTCCAGGTGCCACTTTACGGACCGGGTCTGAGACATTGCTTTGTATAGCATGCTTAGCAACGAGAAGAGATCCGGGATGCCCAGTGTGAGATATCTGAAATCGGCACTGCTGTCAGCGGTTGACAGGAGAGTTTTCACAATGAACCTTTCCATGGGGGACCTAAATAAGGCTGTGTGTGTATACATACACACATGCACATGGCCGCACCTTCACAGCAAATACATTCTTTTGCACTGTAAAGGTATTGATAATTCAGAAGTGCAGAACACTGTGCTAACTAACAAGCCTGCAGCAGGTAGAGGTGAAGGTCTGTTCTAGACCTGCTTGTTTCAAATCAGCAAACAGAAGGAATTATTCCTTCAGCACCTGTCAGCAATATATAGAAAAAGAAAAATGCTTGTTATGAAGGGAATCAGCAGAAGATTCATGTGGGAAGTCTTGCATAGCTAGCAGTATTAGAGAAACATTATTCATATTGCTACAAATGAGAAATAGTAGGGTGTGCTTCATGACAAAAAGTTTAGCACCCAAGACGAGAAAATCACTTCAAAGATTGCTATGAGGGCTGGGACTAGGCTGAAGAGTGGGTTGGGAGCCAGTGCTTGTTTAACCACAGGGTGACCCACAGCCCCAGCTCAGCTGGCCCCAGGGTGCCTGCAGGCTCTGCAGCACCCCCAGGACATCCTCATGCTCCTTACTGGTAGGAACTAACACCTCCACACCAACTGAAAGCCAGCATCTCTTCTCCTGCTCATCATGGATACGGAAATAGGCCACTTGCCTTTCCTTTACAGGTCCAGTTACAATGTCCCATTTGCCCCTTTCTTTTTCCCCCCCATGTAGACTGAACAACTCCAATTCTTTCATTTTTTCTTAAAAAAAATTATTTTCAAGACTTCTGCTTTGCTCTGGACACTGTCCAATAGGACCATGTGTTTCTGTACAAATGCCATCCAAGACACACACTCAGGAGAGACAAAGAAAAGGCAATCCCAGTTGCAGAGATACGGCTGGTGCTTCAAAGGACTGAATTTTCCAAAGCTCAACTGGCTGGGACAGAATATGGATAAAAAGTATGCATGAACTTGAGAATCTTTTCAACATAGTTGATAAAATATCCAAAAGCTATAACTATACTGTGAGAAAGTAAGCAACTATGGCTAAAGAACTAGCAGAAAAGTGAAGGCAATAATTAGAGGGGAAAAATACCTGATAATTAGGATAACTGTGGAAAGTAGAAGCAAACAGAAGAAAAACTCACACTCTAAAACATAAAATACTAGAATGGGATGCTGAAAATGGCAATGAAAAAAACATGACTGTCTGGACTACAGAAAATAAAAAATATTTTTCTTGAATTATATTAAAAACTTCATTTGGAAACAGCAAATTTGTTAGCAGCAATAAAAAAGTCTTTTTGTTCTACTTTTGGAAAGAATGCTGATCTTGAGATGGCAAGTGCTTCTTAGTCCAGCAGAAGCTAAATAGAATCTTAAACAGCTTCTCTTCGGAGAAAACATTTCATGATCAGCAGTTGTAAGAGTTTCCTTTGCACATTTTTACTTGATGTCATTCAAAAAAAGAAAGAATTACTGGGGAAATTAAAAAAAAAAAAAAAAAGAAATACTACTGCTATGCTGATATTGAAGAAGGAACCCTAGACAGTCAGGTAACGGTACAGCATAATACACTCACCAGTTTGATATCAATCCAGACAAAATAGATAAAAAATGTACAGGATTGCAATGACAAAGATTGAAGCAAAAGGAATGTAATTAATGCCAGTCAACAGGGTTTTATGGAAAATAGGTCTTGTCAAACAAATTTGTTTTTATTCTTCAATGAGCTTACAGAAGTTTGGGTGATACGCACATAGGGCTAATATGCTTAAACACCTATGACATATTTGACTTAATGCATTACATTAAATCATTTCAAAAAATTAGAAGTATGCAGAGCATATGTTGATTGGATTGAGAAATGGTTAAACACCAATTTTAAGAATTACCAATTAGAGATCATTAACTGAGGGGAGAGGGTATTAGTGGTGATCCACTGGCACTGGAGGATATGCTAGACTCAATTTCAATGAAATTTTCATCTATGTCCTGAAGTTAATCTCAGAAGTACTGCAAACAAACACTGAAGGTGAAAGCAAAAACCTAGAAGACTGGGATATACTGATGCAGACCAGGCAGTCACACAGAATAATCTGTCTCACTTACTAAACTAGGTCAATGTACTGTGTTGTACCTGAATGCTCAAATCATGTTTAATGACTGAGATTTCTCTGGAAAAAAAAAAAAAAGGAAGGGAAAAAAAAAAAGGAGCATGTACCTGGAAATACAACAATCTGTTTCTCTTGGCAACTTTAATTTTCTCTGTAAGATTTATGTGAGAGAAGCCAGACAACAGTTTTATAGAAGTGTGGGGTGATAATGTGGCACGCTAGCCTCTCAAAACAATATCTTTTTGACAATAGCTAAGCAAGTGTGTAATGTGCAGTGAACTTTCACTATTTATTCCCAAACTACATTCCCTGCTTGTAAAAAAGCCCACTAGACCTGGCTTTCTGCAATTACACCAGCAGAAGTTATCCAACAAAGGTCTTCAAGTTGTCCATGTATCACACATTACAAGCAGGGACAAAGGCAGAATGAATTTGTAGCAGCTCACTTGCTGAGTATTCACAAAGTAATTTGTAGCAAAGTCTAAGGTACACCTATGCCATGTATTCCTAAGGCATAGAGCAAACCCTAGATAAGCACCTTAAAGCCAAAGATTTTACCATTTGGCCTCAAGTTCACCATGCAACAGAACTCCACTTCTAACTTTACAGTTCGCACAAATCAAGGAATGAAGAAAAATCAACAGTTCATGCACCAAATAGGGAAAATGAACAGCAAGGGCACAAAACAAAAAGCATTGTGTAGCTGTATTGTGCATTCCATACCCAAACTGCAGTAGCAATTATAACACAAAATGTATATTCAATTATCATCTACCGATCCTGAACGACATTAAATCTGAAAACACTATGTTTTTCTAAGAATACACAGAACAAAAGAGTTCAAATTGCTCCTTCTGAAATTTTTGCTGTGTAACATTATGCAATGGCATAAAAATTTGGTGATTGAAGCCCTCAAAAAGTGCTCAAAATGCTCAGTACATTGTATACTTCTAGGCTTAAGTAAAGACTCCTTCACACCTACCATACATGATTTTTTTGTTGTTGTTTTTTTACAGCCACAAACATGATAACTCATGCTTTTGCTTCCTCACAGTGCAGAGCTCCTCCATGAACAGACAGCCTTTGGTGAATAAAGCAGAAATGTAGACAAGCTCTAATTTTCTGCACAGAGCATTATGCATTACAGTGTCACTCTGCTCTGAAAGAGTTAACTTTCCAGCTCCTATTCTCTGCAGTGCTGCATAAACACTGCACATTATTCTTACTGAGCATGCTTCATCTTTCCTGTCTCCCCAGTCTTGGGCTGTCAATCAGCTGTCAGTCCCGACCACATCAGCACAGTGCGCATCACCAGGCTGTCAGCACAGCAGCTGATGAGACTCTGCTAAGAGCTGTCAATCAAACTTGTTTCTCTTATCTGTTCTGGAAATATTTTGTCTCTAAGAAACAAAGAACCTGGGCAACAATGGATCAGAGTCTAGTATTTACTCTGTTACAGGGATAGGAGGCTCTTAACAGGAAACGAATATGTTTTATCCACAACTGGGAAAAAAAAAAAACCCTGCCCCATTAGGCCTTTTTTTTTTTTTCTGTATTGTTTAAATTCTATTTAAATCTTGACCCAATAAACCAGAGCATAATATATCAATGCAAATTTCTTTTTACTCTGCCTAAAATGAATTTCCCAGGTTTACTACTCCAGTTTCTGTTGAATATAATTCAATGCAGTTTAAAGCAGTTAGCATCGCTCTGGTTTCAGGAATCTTTCCCTGTCTTTAGGCACAGGAATGTGTGATCTTCCTCTGCTTCACTGTAGCCAAAATGTCAGACTAAGGGAAACACATATTCACACCTTTGTTACATTAAGAGACATCTTTATTTTCTAAAGTGTTTCTCATTAAAACTCAATTTCAACATAGATTTAATAACATATCAGTAGGGTTCATAGAATAGCTCATGGATGCAGGCAAGCAGGAGAAAAACATTTTCAGCAGTTGTTTGAAAGAAGATACGATCTGCTTTCTGGAATGCTGTACAGGGGAGAAGGAATTGGATAAGGCAAAGTTGTTGCATCTACAGAAATAAAATTCTGAAGAAAAAAAGAACTGTAAAGATGGGCACAGAAGCGATTTCAGGTCTGACACAGAAGCTCTGCATGAAAAGTTGAGCTGGGCTTTCAAGTGCACACCTATACAAGGCAGAATTATGTTCTGTAAAGATAACTGGTCTGGGTCTAACAAACCTAGCAATCAAATTAATTAGCACTGGTGGATCGCTGAACTAACAGACCTCTACTCTTCTCAGGGCATAAGAAAGAATCTTTACATGCTGTGTCGCACAGATACGCAGGCACATGTAAAGCTAGCTTGAGTATCAGTACGCAGTGCTCTCTGGTGCAAAGCAAAGTAAACATAACCCAGTGACTTAAAACCCCCACTATGACCCACATCTAGTTTTCCCTACAAATTGAAGAATCCTAGGGCTGACAGTTGAAGAGAAACCTTGCAGACCCAGAAGTGAGACTAGAAAAGGGAAGAAGACAACTGTTTTTCTCAGTATAGAGAGGGGAGCTGTAAAACATGATAATTGAAAAGCAGGCCTAAAAATATTTTGCATTTTTCATAAAGCCTCAGTTTGGAGCCATGAAATTAAATATGCAGCTTATTTTTCTGAGACAAAAAAAGTGTGTTATGGTTTCCTGGACACATTCAACATTAGAATAGATGCAAGGAAAAGTATTTTTTTAAAAATCTTGCAATGTTACACAAAGAACAATTTACAGGCAAGATTCACATGCTCTGACATGGCTGTAGGATCAAGCAGCCCAGGTATGAGCAGAGCCCAGAGAGACTCAGCGGGGAAAAAGGCCCAGAGCAGCTGTGATAGGAAACCCAGGGAACAGTTGAAAAAGAAACATTTAAAGCAAAGAGGTAAAAAGTCCTGGAGGGGCCTCGTGACTGCAGTGGAGATTGGAGATGAGCAGAAGAGAATACTCCGGTTCTCAGCCTCCCGCAACACTCTTAGGAGCTTCAGAGATGGAAGCGGGGGCAAAAGGAGGACACCCCACACTCCGGCTCATCTCTGTCTGCCTCAGGCAGTATCTGGACAATACCTGAGAACAAGGATAAAAGGGCTGGGAATTGTCATAACCCAGAAAAAAAATTGTGGCCATGGACAATTTGTCCTTTCCTCACATATTCCCCCTTTCCCCAAAAGAGAATTGTTCACTCCAGAAGAGACTATTTTAGTTCCCAAAAGCAGGAAAATGAGGTGCCAGCCACAACTGATGTCAGAGATGTAAGCAAATACCTCGCAGACTGAAGCAAGACAAAGGAAGGCAATTTTGAGCTGAATCCTGGAGCAAAGGCAAGAGGTCGGCATCTTTCATCAATTTCAACTCTATAAATGACTTCTCAAAGGATGCCTATTTCTCTTTCCTAGGGTCTAATCTTGGTTCCTTCCATTACTGCTTGTGACTTCAAGAGTACGAACAAACAATTTGTCTTCTCTCTTCCCCCACAGCCAGCTCCGATGTTTTTAACGCCCACTAAATACAAAAGGGTGAGTGTGTTGGGATGGGGGGAAGGGGTCTCACTGAGGACTAAGGGCCTGGAGATCAGGCACTTCTGTTACATCTCACTCAAGACTCCACGTATGGCGCAGCTGCTCTGTGTGTCCCACCTCATAACAGGAGCCACAGCTCACCGGCCACCAATTTCACTGTTTGCATGGAGCAAAGTTATTGGGTGGCATTATGGTCTTTGGGAGATGCTGAGACTCTCCATGTTCGTGGCAGAGCATGCACATGGTTTGGGTGGGAAAATGGAGACCACCAGGTCGCTGTGCTCAGCGAGGGCCTGCTACAGGTAGAAGCAACCTTTTGCCCATACTTGCACCAAAGAGGAGCAGACTGCTTTGGTCTCAGCTCCCGGACACATTTCAGAACATGAATTTCACAGAATCACAGAATTGTAGGGGTTGGAAGGGACCTCAAGAGGTCATCGAGTCCAACCCCCAATTTCCCTGGGGGTAGGAAACATTTTAATACAACCTCCACTCTGCACCCTCCCTGGGCAGCCCCAGAGGTGCAAGCAAGGCCTCGGCTGGCCTGGCACCCAGCACCCTACCCTAAGGCCTGCTCCTATGGCAGGGGAAGGCCCCAAACCATAACAGCCCAAGCACACTCTTCATAGTGTGAATAAACTGGAATACTGCTTGCATCAGAATCAATAATACTGTGGTTCGGAGCTACATAAATAATTACTAATGAAGGAAGGGAAGTGTGAATGAATGGAAAGAGTGCTATATGCTAAGCTTTAATTCCAGTTGCTGAGGATATCAACACCAACTGCAACAATTGTTTTTGCAGAGGTCAGAAATTAAAACCAGGGAAAAATAATGTGCACTAGTCACTTTTAAAAATGTGCCCTCAGAAATTCAATCTTTCAGTCATGTTTACCAGCAGCAGCACTATGAATCACAGTACTACCCTGTACCAAACTGCCCCAGTTCCAGATAGCACAACCATTATCAAGCATTTGTGACAACTGGAATATATTACTCTTTGACAAATTCTTTCATAAGTAGCACTGTTTTCCAGTAACACAACTCCCTCAGATCTAACTGGACATTAATTGCTTTTTTGCTGATGTATCTGTGCCTTCTGGACTGATAACACAACTAGCAAATCTGATATCTGACAAGTTGACTCAACCTAATCAGGACAGATCAGCTGTTAGCAGCGTTGCTATAGGCTGTAATTTGAGGACCTTTACAGAGTTATCACTTGCTTTGAAAGGCAAGAAACTGTAATTCTGTCAGCAGTAATCCCGGAACATGCATTCAAAGTGCTGTTATTTTTTTCTTCAGGAGAAGGTAACACTTGTCAAATAAATACCTGAGATAATTGATAAAAGGAATTAGAAGTATGTGAGTGATACACTGACAATCAGTCACTCTCAGGAAAAATAAGAACCTTGTGAGATTCAGCGCATTAAGCACAGAGCACAAGCTGTCACTGTGAAGCAGGGGTCACTCTGAATGGAGTGAAACAATTGGCAGTGCAGTTTTTCAATGTTTACTTATCTCTCTGTTGCTTAGTGCTAAGGCTGAGTGAATTATTCACTTCAAACAATTTACTCGACAAATTTTACCCCTTTTTTCCTGCTCAGAATATGCGGGCAATGGATACCAACGCCAACAGATTTATTCGCTGCTTCATTTTATTCAAGCTTGCATTTAGTGCTTGATTGAGAGTATTCTAGACTTCTACTGCTTAGCTGTGATTGTTCAGACAGTAACAACAGCAGGTCCTTAATGTGTGCAAACAGTATAGACCCACGCAGCTGAGGGAATAATTATTATCTACATCACCATGGGTATACGTTTTGGTAATTTTTCTGGTCCCTGTTTAAATCTGGAAGTTTTTCCAGTGAAAGTGCTGAGAAACGCTGCAGAGTTCCCTTTCTGTGAACAGTTTTACCCGCTAAACTCAACACTTGCTTACTTTGCTAATTTAGTTTCCACAAACACTCAAGCACAGCCAAAGAAAATTAATAAGTAAAATACAAAGATATTGTACATTTTCCCTGTTCCACTAGGAAATAATTTATTTTTCTGTAATAAAATTCAGAGGAATTTCACAAAGCAAATGGAACCCCAACCCATGCAATTCTCTAATGGAACTTCATGGTCACTGAATACAAACAAGTGGCTTTCCATTGCCATGTTTACATCTGTCTTCTACAGATAAAATGTGTTCAGAAACACAGGCTTAAAATGATAAAAAAAAAAAAAAAAAAGTATGTCTTACTGTATCGCTTTGGTCCATCTTCCAAACAAAATGAAAGGGTTAAGGTTGCATCATCTTCAAAAAATTCAGTTGCAAAGGCATCCCACCAGAGGTTGTCACTATCCTAGGAAGTAACAGATCATTCACTTAACAGGAGGCAACAGGAAAATATTTTCATCTTTTAAAAAAAGACATTCCAAAGAACCACACAGTTTGCATGTCTCCCCCAGATTTGGGGGTTTCAAATTAATTTTCTTAGATAAGGTTCTAGTTTTAATTTAAGAAAAGAGCTGAAATGTTTAGTTTATCACACAATATGCTGTCTTCCATTTTGTCCAGCATACTAAATACATGATAACTTTCATTCTCATAAACACATGTTCTTCTTTGAACCTTAAATGCTTTTATAAATCAGATGCAAATACATCAGTTACGACTTCCCTCCCCCTTTCACTGGGCTGTGTTTCTGAAATGCTTGGTCCTAATCATGAGAAAACCTCAGTACTTAATTCTATAATGCTGTGTAACCCGATTATCAGCATGAGTTGACAAGAAAGTTATTTAGAAACTAAATGTAATAGCCATTCCCCTCCAATGCATTTACTATAAAATACAATGCTATTGCAGGTTAATTAAATACCAGCTAGTTACTTAAATGCAACTGTTGTGAGAAATCTTTACTTTTCAGTGTGATATATGAAGTGAAAACAGTATTTTAAATGACCTGTGTATCCTTAAAAGTGCACTAATACATACAGTTGGAACATAATAATTATGACACAATAATTAATAACAAATATTGACATAGCATTCCATTTAAAGCATATACCAATATACCACTACAGTGGCTGTTGCCTTTGATGACTGAACAAGACATCTGGGTGATTAACATCTTTCAAACTTCCATGTCTAGCGCTGTGCAAGTGGTGCAGTTTGCAAGGGTGTTGGGTTTTGGGTTTCTT